>OX376663.1:19909287-19919969 GCA_947386135.1 Melanchra persicariae | reverse complement strand
AACCTAACCTAACCTAACCTAACCTAACCTAACCTAACCTAACCTAACCTAACCTAACCTAACCTAACCTAACCTAACCTAACCTAACCTAACCTAACCTAACCTAACCTAACCTAACCTAACCTAACCTAACCTAACCTAACCTAACCTAACCTAACCTAACTAACCTAACCTAACCTAACCTAACCTAACCTAACCTAACCTAACCTAACCTAACCTAACCTAACCTAACCTAACCTAACCTAACCTAACCTAACCTAACCTAACCTAACCTAACCTAACCTAACCTAACCTAACCTAACCTAACCTAACCTAACCTAACCTAACCTAACCTAACCTAACCTAACCTAACCTAACCTAACCTAACCTAACCTAACCTAACCTAACCTAACCTAACCTAACCTAACCTAACCTAACCTAACCTAACCTAACCTAACCTAACCTAACCTAACCTAACCTAACCTAACCTAACCTAACCTAACCTAACCTAACCTAACCTAACCTAACCTAACCTAACCTAACCTAACCTAACCTAACCTAACCTAACCTAACCTAACCTAACCTAACCTAACCTAACCTAACCTAACCTAACCTAACCTAACCTAACCTAACCTAACCTAACCTAACCTAACCTAACCTAACCTAACCTAACCTAACCTAACCTAACCTAACCTAACCTAACCTAACCTAACCTAACCTAACCTAACCTAACCTAACCTAACCTAACCTAACCTAACCTAACCTAACCTAACCTAACCTAACCTAACCTAACCTAACCTAACCTAACCTAACCTAACCTAACCTAACCTAACCTAACCTAACCTAACCTAACCTAACCTAACCTAACCTAACCTAACCTAACCTAACCTAACCTAACCTAACCTAACCTAACCTAACCTAACCTAACCTAACCTAACCTAACCTAACCTAACCTAACCTAACCTAACCTAACCTAACCTAACCTAACCTAACCTAACCTAACCTAACCTAACCTAACCTAACCTAACCTAACCTAACCTAACCTAACCTAACCTAACCTAACCTAACCTAACCTAACCTAACCTAACCTAACCTAACCTAACCTAACCTAACCTAACCTAACCTAACCTAACCTAACCTAACCTTAACCTAACCTAACCTAACCTAACCTAACCTAACCTAACCTAACCTAACCTAACCTAACCTAACCTAACCTAACCTAACCTAACCTAACCTAACCTAACCTAACCTAACCTAACCTAACCTAACCTAACCTAACCTAACCTAACCTAACCTAACCTAACCTAACCTAACCTAACCTAACCTAACCTAACCTAACCTAACCTAACCTAACCTAACCTAACCTAACCTAACCTAACCTAACCTAACCTAACCTAACCTAACCTAACCTAACCTAACCTAACCTAACCTAACCTAACCTAACCTAACCTAACCTAACCTAACCTAACCTAACCTAACCTAACCTAACCTAACCTAACCTAACCTAACCTAACCTAACCTAACCTAACCTAACCTAACCTAACCTAACCTAACCTAACCTAACCTAACCTAACCTAACCTAACCTAACCTAACCTAACCTAACCTAACCTAACCTAACCTAACCTAACCTAACCTAACCTAACCTAACCTAACCTAACCTAACCTAACCTAACCTAACCTAACCTAACCTAACCTAACCTAACCTAACCTAACCTAACCTAACCTAACCTAACCTAACCTAACCTAACCTAACCTAACCTAACCTAACCTAACCTAACCTAACCTAACCTAACCTAACCTAACCTAACCTAACCTAACCTAACCTAACCTAACCTAACCTAACCTAACCTAACCTAACCTAACCTAACCTAACCTAACCTAACCTAACCTAACCTAACCTAACCTAACCTAACCTAACCTAACCTAACCTAACTAACCTAACCTAACCTAACCTAACCTAACCTAACCTAACCTAACCTAACCTAACCTAACCTAACCTAACCTAACCTAACCTAACCTAACCTAACCTAACCTAACCTAACCTAACCTAACCTAACCTAACCTAACCTAACCTAACCTAACCTAACCTAACCTAACCTAACCTAACCTAACCTAACCTAACCTAACCTAACCTAACCTAACCTAACCTAACCTAACCTAACCTAACCTAACCTAACCTAACCTAACCTAACCTAACCTAACCTAACCTAACCTAACCTAACCTAACCTAACCTAACCTAACCTAACCTAACCTAACCTAACCTAACCTAACCTAACCTAACCTAACCTAACCTAACCTAACCTAACCTAACCTAACCTAACCTAACCTAACCTAACCTAACCTAACCTAACCTAACCTAACCTAACCTAACCTAACCTAACCTAACCTAACCTAACCTAACCTAACCTAACCTAACCTAACCTAACCTAACCTAACCTAACCTAACCTAACCTAACCTAACCTAACCTAACCGAGTTCCCCCCCGACCCTCGTGGCGATCGGATCGTTTTTGGAGCTGCTCCGTATTTAAAAAATCTTTTGAGTGGTATTTTTTCGTGATAGAGAGTCGTGCGATACCTCAAAAGTTGTGTATTTGTGCAGCGCATAGTTTAGTGACAGCAGTTGTTTCCGGAAAAGTGCCAGTGAAAAGTGAACCTGGAAAAACCACAAAACTTAAGAGTTCAGCCAACTTCGGAGCCCTATAACTTCGGCGTTTTATGCTGCTCTACTGTTTTTCCGGCACAATAGCATCGGGGGCGCCGAGGCGCATCTTTTGACATCCTTGCTGTGGAAATCCATCAACGCAACGCTGTGAAAACAAAGAAAAACCGAACAACATAACCTCAAATTGGACCACGCGGTTTTCGATCCAGACGCCACAGGGACCTCATCTTTTGGCAGGAGACGGACCCTATTGAGATAAGCAATAAAACTATTTGACCAGATTTTTAACTCAACTAAGAACAAAGAAAATTGAATTAGAAGTTTGCAACTTTGACCCGCTCTACTGAAAATTCTTTAGGCAGGACCCCCCTTTTTTATCATCGATCCTGTTGCGCGCTCATTTGGAGAGGAAGCCTACATTAAGTAAAGATTTTTCGTATTTTTAATTACTGAAATATAGCAGTTTTTCCAAAATTTTCACATTTTCAAAATTTTTATATGATCATTTGTTCAAAAATTAAAATTTTAATTTCCTATTAGAAAGCCCTATATTTAATACGAATTATACTGTTTTTTCCAAATTTTTATCTAGTTTAGTTATAAAGTTATTAAAATTTTACCTTATTTTTGTCATTAATTCTAAATAAATAGATTTAAATTAAAATTAACCCCAGGATCATCTCCAGGAAGTGCTTTGTGACTTGTTTAAGCCCAAATTTGCACCCAGTAGCTTCAGAGACGAAGAAAATAGCTTTTGGAAGCCATCTTGGTTTTTTAGGTTGCTGTACAAAAATTGGATTATCTCTGAGGCTATTGGTCGTAGAGACTCCGGGTTTCCACAGGACTGGGGTAAATTCGAGTGTGAAAATTCTTTGTACATTTTCAGGCGTTTTCAGGAACTGAAAGTTTTTAGCCCTGAAACCTTTTTGGTCGGATAGAAAAAGTCAAGCCAAGCACTGCATTCGAAACCGCGGTTCTCTGGGACCAACGGTTGCGGAGTTATAGCTAGTTTAAGTTGGCGTTTGACAGCTGGGCGGCCATCTTGGAAAAGTTTGGTCCGCCATAGCTCCGGATCTGGTGGTTGCAGCGAGCTGCCGTTTGCGCAGTAGTGCTTGGGGAGACAAAATCTACCCGATCCATTGAGTTTCTAGTGTTTTGGCGCTGAAAATTTTCAGGCGCCTGAAAATCACCTTGCGCGTCGGAGCGGGACGAGACAAGCCGAATAAGCCCAAACTCGACCGTTCTGCGACCGGTGGAAGGTCAGTTGCACTGGTTTGAAAATTGACTTTGACAGTTCTCGAACTGTCAAATCATTTTTCGAACTAGGATAACTCCCGAACCGGAGGTCGTAGAACGTTCGGGTTTTCTTTGGTGGTGTCGGCTGGCCCCTCCCAACCCGATAAGCTACTTTTCAGGGGCTTTTGGACGCCAAAATTTTTCAGGCCTGAAACTCACACCGCTCGATTGGTCTCGGCGAGCCCATCCAGGAAAGCCCAAGCACGGTGGTATGCGGACGAACGGTTCCGGAGAAAACCACCTGTAACCGAATTCTGGTTGCCATTTTACCCCGGCAACCAAAACTTTGGACCGGGTTTTCTCGGGAACCCTTCGGGCTGGGGCAGCCGTGTTTGGGTTCATTGGAAAGGGCTCGAAGAGACCTGTCCAGCCGTGGGTAGAGGGTGACTCTACCTAGAGTTCGAAAATTTTTTGGATTTTAAAAATTTTAAAAATTTTGACCATTTGCTCACAAAGGCCTCCTGACGCCAGACCAAGGTCTGACAATTAATTCAAAATTGATATTTTAGATATAAGTATACTAAGTACATTACACGGCACACAGTGACTATAGTAGAGTTGACTCTACTCAAAAACTGACGAAATAAAATTTTCTCCTTCGTTTTTTATAACTATAAACTGACGCTTTAGTGCTATTTTATTTAGGACACAAGTTGGCGCAGCCAGGTTACTACATAGAGATATATTTTTTATTATTATTTTATACTCATCTAATAGGTGTAATCGCTAGTGCGCGTGCCGCGTATTGACCTGAGTCAGTGACTCATTACATACAACTATCTTGTTTACTTGTTAAATTTAAGCGGTTACAACGAAAGGGGCAGCTCCTTTTTACAACTTTTACAAAACTTATCTGCCCCTCCGCATCATATTCCCAAAATGTTTGGACACCGTACGCCTATTAAAAAGCAGGAGAGCGAAAAATCACCCCCTAAGGTGACCGTCCGCAAGAGTATAGACAGGTGGGAGGCCGCCGAGGAACTGACTGCAAAGGCATGTGCAGAGACAGCCAGGACCAACGCGACAATGCAGGCAGGCCCTGCAGAAACAATAAAGGCGGCCGCTAAACCAGCGGGAAACACCACCGGCGCGCCCAGGGCATCAACGGGAAACGACGAGCCCCCCAAAAAACTTTACGTCAGTAGAGCAGCGGAAGCGGCAGCCTGTCTAAATAAGGCGAAGGCCCATTTAAGGACCTCACGGAACCTTAAGACCGAAATAAAGGAGGGGGTCGAAAAGGCGCTCACGCGACTCCTTGAACTAGTCAAGGAAGCCGAAACGGAGTCCAAGACGAAGGGAAGTACAACGGTGGGAGGGCGGGCGGGGGGGGGAGTGGGAGCATGGCTTGCTCCAGCTTCCGACCTCGCCCCTCCTCCCTCCTCTACCTCCGGCGAAAGCCTATTCATGCTACGTATGGAGGAGCATACAATATTAATGCGGGAAAGCGGCAGGAAAATGGAAGAGCTGAAGGCGACAATTGAAAAGCATGCCGAAAGGATGGAAAAGATAGAAACACCTACCTATGCCGGGGTGACCGCGACCCAGAGTGACAGGACACTGCAAAAGCGTACGCTGCACTCGGTCGCGGTCACCTCGACCGTGGAGACGGAAACAGGGGAAGAGGTGCTCGAAAGAGTAAGGAAGGCCATAGACGCCAAAGAAGGATGGGTTAAGGTGGAGAGGGTGAGGAAGGCCAAAAATAGAAAGGTAATAATGGGCTTCGGGTCAAAGGAAGAACGGGATAAGGTAAAGGACAGAATAGAGAAAGAAGGAGGCAGCCTCACCATCGAGGACGTGGAGAACAAGGACCCGCTGGTCAGGCTTGGGGATGTCTTGTCGGTAAACACCGATGAGGACATCCTCAGGGCTCTCCGGAACCAAAACGGGGCTGTTTTCCACGGCCTCGATGAGGGGGAGGATAGGATAGCGGTCAAATACAGAAGGAGGGCCAGAAACCCTCACACCAGCCACGTAATTATAAGCGTGTCGCCCAGTGTCTGGAGGCGGGTGACGGAAAGGGGCTATGTATACATAGATCTCCAGCGGGTCAGAGCGGAAGACCAGACTCCACTAGTCCAGTGCACGCGCTGCCTGGGGTACGGCCACGGCAGGAAGTACTGCCAAGAGAGTGCAGACGCATGCAGCCATTGCGGCGGCCCCCACCTGAGAACGGAGTGCGCGGACTGGCTAGCTGGGGAGCCACCCGCCTGCAGAAACTGCAAGAAAGCAAAATTAACGCAGACGGAGCACAATGCCTTCAGCTCTGGGTGCCCAGTGCGCCGCCGGTGGGATGAATTGGCCCGGTCGACCGTCGCTTACTGTTAACGCCAACGTTGCCACCACCACATATAGCTATATGCAAGCGAACCTCCAACGGAAAAGGCTTGCGACGATCGAGTTGCTGCTCGAGGCACAAAAACAGGGAGTAGCCGTAGCCCTGCTGCAGGAGCCATACATCGGTGGGACTAGGACAATGAAGAGTCACAAGGGAGTAAGGATCTTCCAGAGCACTGAAGATGGAGAAGGGACCGTTAAAGCTGCAATTGCTGTCTTCGACAGCAATCTCAACATAAAGCAGTACCCGAAACTCACCACAAATAATATCGTCGTGGTGGGGATCCAGACCAGTGCCTGGGAGATCACCCTTGTGTCCATATACTTCGAGCCGGACAAACCTGTGGAGCCCTATTTAGACCACCTCAAAGAAATAGTGGCCAAAAATGGTTCTAAGCCCATAATCGTTGGAGGTGACGCAAACGCAAAAAGCACCTGGTGGGGCAGCCCGACGGTTGACCGTAGGGGAGAGGAGGTATGCGGTACTCTCGGGGAGCTCGGGCTGCACATACTTAATGCAGGAGAACTCCCGACTTTCGACACGATAAGAGGAGGACAACGCTATAGCAGCTATGTCGACATAACAGCTTGTTCGGCAAATATCCTCGACAGAGTAGCAGACTGGAAAGTCGTCGAGGGTCTGAGCAGCTCCGACCACAACGGCATAGTCTTCAAAATTTTGCAAACGAAATCAAAAGGGTTAAAGGTAGAAAGAACCACCAGAATGTATAATACGAAAAAGGCCAACTGGCCCGAGTTTCATGCGAAACTCACCCAGTTGAGCCAGGAATATAAAATCACAAAAGAGGAAGTAGAAAGAGTAAGTAAAGTAGAACAATTAGACATAATAGTAAATAATTACACAAATATAATTACACAAGCATGTAAGGCATCTATGCCAATCAAAAAACAAAAAGAAAAACTTACCTTGCCGTGGTGGTCGGAGAGACTCGAAAAACTGAAAAAAGCGGTAGCTACCAAGAAGAGGAGGATCAGGTGCGCTGCTCCAGTCCGCAGATCCATCGTTGTCGGAGAGTACCTGCAACAGAAAGAAGAATATGAGTTGGAGGCAACCAGAGCTCAAACCGAGAGTTGGAAGGAGTTCTGCTGCAAACAGGATAGAGAAGGGGTGTGGGAGGGGATTTATAGGGTTATAGGAAGGACATCGAGCAGGGTGGAGGACCCGCCGCTGGTGAAAGACGGGAAGACACTTGACTCGGAAGGATCCGCCCGATACATAGCGGAGACCCTGTATCCAGAGGACCACCCAGCTGCGGATAACCCCAACCACAGCCGAGTCAGACAAGAGGCGGAATCGGTGAATGGAGGCGAATATGGTGAGCCATACGATCCTCCATTCACCATAGCTGAATTGAAGACGTCGAGCGAGTCCTTCAATCCAAAGAAGGCTCCGGGAATGGATGGCCTCACAGCCGACATTTGCAATCGTGCTATCAGCAAAGATCCTGGAATTTTCCTGGCAATCCTCAACAAATGCCTTGCCTACAACCACTTTCCCGGAGCATGGAAAGAGGCAACGGTGATTATGCTGCGGAAGCCAGGGAAAACCGATTATACGACACCCAAGGCGTATCGCCCAATCGGTCTGTTGCCAGTACTCGGAAAGATCTTCGAGAAAATGTTGGTGGCCCGACTCAGGTTCTACATAGCACCGAGGATGAGTACTCGCCAGTACGGATTCATGCCACAAAGGAGTACCGAAGACTCCCTCTATACCCTCATGCAAAGAATACGAAATAAGCTACAGCAAAAGAAGATAATAACGATAATATCGCTGGACATAGAGGGAGCCTTCGACAATGCCTGGTGGCCAGCTATAAGGGTCCGACTGGCTGAGGAAAGGTGTCCGGTCAACCTGAGAAGGGTCATCGACAGCTACCTGCGCGACAGAAAAGTAAGAGTACGATACGCCGGCGCTGAGCATGAGAGAAGCACGGAAAAGGGCTGCGTGCAAGGCTCAATTGGAGGCCCTATTCTCTGGAACCTCATACTGGATCCCCTCCTCAAAGACCTCGAAAAAAGAGGAATTTATGCGCAAGCCTTTGCTGACGACGTGATCCTAGTCTTCGACGGGGACACGGCACTGGAGATAGAGAGACAGGCCAATGCCGCCCTCGAACGTGTTCGGGCGTGGGGCGTGGAAAACAAGTTAAACTTTGCACCACACAAGACCAGTGCAATGGTTATTACAAACAAGTTAAAATACGACGCCCCACGCCTGAGCATGGGCGGGGTCGACATTGCCATGTTTAAGAAAATTAAAGTGTTAGGGGTGACCGTCGACGACAGGCTCACGTTTAACGCGCACATCACGGAAGTATGCCGCAAAGCCATCGCAGTTCACAAACAGCTTAGTAGAGCCGCAAAAGTGAACTGGGGCCTAAATCCTGAGGTGGTGAAAATTATATATGTGGCTGCGATAGAACCAATAATCCTATACGCCGCCAGCGCATGGGCGGAAGCCGCCAACAAGCTGGGAACGATCAAGCAGCTAGGCGTCGTGCAGCGGGGTATAGCACAGAAAATGTGCAGGGCGTACCGAACTGTCTCACTAAACTCGGTGCTCCTACTTGCCGGGATACTCCCTCTGGATCTTAGAATCCACGAGGTTGCATCGCTATACAAAGCCAAGAAAGGGGTGCCACAGGAAATGCTGGGAGACAGAGAGGTAGAGAGGATGACCTCTGCTCTAGAATCCCCGCATCCCGCGGAGCGAAGCAACCTGAAGATCGTCGGCCTGGTAAACCGGGAGGAAGTAGACGTTAATTCGGGCCAACAAGTGAAAATCTTCACGGACGGCAGTAAGATTGGGGGGCGCGTCGGGGCAGCTCTGTCCATATGGAACGGAGAGGCCGAGACGCGCGCCCTCAAGTTGGCGCTACCGTATTACTGTACGGTTTACCAGGCTGAGCTGCTCGCGATATGCCGGGCAACGCGGGAAATCAGGAACATCACGGCGCCTACCTTCGGGGTCTTCAGCGACTCCATGGCGGCCCTTTTGACTGTGAAAAACCCCAGTTGCCTTCATCCCCTGGCAGTAGAGGCCAGACACAATATCACAGCTGCATCTCTCCAGAACAAGGTTGTATCCTTGTTCTGGATAAAGGCCCACGCAGGGTTGGAGGGCAACGAGAGAGCGGATCAGCTGGCAAAGGAGGCCGCCATGAACCTGAAGAAAAAACCGGACTACGACCTGTGTCCGATTTCATTCGTCAAGCGCCACATACGCAGTGGGACGCTCGACGAATGGAATCGGAGATACAAGTCCGGCCAAACTGCCAGCATCACCAAGATCTTTTTCCCAGATGCGGTGACGGCGTATAGGACTATAAGGAAGATGAAAATAACGAACATCAGGGCACAGATCATGACGGGGCACGGTGGATTCTCCGAATACTTGAATCGCTTCAAGTGCAAGGGGAGTCCATCGTGCATCTGCGACCCTAACATAGATGAAACCGTGCCACATCTGCTTCTGGAATGTCCTGCACATGCCGCGGAGAGATTTGAACTGGAACAGGCCCTGCAAATAAAACTGGATAGAGAAATAGTGGGGGAAGTGATGCGAGGAAAGGATAGGGAGAAATTTTTAGATTATTGCACAAAGATTGCACAGAAGGCAATAGATAGAAATAAAACAGCGTGAGAAAATATGCTGATAGTATATTTAGATATATATATATATTAAGCATAGAAATAAGGATAAAAATAACTAGGATAAGCGCCATTAAAGTAAAAATAGCAATTTAAAGATATTGTAATATATGAAAATGTAAAAATATTGTAATAGGCAAAGATAAACTATGTAAAAAAAAAAAATAATAAAAGATAAAAATGTACTGAATGTAATAAAAAGATACTGTAATGTAAGAAAATTTAAAAATATTGTAATAGACTAAGAAAAACTGTGTAAGAAATAAAAGATACAAATGGACTATCAATCCCCCCTACGTAATAATAAATAAAATATAGAAATAAGGAAAATAGATAGGCAGAATAGAATAAAATGGGAATCCCACCCAGCAAAAAGAAAGAAAGATATGATGAATGCAGAAAGAAAAAGTATGCGGCATGAAAGTGCGAGAGGCAAAATAGAGAGAACTGGAATGATAAAGAGAATTAGGCTTAGCATAGACTCCGATAATGTCGGAGGTAGATAAAAAGAAAAAAAAAAAAAAAAAAAAAAAAAAAAAAAAAAAAAAAAAAAAAAAAAAAAAAAAAAAAAAAAACCTAACCTAACCTAACCTAACCTAACCTAACCTAACCTAACCTAACCTAACCTAACCTAACCTAACCTAACCTAACCTAACCTAACCTAACCTAACCTAACCTAACCTAACCTAACCTAACCTAACCTAACCTAACCTAACCTAACCTAACCTAACC
>OX376663.1:13005000-13313034 GCA_947386135.1 Melanchra persicariae | reverse complement strand
TTTAATGAAAAGGTGACATTCATCTGCGTAGCAATTCATCATTGTCATGTTTATAATTCATCTTCATCCGAGCAAGGTTTCCTCAATTAATTGTGGCCGGCTTTTTTAGGAGCAGAGGAAATTGCCTCCTTATTGCCCACTTCTACGAACAATGAGCAATTTTGTTGAAAGAATAAGTTGTCGGGAAAAAAGATCAAGGGTCGGATATGATAGGATAATACGCATCGTATGTTTTTATGGACTTTATTAGGGGCTCTTACTGGTAACATAAAGCGATCAGTAACAGACATTTTTCTTTGATGTTACGTTAGCTTTGATAATCCGCTTTGATCCAGCGGTCGCTGAAAACCAGCGCTGTGCTGTGGCTCTGTCTCGCACACGACTCCCAGCATTATGCTTAGAGATCGCCGTTTTGCGCGAATGTGATGCATCTTTCCAACTTGCAAAACTTTGTAATTTTGTTTATTCTTGGCGCAAATTATTTTTTTCTTTTCTTTTTTTATAATTTCAATTTTATGTGAACCGGAAAGGTCCATAGAGTATGTAAACTCAGGTCGACATTCGAATTTTAATAAAACAATAATTCATTCATTGGCCACCCACCTGTGCCATAATTTATTTATTAATTCCCCTCTTGGGTTAATTCATAAAATGATTAATGATTCTGTAATTATGTATTTTCAAGTAGAATACTACACGACGCATTGTCGCTTTTATCGTCGATCAAAGAGTAACACCCAGAGGAAATTATCTCTTGCGTTAGGGTAGTGTATGCTAGCTTTACAACGAGTGGTAATTGCATAGTCGAACTATAAAGTCTGAACCATCTGGCCCGCACTCCGCCCCAGACAATTTGGGTCCCTGATGTTAGAAATGTGAGCGTGTGCGTTGGATCGTTTTCACACGTTTACGAGACTGCTATAGGACCGTTTTATGAGCACAAATTGACTTACTGACCCTAAAACATAGACGATTTGTGAACGAACAAAGTTTTGAATGGTGGCGAAGGGGTATTTCGGGTTGCAGTAATTGAAATATCGTAGTTGTGCTTGGATACTAATTCAGCGGTCCAATTTGAGTTTCACAGATTGTGTTTTGCGAACTAATGACCAAATAAATAAGGATTAACACGACTAGCTGTGGCCGTGGCCTTAATGCGTTGAGTTTTGAATTTTTGTTACAATAACATACCTATCCTATGTGGCCTTAACGGCTTAATGAATGATCTCGAGATTTATTGTTACTTCAGGGATAGGTAAAATCTAGTTATAGTACAGGCATAATAACTGGGAGACCCTTTCTAAACGTCACTTACCTTCATGTCATCAAGTAGAATTATTAGTATTATTTACCATGCGTACAGCCAAAGTGTGGAACTCTCTACCAGCGTCTGTGTTCCATTCCACTTATAACACGTTTGCTTTCAAAGCAAGAGTGATCAGGCATCTTCTGGGTATGCTCGCTCCATCATAGACCTCATCTATCGCTTTCCATCAGGCGTGATCGAGGTCAAGAGCAAACCCATGCCTCATTCCAAAAAAAAATATGAATTTGCAGTTATTACCGGTTAATTACACTTGTTCAAATAAACTGGTGTCCCACTGAACGAGCAACTCAATGGTTAGTGGTTTATTTTTATTAAATGTAATTGAATACTAACATTAGACTAAGTTATACTACTACTAACATTATATGGATTCATAGCTGAAATAAAAATTTGAATTGAATTTACGTCATCGTCGACTAAATAGTGATGCGCGTCAGTGTGTGAAACATCGCATTAGGTTAAGCGTGTCCCCACCCTTGACAAGTGTTAGCTATATAGACTAGGTAATTGCTACGAAGCAATCCCGTTTTAGACGGGTAATTGAGCTTAAAGAGCAAACTTATTACTACATAATAAGGTATGTACTCGTGCGTAAAGTTTACCTAGCAGTTCTAAGGCATGTGTTAGAAGAACTATCAAATAGAATACGAAATGAAGTAAATGAAAGGCAACGATGAATTTGAATCAACTGCCTCATACATTTATGTGCGCAAAGCTCGACAAAATGTACCGAACAGTTGTTTTTTTTTCGCGATTTCGTTGTTGGTCCCATAGTAAAAGTTGTTCATAATGATAAGTATGGTTTTACGTTTATTCTGTTACACGTTGTATAGGTAGATAAATCCCTGTGTAACTAGTCGGGTAGTAGATAGGTACAGGCATAATGCCATGGTATGTATTTTATGGGAAAAATTCTTCGATGCTATTATAATAAATTTAAAATGTTGCCGACATCCTTACTTGACTTGAGGGCAAAGTGGTTCAGCGTAAGGGTTTTTCGATGGTCCAGTTAATCCCAGATAGTCTGTACAGGCCAATATTAATATACCTACTTAACTGAATTAATTATGAAGGTAGGTATAGGTAGCTATTTCTAAACTTTTATTTGTCTTATCTCTGGATAAAAGTGACATAACAAAAGCGCCTTTTTAGGCGTCTTTTTAAACATAGCGATCATTATGTCAATAAATAAGCGATCGTCGTGTTCAGTTGCAGCATTATGTGAACTGAGGTGGAGTGAGCGTGAAGTGAACTGTCATTCCATGCTGTTATATACATCATCATCATCATCATATCAGCCGAAAGACGTCCACTGCTGGACATAGGCCTCCCCCAAGTGTCGCCACAACAACCGGTCCTGTGCGTCTCGCATCCATCGGTTACCCGCGACCCTCACCAGATCATCGGTCCACCTTGTGGGAGGCCTTCCAACGCTGCGTCTTCCGGTACGCGGTCGCCACTCCAAAACTATATACAACGTGTAACAAAATAAACGCAATACTTTTTACGGGGTCATTGTACTCATCATTATTATCAACTTTTATAATGGGGACAAACCCAGAAATAGCGAAAAAAAATCGGCTGTTCAGTACATTATGTCGCGTTATGCGCACAATGTATGGGACAGTCGATTTTTTTTGGCGATTTCAGTGTTGTTTTCAGTTTGGCTAGGACATTGCAGGCTTGAATCACCCGATTGTCTGATAAAAAGATGATTCTGTGCTTCGGAAGGCACGTATAAGCCGGTGTCCCCGGCCGCCAAATGGCGGTCGTCAAACCATGTCAGAGGCCCTTGAGGCGGTTTAGAAACTCAGACACTAGGGTGTGTGGGGTCGTTAGACCTTACTTGTCTTCCCACACGAAGAAGAAAAAGAAGAAGTGTTGGTTCCATATTAAAACTTGTTCACAATGATGAGTACAATGACCCCTTAAGAGGTATTGCGTTTATTCTATTATATGTTGTATAGTATGCATTAACAGCTCACTTTATGATATCATGTTCACATGTTCATTTCACCAGTTTTACACGGTGAGATGCTAACAGAATTGCATTGCAGAGGGCGCCAGCCAGTTATTCCGAGACTCATATTATCGTAACATTCCATATCTGCCTTCGTTTGTGGTATTATACACGTGGTGTTCCACACACTACATGCGGTGTTTTGTTGTAAAAATGCAACAAAGGGAATTTTTACACCTTTGTGTTCGGCAGGTCGTACGTAAAACACGTTCGCGTGGTGCTCTAGTATTTTGTTTCCTTCGATTCTTTATAAAACATTTCAAATGAATAGCGCCACAGAAAAATCCGAAGTGGGAACCGGTAGCTGGATGCAATAAAAATTCCTACCCACTGTCAATAAATACCGCCTTTCAAAACTGCTCTGTATCCTCAAATTAATCCTTTCTGGATCCGAGCGTGGTAAATAAAAAAAGTTTACACACACAAACAAAGTAGATTTGGAGTTGGTTGTGACAAACGGACATACCGAGGATGCCGTTCCGGAGGGTTCCGTTTTTTCATTCAAACTTACGAAACTCTAAAAAATTAGTCAATTGACTGGAAAAGAGAATCGCAACTAATAATTCTTTAAATCTGCGAGTAGAATTTTGTTGATCGTCGGTAAATCTTGTATAACCGGCGAAAAAAGAAAGTTTGTCTTATTCAAGCTAAAATAAGTTATGTACCTACGTAATAATTTTTTACACGCCGGCTAAGTTTTTTATTATATCATTTCAAAAACAGGGCTTTCAAAAAAGTATGCTTAAACATGATCAAAGATAAATAAAATAGCCCTTAACGAATATTTCGACTGACAAATAACACAAAAACGAAACCAAATCACAAAGAGAACGGTACCTACAAAATGTTTGTTTTGTAAAACCTGCTTAAAAATAACATATAGGTAGGTATGTAAACAATATTTTCATTTTGCTTCATTGTTTTTATTTTTGCTTCACAACAAGAGTAAGTATGTGAATCCTGATAATTACATACGCTTTTCCTTCTCACACACAATGTTCTACATTTCTTTTCATTTCTCCTTGCGTGTCTAGGTCAGTTGAAAAAAAAACTTTCGATATAATGAATTCCTTTTTATGTTTAACATAATGTAGCATCTTCTCTGTGTGTACCTACATACACAGGTACATAATTTTTTATTTAAAAAACGTACCCTTTTCCCTGTGTCAGGCCAACTTGAATAATTATTTTTTTGTGTTCGAAATTGTCAGGGCGAGGTTTTTATGAAAGAAAAAAAAATGCATCCAGATGCAACCGGGGCGGACCACTAGTATATCATATTTTCTTTCTTAACCACTCGGGCCCAACATGTGAAAATTCCCTAATATAAAGTAAATCTTATGTATATGTAAATAAACATTAAATTCGCGATTAATTCGCGACACACCGGTGTGTCGCCGGGGCCGGACAGGTGTTATTTACCAAGCCCGCATCCTCTTCTAATCTAACCGTTTTATTTGGGCATAGCAACTAGTTTAAACGGTTGACAGAGAGCCACACGTCCACTAGTTCAACACAAACAAGACGAATCAACTGCCACCACCCTTTGTGCCAAACTTCGCACTATTAGCATAAAGGCCGGACAAGACCTTCGGGCTTCAGCCACTACAAACAACATACATAATATAGATACTGCTTACATATTGATGTTGGATAGAAAAGTGTTCAAAGGGACAATAGTTATTTGTTATACAAGAGTGCAAAAATGCTTTTTAACCGCGTGTTCAATTTTGATGACCGAGCAAGCGAAGGATTCTAAAATTAGAATCCTGAGCGTCAAAAGAGCACGAGGTGAAAAATCTTTGCACTCGAGTGCAACACGTAACTTTTCATTCCACCTCAGCGAGGAAATGACTAAATGCAAAAAAAAAAGTTTACAATCACAAGATAGGTACACTTTTATTTCAGTATAGGTATTAATTACTACATTATGACAGGTAAGTATTACAAAATAATCTTTAAATTATAACAAAATAATACTAAGGCATAATTAAGAATATTTTAAAGTAACGTTGCTACAGTTATTTAAATTGAGTGTAATATTTTTGTTTGGTACTGTAATATTGGTGTTAGTCACTTGTGTACTGTTTTTCGGTAAACTATCTGTCATACTTAATAGTTGTACTGATTCATCGGATTCCCTTGGCGTGAATGTTGGAGAGAGAGGGAGATGGTTAGGTGTTTCATAACGGCTTATTATTGATGTAGAAGGGCCAGTCCAAGGATCCGATTGAGGCTCTTTCAGTGTAATGGCTCCTACGATGCCTTCACATATTTTAGACTTATTTTGGATGGAATCCTCTATGTATCCCTCTACAACTGCATTGGACTTCCAGCCTCCGTGGCGCTTAAGGGACAGGAGATCAGCTCCGGAATCAGCCAAAAGTGTGGCTGAAGTTCGTCGGAAACAATGACCCGTGTACAACAGGGGTTCTGGAAGTTCAAGAAATGTTGCTATTTCTCGTGGGATACTGCCAATTTTATTAGTACCCATAGGCTGTCTAACACACTTTCCATTGCGATACTGTAGAAAAAATCGATTGATTGGAGTGTTAGGCGGGCGTAAGGCTTGATATTTCTCAACAATCGTTACGTATTCCTTGCGAATGACGAAGTTGCGGTCTCTTTTTGTCTTTGTATTAGGTAAATTAATTAAAAGTAAGTCATCTGAATGTTTCTCAATGTTTTTGACATTAAGTTGTGTTAGTTCATTAGTTCGACATGCTGCGTTTATTCCAATAATAAGAACAACCTGTTACGTAAAGAGTATTGTAGTAGATAAATGAATAAAATTGATATGAACGCATAATTATGCCTATCAGCATCTACTAAGTATACTATTTAATTGAGATTAATATACTTAAGTAGATACTGAATGTACAACTGACTTACTTTTGCCGCCAAATATACGGAATCGGGTGCTTCGTTAAGAAACTTTTCAATATCAGAAACTGTGAAAACCTTCGATTTTTTTGGTTGATGACCAGATGAGGCTCTGTTTTAAAAATGCCACTAATTTAGTATAGGTATCGATATGTATGTCTTTTTTCATCTTTATTGTTGCTTTAAGCATCGAATACGTACTCCATAGAGTGCTTGCTTTCTTGTTCTCGGATAATTCTATAAAATATGCCAGCAAAACGTTTTCTGAGAAAGTTTTGGCTCCTTTTGCTAGTCGCCACGTGTTGAACATATCGTACTGTTTTAAATACTTCTCGCGTGATTGTTGAGGGAGAAAGCTCATTTGCGCATTATTAACAGTTTCAGTCAATTCTGTTGGCGTCAAACAAACTTCCTCGTCATTTTAGTTTTTTCACTTGTTTTCAAGTTTCTTGTTTTTAATATAAGGTTTAACAATGACGTGAAAAAATGCCGCGTAAAGAACCGCGTACAAAGCAAATTGAAAAAAGAACACCAAGAAGGTTCCGAGTCTGAGTTTTTAACAAATTAAAAAAAAGTTGTATGATATATTCGGCACCATAGAGGTAGCAGTAAATAGGTTTAATGTTTTTTGTTAGTTCACAAACTTAGTGCACACGATGTTCTAAATTCAATTTACTTTATCCTCTAGAGAATAAAAACGGCTTTTCCACTCAGATATTGAAGATTAAAAATACTCTTTCCGAGATGGTGGGATGAAAAAGAGTTTTCGTTATAAGTAACATTGAACTTCTGAGAATTTTGGCATGATGTTTGCGTATTCAATCAATTTGCTTAGATGAAAAAACTCTTTTGAGGTCGGCTTCCAGTCCAACCGGATCTAGAAGGAACCTAGTAGGTGGGTGACACGGTACCCCTGGCCCCTAGCTACGGTACCCTGCCAGGCTGGGTAATACTGGTGTCAATTTTCTTGGCTTTTTTCTACTCGAAACGACTGTCAAAAATCTACAAAATGACAGCCGGGACAAATAGCCTCACGAGCTTTCACGAAGGAATCTCAGGGTATACCTAAATCGCTGGACACACAGACAAGACATAACATGAGGACGGGACGCGGACAGGGCACAGATGGGGCGCCGTCGCGACTTTTTAAAACATATAGAATAGACGAGGCACAGACGAGGCACGACGTGACGTGGTTAATTGTGGTGGTGTAATTGTGCGTGACAGCGACGCGCGAGTCCCGGTACCCGCTCCCACCCCCGTTCTCGCCCGTCTCTCGTCTGCTCGCGCCCGTGCCCCGTCCTTTCTGTATGTTTTTACAAAGGGCGCAGACGAGTAAGCGTCGTGTCCGCGCCCTGTACGCGCCCTATTTTTTCTATCCACTGACCAGCCTCAGCATGCGCAGCCTTGCTGCCGCACGGGTCGTTCTTCAAGGTGAACTTTGAAGAATCCGTGCGTGCGGCTGTTATTATTTAGTCATGAGCTCTTAGATGAATTTTGCGTATTTAGTCCGGTCAAATTACGCCGAAAATAAGGCAAACTTAGCTTTAATTCTTAACTCCGATTTTTTGCCATTAATGTGTAGAGTATAAGCAGAGAAGTATGTTTAAATGTATCCCGCGAAAAGTTAACCCCCGGATGTTCGTTTTTTTTAGCAAAACATTTAATTTCATAATAACTCGTTGGGAAAAAATATTAACTGGCATGTTAGTTTGGGACATTTGTAGAACAGATTGAGCTGTACAAGTAGGTAAGAAAATTAAACGTTTTTCATCAACGGAACTATACTTTTTTTTGAATAATGTTACTTTTTGACTTTGTACTTCAAGCAAAAATATTAACTTGACAAAAATAATGCTAAATGGATTTTAATTAACATGTTTATTTATAGTGAGAAAATTAAAACAATACCACCTCGGGGTTCCGAGATGTAAGAAATTGTCACATAAGGTTTCAGGCAAAAATGTAACTCTCCTGAAAGTTGTTTAATAATGGAAAATGTACAAACACAAACCATAATTTATCAAAATTAAACAAATCAGACTTTATTTATTACCTATATCTTTAATTGTTAATAAAGTGGCATCTTTTTGCCGCACTCAGTAGTTCAACTATTAGAATTGGCTCATCCGTGTTTTGTTTCTTTCATGTGTCAGAATCAGTCAGAGTACAAAATGCGTGAGAAAATGAATTTTGCTCATAACTTGTATTTCGTGAATTCTTCCAATTTTTATAAATATTTATTCTGCTATTCAGGGTGAAGGAAAATAAAAAACAGATCATTCTTGATTTACAAATGGTGCAACTAACCCATTTTTTTATTTATAGATAAAATCATGCAACAATGTGCTGCTCTTGAAATGATTGCAGCAAATCGGTATTTTTCACAAAATCGTCTTATTTCAGCAAAGACGAAAGAGCTGCATTGATGTTTAATTAGTATTTTATGAAACTGTTACATACCTACCTGAAATTAAAAATACATTTTGAAACTTTGTTATGCAGTTTCACAAACTACTCTGTCGTCTAAACTCATGCAACTTTATCAAAACACATCAAATTGCATCATCATCATCATCTCATCCGAAAGACGTCCACTGCTGGACATAGGCCTCCCCCAAGTGTCGCTACAAAAACCGGTCCTATGCGTCTCGCATCCATCGGCCACCAGCGACCCTCACCGGGTCATCGGTTTATCTTGTGGGAGGCCTTCCAATGCTGCGTCTTCCGGTACGCGGTCGCCACTCCCTTTTCGGCCCCATCGACCATCAGTTCTGCGAGCAATGTGCCCTGCCCACTGCCACTTAGCTTGGCGATCCTTCGGGCTATGTCGGTTAACTTGGTTCTCTTGCGGATTTCATCATTCCTGATTTGATCACGCAAGGAAACCCCAAACATTGCCCTCTACATTGCACTTTGGGTGACTTTAAGCTTTCTGATTAGACCCATTGTGAGCGACCACGTTTTAGTTCCATAAGTCATCACTGGCAACAGGCACTGGTCATAGACTTTCGTCTTGAGACACTGGTATGTGAGACGAGAAGATATCACGCAACTTCCCAAACACCGCCCAGCCGAGTCGGATTCAACGGTTGACCCCTTTCTGGAAGTTAGCCCTACCTAACTGGACCGTTTGTCCCAGGTGCCTCCGATCTTGATAGGTAGGTAGCACCCACTTGCTACATATCCCATGACCTTGGTTTTGTCCATGTTCATTTTAAGACCAACTCTTTCGGAAGCTCTACTGAGGTCATCGAGCATTGTACTGAGGTCCTCCATGGTCTCAGCCATGACGACTATAACGTCAGCAAATCGAAGGTGAGTGATGTACTCGCCATTGACATGAATGCCTAGCCTTCTCCAGTCCAAAACCTTGAAGACATCCTCCATTGCGACCGTGAACAGTTTCGGAGAAATGACGTCTCCCTGCCTCACACCCCGCTGCTGGAGGATAGGTTTCGAAGTCTGATCCTGAAGTCGGACTGACATGGTGGCGTTTTCGTACAAACACTTGGGCACCTCGATGTAACTGCAGTCGATCTGGCACCGTTGGAGAGACTGCAGCACAGCCCAAGTCTCGATCGAATCGAAGGCTTTCTCGTAGTCCACAAACGCTAGGCAGAGGGGCAGATTATACTCTTCGGTCTTCTGTATAACCTGCCGCAGCATATGGCACTGGTCTAGGCGCCCAGTTTTGGAAGAGGGGCTCGTTTGAGCGTCGTGCAGGTGCGGGGTTAGACTCTGAAGACTCTGTATCTGGCATCAGCTCAGCGAGCGAGCTGTCGTCGCTAGGGAATGGGGGCTGCTGCGCCCAGACTAGAGGATGACCACGGTTTGTCCTCCAACGAAAAGTGGGCCTCTGGCCCGAAAAATCCCCACCAGTAGGCGAGGTAAGGGCCGAGAAGGAAGCAAGTGGAGGGTGCTCGCCTCCCAGGAGACAGCCCAGCGAGCCGCTAAGCTTGCCGAGGAGGGGCGCCACCCAAGAGCGACTGGTCGAAGGGCTATCCCTTCGGCTCCTTTCGGCGGTGAGCCGGATATCGCTAGCGGTTCCGATAAGGAGCGTAAGGTCAGGTTTGCGGAGGTCGTGGAGGCTGCGGTCCGTAATGTGGCCTTGAAGTGGACGCAGGCCTCTAAAAACAAGGCCATAAGCGCAGCGTTGGTTTCCATTCTGGCGGCTGAGGCAATTGTGGTGGGCCTCCGTCGGACGAAATGTCCAAGCTGCGGGCAGAGATCACCCGCTTGGTGGCCACCACGGAGTTTCTCCAAAATGAAAACGCAAAACTCCGAGCAGACCTAGCCGGCTCCAAGAAGCTGGCTTACAGGGGGCGTCAAAAGCGGACCATGGCCGAGTGTCAAGGCCCGCGAAGTGCATGGACATGCGCATTCTGGGCCTGGATGACTCTGTCACGGAGGAGGAGGTGGTGGCCGACGTCGTCAGGACAGGGGGTTTCTCTGAGGAGGTGAAGGCAAGCACCATACGTCCTGACCACACGGGCATGGGAACCGTTGTGGTGAGCTGCTCCGTGTCGGTGGCTAGGATAATATTGGAGGGCCGAAGGCTCCTGGTGGGTTGGGTTTCTACGCAGGTCAAACTGCTGGAACCCAGACCTCTGAGGTGCTTCCTCTGCCAAGTGTGCAACCACGTAGGAAGGCATCAATAGCTGGAGAGCAATGGGTAGCTCGCCATACGATCAGAACAGGCCTGAGTCGACTGCGCGTTGTATTACACGTGCGCCACGAGCTGTCAGCAAAGATGCTGGGGCCCGCTAGGGCCAGAGCCTACCAGGGTTGCGGAATTTGTTCGAAAAAATTACAGCGGCCCTGGAACGCAAAGGGCAATAGAAGGAATACGAATGGGTTTTAACCAGTAAGAGTTTGATACTCCCTTCCGCTCCTTCGCACCGCACCCAGAACGGAGTTCAATTGTATGACGCCTTACGATAAAGTTCATCGGATAAGGATGAGCTTTAGTAATTTCGTAGATAACAAAGTTCTTGCGGAATTTGTTCGAAAGAGTCACCGCGGCCCTGGAACGCAAAGGGCATTAGGAGGAACACGAATGGGTTTTAGTAAGTAAGAGTCTGACACTCCCTCCCGCTCTGCCCAGAGCGTAAGGAGTCATTTGACGATTACCAATCCTTAAAAAAAATCTACTGCCGAGACTATATGACGCTTAACCGTTTAAGCACTGACATGTGAAAATTCCAAATCATGTGATAAATCTTACGTAATAGTAATAATAAACATTAAAATCGCGAAAATCCCGCGGTACACCGGTGTGCTGACAGTGCTTGAGCGGTATTAAACTGTTTGTTTATTATAATATCCGCCACCTTGACAAATATGTATTGATCAGATAGTCTAGTAAGTCTATGAATAATTTTCATGTAATACATGTTTTAGTATATTCAACGGGTATTCAACGGGAAATATGTGTTTTAGTATATTCCCGTTGTCCCCGTAGGCCATATCTCCGTTAAAGGGTACGAAGGAAATTTAATAAAATAATAAAAATTACTTCCCGTTGTTCCCGTTAATTTATTGTAATAATTAAATATACTTTTCAAATTATGTTGGTGCAAGAGCGAGCGAAGCGAGCTCGGGACTTGGGGCAACCCGACTCGGACAGGTTAGGTTGGAAGGGGATGGCGAGGTCAAGTGAGCGAGCGAAGCGAGCAAACAGACCCCGCCATCACCTTTGTGGTTATTTTTTTTAAACCACCCAGAAATATGATTTACTTCCCGTTTTCCCCGTTAGCCGAATGTACGTTATGGGGACAACGGAAAATAAATTTAATCACGTCCCGCTGTCCCCATGACGGGATATGGCATACGGGGACAACGGGATTAAAGGTATGTTTTCATAAAACTCATTCCAAATATGGCAATTATTCCAAGTTGACCGTTTTTTGTGCATTAGCAACAAAATGCAATTGTAATGCATTAATTCTAATAGCAGCTCAGGATAAGGCTGCGTTTCCTAATAATACAGATAGACGGAAGACGGTCAAGAAAATGTCTGTTTATACGTATGAAGGCAGTTAATTTAGAAGTCTTGTTCATAGAAGTTGATCATGTTAAACAAAACACTCACATCTGACATTAGATGTCACCTGGAAAGACTCGTCTGCAAGTGCAAGATATACGAAAACTGACCGATAAGTTGAGAGTTGATGTGAATTTGCGAATATGATTAGACTTGCAATTTCTTGTACTTGTTACGACGCGTTAATGCGTACCAACAAGGTTAAAGTTTGACGTGCTACGTTTCCCAATGCAAAAATACTCGCAGAAATTTTGCATGACTTAAAATAAAGTAGTCTATGAAACTGCACATAACTGTATTTTAATAACCCTTATGACGATTGTGATTTCGAAAGTATATACTTATAAAACCTTTGTTAGTAGTAGTGTACGTGAATATTAATGAATATACTAGGTAAAATTATTATAGGACTTACAGCTAATAAAAACCAACAAAAAAATAAACCATAGTCATTATCTTGATATAATTGTTAAATCCATAAACTTTGCCATAATTATGACTCTAAACAAAACACAATAGGTAGGTAGGTAACATCTTTTAGATACACATTTTGTAGAACAAGATGATTTTTCATAGTTATTTAAATTCTGACCAAACCAATATTGTGATAAAATGTGCTCAATTCGGTCCAATCTGACAAATGGGTTTGAAACAACAGGGCCGCATTAGGAAGATAATATCAATCTGTAATGTCTCAGGAGCCAATAAAACACACTCATAAGCACTCAGGTGGATATAGGGTATGCAAGATACAGAACACGTGTGCTTCTGGCTACGGCTGGTGAATGAATGACGCGCCACCACCATCGTGCATACACTACATTCCTTCTTTATTTTAATTGATTTAAATTAGTTCAAAATTACATCAAAACTTAAATCTTTATAATATGACTGGTAGCTCATCGGATGTTGTAAATATTATTAATACTTTAAATAGGCATTATATTACAGATTTTCAATACGTTTTTCATGAATAATTTTCCTCTATTTCCAGGTATATACCATACTTTTCCCTTTTTTCTTCACTTGCTTCCCTAACTGTCTTTTATAAAAGTCTAAGTCAAAACGTTCATTTCAATAAGGCCATCAAACGGCTCTTTTGAACGTCATCATTTATATCCAAATACTATGTATACAAAATAAGGTGACTCTACTGTCCGTTCGCAAAGGTAGATTCTTATGGAGAAGAACGGACAAGAAACTCCATAGTTACTCTTTTCAAATAAATGTTTTACAATATTTTGAATACAAAAATTAACTTTAATATAATTATGTGAGGTTGATGCACCTAGAGTATACTACTTATAGGAAACAAAGTATTACCAGCAGAGGTAAACTTTTTCATTCTCTTAATAAGTACATGGTACTCACATATTTACAAATATTGGAACCATTAATAAAACAGTGTGTGAGTTAATAGAAAAATAAAACTCAAAAAAAGAAAGAGTACATCTATAAAGTTAATACATAAATTGACCAGTTTGATTTTGTCTACACTACACCCTTGATTGTTCTATTCAACAGCGAATGGCGGTCATTTATACCGTAGCGCCATGAATCCACGACACTGCAATCCGTGACTAGCACCCATGCTCGGGTGTAGTACAATATCCAGTCATGGGGGATTCGTGCACATTACTCAACGGAAAGATATCCGATCTATCAAAATAAATTTCTGAAATGCATACTCACTCATGAAAATTCCGTTATAATCTGTGCACCAACACAGACCAGCCGGTCGATTCTGTCGACATCTCACGGTGTTCACCTAGGCGGAGTGAACGACAAGAGCGCTGTCATTCCATCTTATTTGTATGGTTTGACAACTCACCCGTCGCGCGCTCCGCCCAAGTATTCACTTCAACATGCTTACAGAATCGCACTGCTGAATCGCACTAACAATTTGAAAATACCTAGCACGATATGTGCTACAACACATTAAGCGCTATGTGCTTGGTACACAGACAGAAATCGTACCAACGATTCCTTCGAGACCCATCGCCTCATGTTATTCATGAGGTGCGGTCAAGAGTTTAGTAAACAAGCCATCAGATTTGGTTTCATTATCACTGTCATCAACTATGACATCTAAGTCTCGAGGCAGTGATCGGGGACCTTTCTCACACGATCATGGAGCTTAGAGTCAAGCGCCCTTAGTCGGTATACTCAGGTCCATTTCCTTGATAATTATAATATCTAATAAAATCTTCTTTATTTATTTATTTATTTAAATTAAGTACAGCCACATCACATACATTGCAAAAAATTAAAACAAGGTCAATAACATAATGATCTAATGCACATGACAATTAAGGCGTACATAGCGCTCACCAGAACAATAGTGCTGCCTTGAAATAATAAGTCCTAAATCTAACTCTGAACAAACTTACTATTATTTTTTTTCATGTATTAAACTTAACAAATTATACAAGAGTTAAGAATATTAAAACTAAGAAAAAAATGATCAATAACAATGTCAAAATTAAAATAAAAGCTGAATCTTCTATTCTATTTTATTTTGGAATACCTACCTAACAAAGGGAAATAATTCTCATTACTTCGATCATAATGATAGGTACCGTTAGGTTATATTACGTGCACAATACATTATATTTTGTAATTATCCATGTAACCATAGTTTTGCGTTTGCATGGCCTTATTTTTTTCATCTGATGCGATTCTAAACAATGGAGGATAGTTGTATGAATTAGTGTACCAGTCACAATAATTGTTTACGTATTGACTCAGTTCATAAGTGATATTGATTTAGGTAGGTAACTTTTATAGAGATAACAGTAACACTACTGCATAGCCTTAGGACACTTGTTAGTATTTGCGTGCCCATTAGAGCATTTCGGATTCAGCATGACCTTCGACGTCAGCGTAAGTATGACCAACTAGATATACTAAATAACTTTATTCAATAACGTTACTTATTATGGAAATTTACTGATGACCTTTATCTATTAACAAATTAGGTATACTAACAAGTTAGCAATAAAGATGCTAGCAATTTTTTTTTTTAAACGTTGCTCCACACTAGGAATTACTCCTGTATCGTGGGTGCGTTTACAAACATACAAACTCACATACACAAATAGCCAGACCCGGAACAGCTATCTGTAGGCCATACAAATATTTGTTCCGTGCGGGAATCGAACCCGCGACACGCAGCGCAGCAGCCGATCGCTCGTCCACCACGCGACGAACCACCGCGCCAACCGTGTCGTCGTGTGAGCCATTAATGATGCTTACACTAACGTTTCCCGGTCTTTTCTCACATTTATTCTTTAAGCATGGTCGTATGTGCGGATAGTATTTGCGTGACCTTGATATTTCCGTGACGAAATGCAAACAATTGATCCTAGCAAAACCAGTGCCCTGATTAAAATAGTATCGATCTACTGATTTTGTTTTATATTTACAATAAGTGGGTATGTAGGTTATTTACAACAAAAAGTTAAACTTGTGGCGCCACTGTCACTTAGTTAACAACAGCTCCGTATTAAATAATTATTAAAAATAGTTTCAGTACAAGTTCAGTGCTTTGAAGTGGTTAATTAGTGAAAGTGTACTACAACGCTCACATGGAAATGTTATCTAGTGAAAATATTCAAAAACAATCAAGTTATTAACGACTAAAACCCAGACGCTATAAACTCAATAGAAAACTGTAATTCTAAGTGAATTATCGTTATAAGTGACAATAATTACTCTGGTGAACAATAATACGCTGATGAACATTATAAAACTACTCAAAGTCAAGCGGTGAAACCCAAAACAGTGAGTTACAACAAAAACTTTTAACAATATAAACAAAGCAACAAATTATTTTCAATTCACCTCCGATACTCAAACAAAAAGTAACGGATCATATTCTTACTAACAGAGGACCAATTTCGATCAACCTGACAACGATCAAGTGGCCTAGTGGCTACAGTGGTTGGATTATAAGAACACTACGCTTAAAGGCGCGAGTTCGAATCTCAGAAATTGAATGTCTTTTTCCATTTTTATCAGATTTGATTTCAATAGACAATGAACTTCTTCGACAACATAACGTTCAGAAAAACAAAGACACGTTCTTTAAAAATCTCCGAAGAAAATAGCCTTGATAGTTCGAAGTTAGATGGCAGCACTGGTAGCTTACCAAACTTATCAAGTGACGAAAACAATATACATGTACAGGAACTACAAAACCAAATTGCACAACTTACTTCACAACTTAACTCGGCACACAAAGAAATAGAGAATTTAAACATAGAAAATGCTCAGCTTAAAAAAACAGTTAATGAATTAACAAGTAAAAATGATGTATTAAAAAAGGCCACAAAAAAATTAACGACTGATTTGGTAACTCCTAATAAAAGTTCACTTACATCTACTCCGCGCCCAAACTCTCAAAAAAAGTCACAGAAGAAGACAAGAAAAACACAACTATTTTTGAAAAAACAAGATGCGGTTAATGCTTCTACGATCGGACTAGATAGTACACAGAAGGAAGAAAGTGATGACCATTCTTCGATCCCCATAAAAAGAAAACTGTGCATTGTCAGTGCGAATAAAAATAACAAAGTCTTGTCTACAGCTCAAGAGATATTTAAAAACTTTCAAGTATGTCACTACGTCACGCCGAATTGTGGCACACTTACACTTATTAAAGACTTACATAAAAAACTAATTCATTATTCCATGAATGACTATTGTGTTGTTTTAATTGGAGAAAAAGACTTTTTACATACTGAAAATTATGTTAATATCATCATGAAACTAAGGGAGACATTGATGACAGTACAGAATACGAATATAATCTTATGTGCTCCTACTTTTAAATTAAGTGACTACTCGACAATGTTTAATTGGCGTATAGAGACGTTTAATAATTTATTACATCTAGACTTACAAACATATAACTACGCAACTGCATTTGATTCTAATTTAAATCTTTTATATGACTTTACCATGTTCTCAAAATTCAATAGAAAAATTAATGACTGCGGTATGCGTAATATCTTTCAAAATTTATTGTTAACCATAACAGAGATATCATCGACCCAATGTGAATTTTCTGCAGATGAAAAATTGTGTGATCAAGAAAGGTTTTTTCGTGTATAAAAATATTAATATTCTGCATCAAAATATAAATGGTCTCTTGAACAAATCTCATATGTTTACTGTCGCACTTAATGAACTATACAATTCAGAAAAAATTATTGATGTACTGTGTTTTTCGGAGCACAATATGATATCATCTGATGTTAACTTGTTGCATATTCCTAATTTTATACTTGCTACACATTTTACTCGGAAATCCCGACATGGAGGTACATGTATAATGATACGAAATGGAATTAAGTATAGAGCTTTGGAGTCGGTGGAAGGGTACTGTGTTTCTAATATAATTGAATGTTGTGCAGTAGAGCTCACTGACCACAACATCATTGTAATGTGCATCTATAGGAGTCCACTTAGTAGGGACATAAAAAATAAACTTGATATATTTTTCAATAACCTAAATATTCTCCTAAAGTCTTTTTCATTACACACTAACAAAAAACTTATTCTGTGCGGTGACTTCAACATTGATCTTTTAAAAAGGACCACATGTTTAGAGCAATTCAAATCTCTTATTATGGGTTACAATCTCAAATTTGAAATAAAGGTTCCAACAAGATTAAGCAGTGGGACTTGCATAGATAACATAATTCACAATGTACGAGGATCAAAAGGAGAAGTCTTAGAGCTGGCGGTATCCGATCATACGGCACAACTGTTACAATGTCCAGTTAGACGAACATGCATCTTAAATTACTGGTTTTCAACTAAACGAGATTACTCAAAAGAAAATATTCAGAAATTCATAGACAACATCAAAGCCATCACTTTTGCTGATGTATACGAAGAAACGGACCCCGCTAAGGCTTTCAAATTATTCTATGACCTGTTTAAGTTGCTTTACGATTTATGCTTTCCAAATATAAAAATACGGATATCGACTAAACAAAAAGCAAAATGGATTAGTCATGGCATTAGGATTTGCAGTAAAAGAAAAAGAGAACTGCTGTGGAAATACCGGTTACTACCAAATAAGCAAAATAAAACAAACTTTAAAAAGCTTTCAAATCGGCTCAAGAAAGTAATAAACCTCACGCAGAGAGCTCATAATAATCGTTATATACAATCATCTCAGAATATATGTAAAGCGACATGGAAGGTAATAAATAAAAATAATAATAAACATAATTTGCCAGGCGAAACCATAACAAAAATAAAATCTAATGATAAAATCTTAACTAATCCACTTGAAATTGCACAAGCTTTTAACGATTACTTTGTAGATCAAATTAAGCCAATAACCAATTCAGACATTAATAGTAATAAACATAAAATAAGCAGTAACATTACTTCCATGTTTATGTCGCCTACGGTACCACAAGAAATTCACCAAATTATTATGTCACTAAAGAATACGTCTAGCACTGGGTATGATGATATAAGAACAAATATTATAAAACAGGTATCTACAATAATTGCTCCTGTGTTGAGTCATCTTATCAATATGTGCATATACCATGGCTACTTTCCAAAGGAATTAAAAATAACAATTATAAAACCTCTCTTCAAGAAAGATAACAGAGAAGATATGTCTTGTTACAGACCTCTAGCGTTAGTACCGATTTTTTCAAAAGTATTCGAAAAAGCAATGTATAATCAACTTACTTCATACTTTGAGAAAAATTGTCTTTTCGTTGATAACCAGAAAGGTTTTAGGAAAAACAGATCTATTGACATGGCCATCTACGATTTTTTAAAAATGGTTACCAGTAGAGTGGATAAGAGGCTACCAACTGTGGCACTTTATATGGACATGTCAAAAGCTTTTGATCGCGTAGACCATTCATTATTAATAAATAAACTTAACGCATACGGAATAAGAGGAAATATATCAAATCTAATAAAATCGTATCTATCTGATAGACAACAAATAACGTCCATAAGTAGAATTTCAAAAAAAAACGACATAACATATAAATCCAGTCAAAGAGCGGTAAATTATGGAGTACCACAAGGTAGTGTACTCGGACCGCCCCTATTTATTATTTATATTAATGACTTTCCAACAGCATCAACATATCCTATGACAATGTTTGCAGATGACAGCACTTTACTTTTTAATAGTGACGAGGTAAGTACATTGGAGGCTGAGATTAATTCTACTTTATTATCGGTTGTGAATTGGCTGCAGAATAATAATTTGATTATAAATCTTGATAAAACAGTATTAATGACATTTCAACAAAGAATAAATTACAATCTGGACTTAAATATTAAATACAAAGACAAAACTATTAATGAAGCAAACGTGACTAAATTCCTTGGACTAAACATAGAAAACGCTTTAAAATGGAGTTCCCAAATTGACAAAGTATGCAGTAAGCTAAACCAGTATTCCTATGCTTTGCACATGTTAAGTAAAACGGCCAATCGAGCAACAGTCTTAACGGCGTATCATGGTCTAGTAGCTTCAACATTAAGATACGGAATTATATTTTGGGGCAATGCCACGGGTAAAGATATGGTATTTAAGTGCCAAAAAAGATGCATAAGAGCTATTTATAATTTGCAGACAACAGACAGCTGCAAACCGTTTTTTAAAAATGCAAAAATATTAACTATGCCGTCGTTATATATCTATGAAACGTCTATGTTCGTGAAAAATAATTTACATAAATTTGCTCGAGTAACTAGTCAGCGCCGTTGTGATCGGTTGCAAACAGTCGGATCTAGTACTGCACTATACAGGAACAGTATTTTTGTAATGGCTCCAAGGGTCTATAATAAAATACCAAAATGTATAAGGAGTGAAGATAATGTCCGCAAATTCAAGAGTAAATTGCATTCATTCCTAATAGATCAGACTTATTACTCTATCGAAGAATTCTTAAATGATAAAATATGACATTACCAGCCCTCTAATGTAATTTAATTTATTTTCTTCATTAATAATATATTTCATTGACATTATCTCCAATATTACAAAAGACATTACTAACTTTCTTTAAAATTTACCGTTGACATGCATGAAAAATAAATTATAATTGTTTCATAATTGATTAATAATACTTACATTTGATTTGAATTTGTATTGTATAGATCCAGACATTATTAAAAATATTTGTACACCAATTTCATTGGTAGGACACAGAGCTCAACTAAAATGTATAAATAAGACCTTATTTTAATACCTGTGTTTCACAAATAAAGATGATTTGATTTGATTTAAATATGTCCAAGATTTATGATAATAATTGGTTACTATTTTTATTTAAAATAAGAAGCGTGCAAATAACTCAATTATCTTGTTATTTAAATGAAAGTACTTACTCAATAATAATAATTAACAATAATTTACTGTTTGCATTACAACACATTTAAAATAATTGCGTACTATCCAGGCATGACCCTTTGTTTTGTTGTAAACAACACTCACTGCATGGCCTTTGTAACATTTACGCTTATCAGTTGTTTACCTCAATCGAAGCAGAATTGTTATTTTTCGTTACTTAATCCTACGAAACTGAGGCAACAAAGTAATCATTACCTGTAAACATCTACCTTGGTAACGATTTATTTACGTGTAGGTAGGTGGGTACAGCGTGACTACGTTCTGTTTTCACTTCAGTATCCAAACTGCTAACGATCCTTATCAGATCGAAATATAGTCGCTTAATTGATCGTAAACAACTTTCAACGTGCATTATTTTACGGCTGGTGAATGAATGACGCGCCACCACAATCGTGCATACACTACACAATCTTTAATAGTTTAAAAAAATCGTTACGATTTGCTTGGATGTGTTTAATTTTCTTGTAATTAAGTGAGACATGGTCCATAAATTAAAGTTAACCTAAATTTATTTGAGTTACATTTTTGCCTGAGCCGCTATTTCAAAAAAACAGGTATTAATATCTTCCGTTAACAGAAATTGTTTAATTTTGTTGCATAGAGTACTAAGGTATTTAATTGAATAATTTTATGAAAAAAAATCGGAGTTAATATTTTTGCCTGAAGTACAATTCAAAAATTTAGTTTTTTTATTTTTTCAAAAATCCCGAGGGTGAAAATGTTTAATTTTGAAGAAAATAATTTGCTTTACCTATTCTCGACATATTGTAACTAACATTTTCGAGTTAATATTTTTTTCCGAGTTTTTATTAAAATAAACGCGTTTTTGTTTTTTTTACCGTGATCCGGTTCTGGAAAATGTTTAATTTTTTGTTACTATTAGAAGAGCTAAGGTCAAATACACGATTCAAGAAAAAAATCAGAGTTAGGAATTTTTGCAAGGTTCAAAGCTAATTTGACTGGACTAATTGTATACTTAGGTATTACATAATACCTATACTTATTTCGCCAGATGTCTTTGATAATGCCCTCTATCTATAATGTTTCTTATTCTTACCCTGGGGCGATCCAGGCTCAGCACGTGCACCTGCGACTATTGGAACAACGAGGCTGTTACAAAATGAACCACTGACGTGACATGTACGCTGATTAAGAGTCGTGAAAAGGTCAATGCACCCTGAGTTACTCTGTCGATGAATCTACTAAAGAAACCGTTGCTCTGCTTCATGGCAGAAACGTTTTTGAAAAAATTACACATCACCATACTATTAATCAGTTAAAAACAAAGAAAGAAAGAGAATACATTTTAATGAAAGAATTACAGAAAATGATAAAAAAAGCAATCATCCTATGAAAACGTCAACGTCAATGAGAGTGCCTCGCGACTGCGACAAATGGGTCCAGCCGGTTTATTCTGTCGACATCTCACCGTGTAGGTACACTGAGGTGGAGTGAACGACAAGTGAGCTGTCATTCCATCATGTTTGTATGGTTTGACAGCTCACTTGTCGTTCACTTCGCCAAAGTTTTCACTTCGAAATGTGTACAGAATCGCACTGCAGTTCAGCATTATCACTCGTATCAATTTCACAGACAACTAGTGCCTGATTTTTAACTACGAGCAGCCGAGAACCTATAGCATGATTTTTGTAAATAAACCACTCAAACACAACAATTTATTACCATCAACTCTTCAGAGAGCATTCGTAATAGCTTATTCGCCTCTCGAGACCAATACGTGCATTTCTCAGCATTCAAACAAAATGTAGGTGACCTATTTACGAGACCAATTACATTGGAACTAATCTCATCACGTTTTAGTGGCTAAACTGATACCTTGGGCTTCCCGGAGGCCTCTTTGTTTGTTAATAAGTGTCTAATTAGTTCGTCAGCGGTAAATCCTTTGGTAACTTAAACATTGGAACGGAAATGGATACAAATAAGGGTTAGGTGGATACTGGATAGGTAAGTTTGAGACTTCGAGGTTTGTACGAAAGGGGTTGAACTTGAATGTGGGTGGTTCTGTGAACAGTACAGTAACCAACTTTCGTCCTTATAATAGGGATTAGGGGGGGGGGGTAGGGGGGGCAAAAGCTTATGAATATGTGCTTAAAATTTTCGCCGTGTTCTTTGGTCATACTGGTCATTATTATCATAACCCTAATTCCTGCATTTGAGGACTGTTGCGGAATTGTTCGAAAGAGTTACCGCGGCCCTGGACCGCAAAGGGCATCTGAAGGAACACGGGTGGGTTTTAGTCAGTATGAGTCTGACGATACCTCCCTTTGCCCGGAGCGGGAGAAATCATTTGATGATTTCGAATTTAAAAAAAAAGGGAGGGTCAATTAAATATGACTAACGGAAGACAAGTGACAAATAAATACTTTTTCCTTTCATTCATTTTCATGCACTATTAAGCAGCACCAGGAGGCCTACCACAACCTCTTAAAACAATATTATTTTAATATTACTTTGTAATTTCTGTTGTTGCATTTTCAACTCTCGGCGCTGATCCGAGCGTTGAAAATCCAACAACAGAAATTACAAAGTAATATTAAAATAATATTGTTTTAAGAGGTTGTGGTAGGCCCCCTGTCCTGGAAATGTGGTAATTACATAATTCTTACAAAAGTGAAACAAAAGTAAGTTAAATTGCTTAGTGCCCTGCTCCTTCTTTTACTTCCACGATCAGTGTTCCTTCCTATTTTGTCCTCCTAAATCCCTCCTTGAAATTCTCATGGAAAACATTGTACGTTGTCATATATTTCTATGCTGCTACATCCATCTTCTCATAATTTTCCTCCCCACTAAAGTAATAAAAGCAACGTTGGTCAGTTTCAAGCTAACTTAACAGCACTTCTTGTAATTAATAATATTTTCTTCTTAGTGCTAACAGGGCAAATTGCCAGAGCCTCCTTCCACTTTAGTTGGTTTTGGACTCATTAAACTGACATTTTGAAGATTGTTTCTGAGTGATAAGATTTATTTTGCTGTGTAGTTTAGTTTCCAGTGAAGGAAATACGAGCATAAGAAACTAGCTGTTTCTCGTGACTGGTTTCGCAGGGACCTGAGGGTCTACTCTCTAAGCCCGAAGTCCGTAGTTTCGGTCTTAGTTATTATAAATATAATATAATTTTCGGACCATAATATAATGTCGTGAATGGTAAGAGAGATTTGGTAACTAAAAGAAGAATTCATTGGACACTACATACGGCAAGGATGTACTTAAGTCAAATAGATTTTAAGTCATGGTTGGGTCGAAAGTGCACGCAATGGTTTGTGTATGTGTCACCCTTTTGCTATCCGAACTTGGCTGATCCACTGCCATGTGTCTAGAATAGAAAGCTAAGCTAACGTCGAAAGCTGTGTTAACTAGAAAAAATACACGATTCATGCTGGAAAAGTTATGAGTTCTAAGCCTTGGGAAAATGGCTAAAAAATTATAACCGCAATGTACTCAGTTATAAAAAATGCATGCTCTTTTCTGATTCTCCGCTGTTCTTTTTTAATGCATTTCGTTGCGGATCCCGGAAGACACATGAATTGTTTCTCCGAAAGAAGCCATCAAGCTTTATTGACTCAGCGTTTTTCTGGTAGCCGCCAATGTTGATTCTGGCTCTCAGGAGTTACAGTGGTTGGGAATAGTGTATAGACCTTACCCTAGAAAAGAAGATGCAATATGTTTACAGTAATAGGTTAGTAGTATTCTTATATCATCATCATCATCATCTCAGCCGAAATACGTCCACTGCTGGACATAGGCCTAACCAAGTGTCGCCTCAACAACCGATCCTGTGCTTCTCGCATCCATTGGCTACCAGCAACCCTCATCAGGTCATCGGTCCGGTATTCTTATATATTACTAGCTGTTGCCCACGACTTTGTACGCGCATATCCCGTTTTTATCGTTCCTGTAGGAATTTTGGGAAGTCCTCTTAGTGCTCTACACTCCACAAATAAACTACATGCCAAATTTCAGCTTTGTACGACCAGTAGTTTCGGCTGTGCGTTGTCTGTCAGTCACTCAGTCAGTCAGTTACGGAAGAGTTTTATATACCTCTATATTGATTATTATTATTATATTAAGAAAAGTAAAATAAATAGGTCTTATTGTACTTACCTAAAGAAAATTCTCATAAAAAGGTAATAAGTTTTCAAATAAAACGACTTCTGTAGTGTTTAACTTTTTTATGAAGGCACGTAGAGATCGCAGACGATTCGTGCCGACACAAAAACTTATGTTAACTTGTAGCTGAAGAATAACTAGGTACCGGAGTTACTTGTGGAAAGTACTTTTATGTCGTACTTTTTCCTTGGCTTGCTATTATTAGGGTTGGTAACAATAGCAATTTAGTTAGGACGTGTATGTTAGAACTTGTTTCTAAATTTGAGCCTTTGGATGGTTTTATCGTTATGTACTCGTAATATGTATGTGTATGGATGTAAAGGAAGCCATACTCTTTTGTGGTACATATTTTAACTACATACCTAGTCAAAAATAGGAAATTCATGCATAGGTACCTATGCATGAAGTTGTTAGATGTCGATCCAGTTTATCGATAAATACTAACAAAGAAAACCATTTAGGCCCGCTTGCGCAATCATAGTTATCTTTTAGCTCAGAGTTTTTTGTTAACACGAGGTTAAACAATAATCGATACAGCATGACCCCGGATTAAAACTAACTTCGAGTTAACAAATAAGCGGGGGATGTGTTTGTTAAGACCCAATAGTATCGCTTCATTTACCTGAGGCTCGATTCTATTGGTTCTTTACAGACCATCGGTACGCATGTCAGTTGGAAACGCAGCCTAACTCTGATTTGTGCAAGAGGCCCTTTAAAATGAATCATTGTTAAATTGTAGTTCTATGTCATACCACTCAAAGTTCAAATTCCAAAACAAACATTTCTTTTTAGAACCGTTTTACTCAAAATGCATAACGCTGAAGTCCATACTTAAGTTGGAGACGATGGTTTCAAATAATCTCGAATTTATTAATCAAGTCTATCTTTTCATAATTTATTTGTGCTTTTGTGTATACCTAGTATATTATCTTTTAACCGACTTCAAAAAAAGGATTAGGTTCTCAATTCGGTTGTAATTTTTAATGTATTTGTTACCTCATAATTATCTTCGTCATTTATGAACCGATTTGAAAAATTCCTGTTTCATATGAAAGGATATACTTCTCGATTGGTCCCATCAAAATCGGTTCAGTAGTTTAGTATTTAAATCCAAATAGCTGGAAAAGATAATATATGAAAAAAACATTCATGTATACGAAATTTCGTATTTTGCTTTCCTGTGATTTTCCAGTGGTGTTTTTTTAGGTACCCCACACCTAAAAAAACACCACTGGAAAGTGAAAAATAAAAAAAACTTTTCATAAAAAAAACTGACTTTGAAAGTTTCCTGAATATAAATGTTTTATCTGCCGGTCTTACTTTAGGTACCTACAATATCCTTGCTAACAACAGTAACAATCACTACTAACCGTAAAACCAAGAATCACATAACACTAACACGATAAGGTAACGACATCGCGACAAAACGATTCTAACACCTAATGCCCGAATACTTTTTGTCACCCCCAACCTCTAATGCCCGAACATTTTCCGTCACCTCCCTACTTACCTGTCAGGGTAAATAAGTGCGAGATTTTTCTCGCACGCTCAACCCGTCATGTTTCAAAGCTTAACCCTGAAGCTCTGGCCGACACACATCCCAGATTACCTGTTACGATTATTAAGCTGTTGACAAATGCTGGGTTTAGTTGGACACGATCTAGAGGTTTCATCGATGTTGTCGGTTGATATAGAAAAATATTCACTGTAGGTACGTAGCGCTTACGTTGGTAAAGTGGGCTACTCGTATACCGTCTCTAATACAGTTTTCCAGAAGTGGGTGGTCATATTTAAAGGTGATGTTGGGTAGCTAACATACATGAAGGCAAATATATCAAAACATAAAAAATGAGACTATAAAACGACCACAAGAAACGACTAAAAAGTTCCGAAGAAATGTGATTCCAAGAAGTCTGATGCAGTTGGTGACCACCAACAGAAACAAACTGCTTGAAAAGTAATTTCTTCGGAATTTTTTGAAAAAATACCTTTTTTCTGTTTTACTATTTTTATATGACCACGCATTTCTGGAACGCCCTATATAGACGGCATACGAGTAACCCAAGGATATAGACTTTATATCCCTAGGCGCCTTAGATCAGCGAACCAAACATTAAGTAAACGCAATCTCCAAAACTAAGTTTAGGTTTTTAAAGGAGCTAATTAGTAGGGTCGCGTTGTCGCACTACGTTTGTGTAGTTAAGTACTTGTATTCGAATCGTATTCGTGATAAGGGAACATTCTGATCTGTTTCTCAATTTTTTAGGTTATTAAAAACGTTAATTCGTGTAATGTTCGTTTCAAAAAACGAATAAGATTCAATGCGATTTTGTAAAGATCCCACCGTGTGAACTTAGGTAAAGTGAACATGATCTGTTTTTTTTATTTAGGAATGGTCTAGCTCTTGACCTCGATCACGCCTGATGGAAAGCGATGGATGAGGTCTATGATGGAGCGAGCGTGCCCAGAAGATGCCTTAAAGCACTGGTGGAGTACCAGTGCCTTAAGGCATCTTCTGGGCGCGCTTTCCGCACGCGTCGACGAAACACAGCAGGCTGCTTGACGCCAACTCCGGTGGGAGGGTCGCGAACCAAGCGGGCATTAGCCCTACCACCGCAAGGGAAGGATTGGCTAGTCTTATAAGATGTTAGGTGAGACTGCCCAGGATGCGCCGAGCGCTCGGTTCAGTTAAGTGCCTGATAGAACAAATTGCGCTACACGAGGAGGCTCCTTCACGCATCCCAAAAATCTGAGCTGTCAATGTATACAGGCAAGAGGGAATGACAGTTCTCTTCATGCTTACTCCACCTAAGTTTTTACGGTGAGCTATTGACAGGATAGACCGTCTAAATAGTGGGCGAACAAACGATCACGGTAAAAATGGCGCAAGCTTGCTTGGAAGTAACTTATTCTCTGTAGACCGGTCAAGCTCCGCCGTCACACTGATGTGTCGCCCGATTTACGCATTTTAAAACTCTATCATCTAATCTATCTAATACTTTTAAACGAGCAATCTATACATATAATAAAACTGTAGAAGAGGTCAATTCTGTACATCTATCTATACATATAATAAAACTGTAGAAGAGGTAAATTCTGTACATTGAATATAAACTAAAAAAAATACTCCAGGGGTGCTTTATACAACCAATAGAAGCCAAAAATATATTTTTTTCTTTTTTTGTCTGTCTGTCTGTCTGTCTGTCTGTCTGTCTGTCTGTTGTTCGTCTTTCACGCAAAAACCACTGGACGGATTTTAATGAAACTTTTTTTGTTGTATAGCTATTAGTTCTCGCCAATATATAGGCTATAATTTATTTTGAAGATCTGAATACAAGACGTGGAACCTTAGCAGCCCGGCTAATCTATAAGAGATATAAATATACCGCTTTAGGAATAGTTGGTCAACATGATGAGTACTGTCTGTCGACATAAAAAAATGAAGGTCTAGAGCACCTGATGTGGAACCCTTTCAGGGAGCTAAGCTTTCGGCTATTTTAATCAATTGTCAACAGATCTCATAGTCCGTTGGTTTAAAGCCTGCCTCTCGAAAGACTTGGTGTGGGTTCGAATCCCACAAAAGTTGTAATTATTTTTGGATTATTTTTATCTTATTTATTTCCCTTTTTTTTATTCCTACCAAACCTAATATTTTCAAATATTAATAATATGTTATTGCTGTATTTTGCATATCTTTTCAGCAAGACAAGCAGAACCTATTTCCTGTTTATATGTATTCTGTTTTGTTTACATCACGCTAAAAAATACAAAACTAATGTAGATAACATTCACATAAACCTGATACGATTGTGGCAACCTAGAAGAAATCAACTTATTATCTACATGCATAGTAGTAAGTAGGGGTAAGTATCTTTAATGCAATGCCATCTGTTAAGCGAAACTGTACTTACCATCAACATCACGAGAATTACACCAAAAAGTATTTTTTAGTTAAAGATTCTTTTGATACTTACCAGGCGTTACGCATTTGACGCAAAAAAAATAAAAATTGCTCCACTGACTTTGTTTTAATTTTTTTTACTTTTGATAGGAACGCGTTTGACCACTATCTCACCTGATGGCAAACGATGATGTGATCGAAGATGGAGCACGCTTGCCTATAAGTAACCTACTCACTCTTGATAAGACTCCCAGGCTGTAACTATCAGGAAACACGGACTCAGTCAAGGAATTCCACGCCATGTGTTTCCAAAAGGTTTTGTTCATGTGGGTGTGAGGTCCACCGTGTACCGGTGGCGTACCGCCGTATGTCTTGTGGTCCGATGATGGAACGGGCTTGGCGGAATTAAACTATGCAATTCCGTCGTACACTCCCCAAAATGCAACCGATACAAAACCGACAGGCTAAAATCTCGGCTTCGATGCTCAAGACTTTGGAGCTTCGACTCGGTGAGCCTTTCAGTTCTTGGATTTATTTCCCAGGATCTCCCTCATTCCTAATTATTTTCTGTTTATTTTGAAACAAAACTGTTCAATTCCCAGTCAGCTGGTGATTCGTCGTGATCAGCCTAGGGCCAGAAATTACCAGTAGCGGGTTTCACACTCCAGAGCTTCAAGGGGAACTGTGGATCCCTAGGCAATGACGCCACAGAAGAACTCGCGAAGATAGGTTTCGAGATGGTAGTGCTGGACCCGTACCCTCCTTCTTTCTTTCTTTCACACAGTTTCGTGCATGAATTTGCCAGAGAACAACTGAACTTCATGACAACAAATGGTCACGGGTTACAGATTGCAGTGAAAAATGGCAATGACAAGTCTATAAACGTGACTAACTAAATGACTTCTCAGCTTAAGTAAAAATTACCTCCGTAATAATAGGGATTATTATTACAGATCATTGCCCTTAATTTTTTTTAACTTATGCACCACAGATAGGCCAATTTGCGGAGGTTGTTTCGACGCCGAGGAATCAGTGGGCTACGTCATCCTGGCCATGACTTTCCGACGTGAAAAAATCCTCGGAACGGTGAGGTGCAGGTTTCAAATCAAATCGTTTATTGCAATCCATAATGTACATTATACAGGTGGTAAATATAGGTTTGTGAGTGCTAAGTGATTGAGCTGACTTTAATCTCAGATTATCACTTCCTTGCGGCTTGAGTATTATCGGTCGTCTCTCCGCTCAACCTGTGAAGCACACTGGTGGCTTTTGTACATTTGGGCGGAGCTAGGCTTGCAAACTTAGCCAGGACAACGGAGTCTCTACTCTACTCTATCCGTTGTGGGTTTTTTTATGGATGGGAAATCATCAAATGACTTCTTCGACTGCTCTTTATGGAGCGGAAGAGAGTGTCAAACTCTTACTGACTAAAACACATCCGTATTCCTCCTTATGCCTTTTACGTTCCAGGGCCGTGGTGACTTTTCGAACAAATTCCGCAACACTGGCTACGTCGCTTCGTCGACCCGGGCCTGGTAGTGTTCGGACAGTGAGCCAACCTACGCTCGCCATCTGCGGGCCCGCGCTTAGGGTGGCTGGGAATTGCCCTGCGACTCGCGACGCAACGCCCGGGTTGTCTTTTTCTATTGCGGCGGCTGAGGGGGTCTACTCTCTTAAACCCGAAGTCTGTAGTTTCGGCCTTAGTGTTGGGCGTTTTCTACTCCGTATCACCTACGGACTTACGATTAGTCCCGAACTAGGAATAACTGTCAAATCGTGCTGTCATTCATTCTTATATTCTTTTCCGGACCATGGAGTGAACCAACAGTGCGATTCTATAAACATGTCGAAGTGTGAGTTGTCAAACCATACAATGTAAATAAGATGGAATGACAGCTCTATTGTCGTTCACTCCGCTTAGGTGAACACCGTGAGATGTCTACAGAATCGACCGGCAGGACGCCGCAGCCGATCGCCTCGACGAGGACACGGTGATGCTCCGCCCAAGCAGGGCAGACCTCCACCGTATACTCCACCATGTCCTCTGCGGAGACTTCTCTTCTGATAGTTTCGGCATGACCATTAATCAAGCTCAGGGAAGTGTTAATATTCGTTCGTTCTTCGTAATTTTTTAAGTCATGTCATAATCATGATGAGTACCTACATACATTTAGTGAGTTTGTGTACTTAATATCTTCCTAAATACGAAATGCACGCGCGAGCGAAGTCGCGGGCACAGCTAGTACATATAATAAAACTGTAGAAGAGGTCAATTCTGTACATTGAATATAAACTAAAAAAAATACTCCAGGGGTGCTTTATACAAACAGTAGAAGCCAAAAATATATTTTTTTCTTTTTTGTCTGTCTGTCTGTCTGTCTGTCTGTCTGTCTGTTGTTCGTCTTTCACGCAAAAACCACTGGACGGATTTTAATGAAACTTTTTTTGTTGTATAGCTATTAGTCCTCGCCAACATATAGGCTATAATTTATTTTGAAGATCTGAATACAAGACGTGGAACCTTAGCAGCCCGGCTAATCTATAAGAGATATTAATATACCGCTTTAGGAATAGTTGGTCAACATGATGAGTACTGTCTGTCGACATAAAAAAAATGAAGGTCTAGAGCATCTGATGTGGAACCCTTTCAGGGAGCTAAGCTATCGGCTATTTTAATCAATTGTCAACAGATCTCATAGTCCGTTTGGTTTAAAGCCTGCTTCTCGAAAGACTAGGTTTGGGTTCAAATCCCACAAATTTTGTAATTATTTTTGAATTATTTTTATCTTATTTATTTCCTTATTTTTTTATTCCTACCAAACCTAATATTTTCAAATATTAATAATATGTTATTGCTGTATTTTGCATATCTCTTTAGAAAGACAAGCAGAACCTATTTTTTGTTTATATGTATTCTGTTTCGTTTGCATCGCGATAAAAAATACAAAACTAATGTAGAAAACATTCACATAAACCTGATAGGATTATGGCAATCTAGAAGAAATCAACTTATTATCTACATGCATAGTAAGTAGGGGTAAGTATCTTTAATGACACTTGCAATGCCATCTGTTGAGCGAAACTGTACTTACCATCAACAGCACGAGAATTACACCAAAAAGTATTTTTAAGTTAAAGATTCTTTTGATACCAGGCGTTACGCATTTGATGCAAAAATAAAATTGCTCCACTGACTTTGTTTTCATTTTTTTTTACTTTTGATAGGAACGCGTTTGACCACTATCTCACCTGATGGCAAACGATGATGTGTTCGAAGATGGAGCACGCTTGCCTATAAGTAACCTATTCACTCTTGATAAGACTCCCAGGCTGTAACTATCCGGAAACACGGACTCAGTCAGGGAATTCCACGCCATGTGTTTCCAAAACGTTTTGTTCATGTGGGTGTGAGGTCCACCGTGTACCGGTGGCGTACCGCCGTACGTCTTGTGGTCCGATGATGGAACGAGCTTGGCGGAATTAAACTATGCAATTCCGTCGCACATTCCCCAAAATGCAACCGATAGAAAACCGAAAGGCTAAAAACTCGGCTTCGATGCTCAAGACTTTCACCTCTTGAATTTCTTTCCCAGGATCTCCCTCATTCCTAATTATTTTCTGTTAATTTTGAAACAAAACTGTTCAATTCCCAGTCAGCTGGTGATTCGTCGTGACCAGCCTAGGGCCAGAAATTACCAGTAGCGGGTTTCACACTCCAGAGCTTCAAGGGGAACTGTGGATCCCTGGGCAATGACGCCACAGAAGAACTCGCCAAGATAGGTTTCGAGATGGTAGTGCTGGACCCGTACCCGCTCCTCCTTCTTTCTTTCTTTCACACAGTTTCGTGCATGAATTTGCCAGAGAACAACTGAACTTCATGACAACAAATGGTGAAAAAAGTGAAAAATGGCAATGACAAGTCTATAAACGTGACTAACTAATTGACTTCTCAGCTTAAGTAAAAATTACCTCCGTAATAATAGGGATTATTACGGATCATTGCCCTTAAATTTTTTTAACTTATGCACTACAGACACCCCAATTTGCGGAGGTTGTTTCGACGCCGGCTACGTCATCCTGGCCATGACTTTCCGACGTGAAAAAATCCTCGGAACGGTGAGGTGCAGTTTTCAAAACAAATCGTTTATTGCAATCCATAATGTACTGGTAAATATAGGTTTGTGAGTGCTAAGTGATTGAGCTGACTTTTATCTCAGATTATCACTCCCTTGCGGGTTGAGTATTATCGGTCGTCTCTACGCTCAACCTGTGAAGCACACTGGTGGCTTTTGTACATTTGGGCGGAGCTAGGCTTGCAAACTTAGCCAGGACAACGGAGTCTCTACTCTACTCTATCCGTTGTGGGTTTTTTTATGGATAGGAAAACATCAAATGACTTCTTCTGCTCTGCGTGGAGCGGAAGAGAGTGTCAAACTCTTACTGACTAAAACACGTCCGTATTCCTCCTTATGCCTTTAACGTTCCAGGGCCGTGGTGACTTTTCGAACAAATTCCGCAACAGTAGTTAGTGTTCGGACAGTGAGCCAACCTACGCTCGCCATCTGCGGGCCCGCGCTTAAGGTGGCTAGGAATTGCCTTGCGACTCCCGACGCAACGCCCGGGTTGTCTTTTTCTGTTGCGGCAGCTGAGTTGGTCTACTCTCTTAAGCCCGAAGTCTGTAGTTTCGGCCTTAGTGTTTGGCGTTTTCTACTCCGTATCACCTACGGACTTACGACTGGTCCCGAACTAGGAATAACTATCAAATCGTGCTGTCATTCATTCTTATATTCTTCTCCGGACCATGGAGTGAACCAGGACGCCGCAGCCGATCGCCTCGACGAGGACACGGTGATGCTCCGCCCAAGCAGGGCAGACCTCCACCGTATACTCCACCATGTCCTCTGCGGAGACTTATCTTCTGATAGTTTCGGCATGACCATTAATCAAGCTCAGGGACAAACTATTAGTCGTGTTGGTGTGGATCTGCGGAAGTCCTGTATCTCGCACGGTCAGGCTGTATGTCGCTTTGTCGCAAGTAAGCAGCGCGCAAAGCCTGTGTATACGTACTGATGAATATCACATAACAAGTAATATTGTTTACGAAGAAATGTTTTAAGTGTTAATATTCGTTCGTTCTTCGTAACTTTGTAAGTCATGTCATAATCACGATGAGTACCTATATACATTTAGTGAGTTTGTGTACTTAATATCTTCCTAAATACGAAAAGCAAGCGCGAACGACGTCGCGGGCACAGCTAGTTCTTGTATAAATGTGTATAATCTGAATCTCGGAAACGGCTCCAACGACTTTCATGAAATGTAGTAAGCAGGGGGTTTCGGGGGCGATAAATCGATCTAGCTTGGTTTCATTTTTAGGTTAGGTTTAATTTTTTCTATAACGCAAGGTACCTATTATATGATTTTGAAGTTTGACATGCAGTCGGGAGCTTGATCGATGGGAACAAAAACAGTTCGTTTCAAGTGAAGCCTCACAAGAGAGGAAACAACAGTTTTTCTATGAATTTTGTCGATGCAACCTTTGAATTGTATCGTACTATAGCTGCCGTTGGTATATTTTCTTCACAAAATACGACTTCCATAAAATATCCCTAATTAACACTCTCTTTCTGTCCAAACCTATTTTTCTTTTATGAAAACGAGGGTAGTCGCCATGAATTTGTGTATCAAGAAAATGTGGTAGTCGCCATGAATTTGTGTATCAAGAAAATGTCGGATACTTTTTCTATTCTGTTTCTCGGGAAATTTCTCGTCCGTAAGGAAGAGTAGGGATATATATTTTTCGTGAGAAAATTAAGTGGTCCATCTTTTTGTGTGTGCTATGTTTATTTATTAGAAAGGTAGGCCCTTATACCTACTTACCAGTATATGTATTATTTTTATCCTGTGTAGGTTGTTGGATTTAGCTGTCGATATTTTAACTAATAATATCGAGTTACGGAAAAAATATTTCTTCCGCTGGCTGTTTCCGGCACGTTCCCTTATGATTATGATAGGCAAAATATAATATGCCAATTGTGATTTTATGCCTACGAGTGTAATCAAAGCCGTTACCAACTTAACATGTCGTCAGTCGCAAGTTCTATCTATACAAATATTAAATAATAATATAAAATTAACAGCTTTTTATTACCTAAAGTGACTGTAAAACGAAACATTTTGTGACGGCTACTTGTTGCCGTTATCAATATCGAGCAAAAACGAGCATATCCCATATATGCCCCCTTAAATATATATTTTTTTATTTGTTGTTATAGCGGCAACAGAAATACATCATCTGTGAATATTTCATATTGTCTAACTATCACGGTTCATGAGATACAGACGGACGGACAGCGGAGTCTTAGTAATAAGGTCCCGTTTTACCCTTTGGGTACGGAACCCTAAAAAACAATAAATTAATCAAAAAAAACTGTCATAAATCTTACTTATAAAACATTAAATACATGATAAGACCTTTTTATAACGAAATTAAAAGAAGTCCGTAAAACCTATAAAAAAAAAGTAAACTCTTCTAATTATAAAGTTTGAAGCTTTCAAAATGGTTTATTAGAGCTAATAAGTTGGTTTTTTTTATATACTTACTAGCTTCTACCAGCGGCTTCGCCCGCGTGAATATCGGAAATAGGAAGGTTTCCTGATTTGTATCGTACATTTTTTACTCAGGAAACACCTACCCTACCCTACACTACCCTACCCTACACTACCCTTCCCTACCATACCCTACCCTACCATACCCTACACTACCCTACCCCACATCTACCCTACACCTACCCTATACCTACCCTACACCTACCCTACACCTACCCTACACCTACCCTGCACCTACCCTACACCTACCCTACACCTACCCTACACCTACCCTACACCTACCCTACACCTACCCTAACACTTACCCTACACCTACCCTACACCTACCCTACACCTACCCTATACCTACCCTACACCTACCCTACACCTACCCTAACCAGCCCAAAAGATACCATGACATGTTTCTGGTCTCCTGGTACTTGATGTTTCTGGTCTCCTGGTACTTGTGAATCTGAAGTACTAAGGCAGCAGCGGCTCTGAGTTTCCACTTCCTCCTCAGTCTCCATTAATCCATGCCACTTACCGGGATAAAAAGTAGCCTATTTTTTATTCCAGGATATGAACTACATGTGTGCCAAATTTCATCCAAATCCCTTCAGCCGTTTTTGCCTGATTGTTACACAAACATACAAACATACAAACATACAAACTTTCACCTTTATAATATTAGTAGGATTATTGATAGGCACGCGCTATTGTATTTCATTTTAGCAAAAAAAATTGCATGCATATTATATTGACATGCGCTATTTAAATATCACGTGATCAATATCTCCAACATTTCGGCATGTTGACAATCTCTTTGGCTAAATAGAACGTCACTTATCTAGAACTTGCGCGTTCTTTACAAATGGACTCGCTACAATTTTGCTTGTGTATGCCAACACAAGCAATGAATTCAGGAATGACGATATCCGCAAGAGAACCAAAGACTTAGCCCGAAGGATCGCCAAATTGAAGTGGCAGTGGGCAGGGCACATTGCTCGCAGAACAGATGGTCGATGGGGCCGAAAAGTTTTGGAGTGGCGACCGCGTACCAGAAGACGCAGCGTTGGAAGGCCTCCCACAAGGTGGACCGATGACCTGGTGAGGGTCGCGGGTATCCGATGGATGCGAGACGCACAGGACTGGTTGTTGTGGCGATACTTGGGGGATGCCTATGTCCAGCAGTGGTCGTCTTCCGGCTGATATGATGATGATAATGATGATGCCATACAGTGGTAACTGACAAACAAGTAGACGTCCTATGAATGCTGAACTACCTACATTTTACCTAAATCTAAGTTACAGAGAGACATGGCCCTAAGGTAAATAGAAACGGTTTAATAGATTTAGATCAATTGATGTTTTCATAGGCCAATGCCCGACGCAGACCTTTCCCAGCCGATCACGGCTGTGTGACTATTTAAATTACTTTACGGATTACGGAACCCAAAGCTACAGAATAGATGAGCACAGAAGAGCAGCTTCTTCTTCTTCTTCTTTTCGAGTCGATGGTTAACTCTTTAGATTTTTGGGCCCAGTAGGTGGCCACGAAAATTGCAGCGTCGGTGGTATTCATCAGATCCCCCATAGTACAGGTGCATGGGCACTTGGGGCACTCCAACGTGTGGCTCATGACCGCCGCACTCACATTGTGTATCCGACTGGTCTATGAAACACCATTTTGCTAAGCTGTCTGCAGCGGCCTACCTGGGTGCGCAACCGATTCAGTGCTTTCCATATAGGCCACTGCAGATTACGTGAAGGTTGGCAGATGTTCCTGGGGTTGCAAGTAGTCGGGTGGCGGCGGATGATGTTTTTTCCACAGATTGGTTCTTGCACTTGGTAAATGGTTTTGGATGGTCTCCGTGCAACGAATAAAGGTCTTAAGCCTACCCGGGCGGTTGTGTGATCGTAGAGAAGATGTCCGGAATCGGATTCTTGATCCTGTTTTTCAAGCGTGCATCTGACACCCCTACGTACTACTGGTGGTGAAATACCAACCAGCGGGTAGAGTTTACTGAGCTGAGTCTGTTTAAGGCAACTCAATATCATTCGAAACGTCTCGTTCAGGGCGATATCGACTTGCTTTGCATAAGCGGATCGGTGCCACACTGGACTCGCTAATTCGCAGAAGAAAAGCATAAGGACATACCAGTGATGCGAAGAACAACGGGTGTTGCTTCCCAGTTTGTAGAAATAAGTCGGCGCCGTTGGTTGTTTCGGGACCCGACCTTTAGCTTCGTGTTGTGTCAGTGCACATTAAAAGTTAAGGCTCTAATCCAATGCAACGCCTAGGTATTTTGGGTTGTTGCAGTACTTTACCTCCGTTTTCCGCCACGTGATATTTGGAGCTGGACTTCAACAGACCAGCTCCATGCAACGAGCGAAAACAGGCTCTTGCTCTTGCGCTCGTTCGGTGATCAAAAACCAATGGCAGTCGCAAGTGCACTTGTACTCGCTGTACGCGACGCGTGTCTGTGTATGTGCGTTTTCGGTCGTTGTACGGAGCGGACCTCCTGTATCTATCTTCTCTGTGGCAGGGTCACAGATCGCGACCGAAAGGAAATTCATTATAGTTATTTATGATATTAGTGCGGTAAGTTGGTTTTTACAAACGAGTAGACGAATGTAAGCACGAGACGAAGTCGAGGGCTTACCATAGTCACGAGTTTGTAAAAACCAAATCCGCACGTGTGTCATACAACGTTTTTCGACACATTTGCGAGAAAACATTACAATAAGTAATGAAACAAACTTTTTGTCTCTAGAAATCAGTCGGAAAGTCGCAACAATCTTTGACGTTTCTAATATGAAAATGGCGCGAATTTGCAAAGGGCGCCACATGCGCGTGGTGAAAATTAGAACCACATACTTTATTTTTTTTATTTATCTTCTCTCATTTTCTCTATAACATTAAAATGAGACAAACGTATACAGCAAAAGCGCTTCCAAGGAGGTTCGATTATTTAGCTTATTTATTCTCGTGATGTGAAACTCCTTGGTGGAATTCTTATTATTTTTTATGGAAATTAAAAAAAAAACCGTAAAGAATACGCACGGCGCTATACAACGGAGTTTGCGGTAAAATATGTACTTAGGTGAGAGTACCTACTTTGCCGCACGCTCCATTGTGTGGTGCATAATTTTTAACTTTCGAACAATGCATACAGGCTTCGTAAATGCATTTTTTGAGCAAATGTGTTGAAAATTATATTATTGAAACAACTCAGAGGAAATAATATTCAATTCGTTGCAATAAACATGAGTCTGTAGAGTGAGGAATTTATTAACATACACACGTAGTTTTTTGTTACAAAATATTAATAAAGTTAATGTAATATTTTATGAGATAAAGTAAACATGATCATAGATTATTGAGACATTCATAATAAAGCAAAAGGTTTATTTATTTTATGTTTTATTATTTACAGGTAGATTCAAATAATTCCCTAATCATCATTAAGTAATTATTTATAAAGAGCGAGACACGAGGCGAAGCGAAGCTGAAGCGAATTTATTATGATAGCGGAGATGAGAGGTGGGATACTGTGCAGCCTGAGAGCCGCCATTAGGTTCGAGTCGACCTGTACCTGTTACGTAGCGGTTAATTTATATTCCGTCTATTGGTAATACCGGCTTTTAATACAGCAAAAAGAAAAGAAAGAAACAATATATAATTGCCACAGAGCGATGGTACAAATAAATCCTAACTTATGTAAAAAAGTAAATGGTATGGTATGTCCTGGGGTTCGGAATTTGTTCGAAAGAGTCACCGCGGCCCTGGAACGCAAAGGGCATTTGGAGAAACACGGATGAGTTTTAGTCAATAAGAGCCTGACACTCCCTTCCGTTCCGCCCAGAGCGGAAGGAGTCATTTAATAATTTTACTTCCTTAAAAAAATGGTACATATTTAATGTAAGTATATTCTATCTATTTATGTAATGGTAAATGTGAAATTGAATTTGTTTGTCACGCTTTCGCACCGAAAACAGCTGAAACGATTTTGATGAATTTTGGTACTGCGATTGATGGAACCTGGAGATAGATATAGGCTATTTTTGGCGAGCAAAGCTGCAAGTAAATCCTAGGCAATAATAAATCTTTAAACTTTTAATAATAAAACTTTTTCGGATGCATGAAGTAGCCTCCGCGTGTAGCGCAATTGTTTCTATCAGGCACTCTCTCTCTCTCTCTCTCTCTCTCTCTCTCTCAACTGAACTGAGCGCTCGGCGCATACTGGAAAGTCTCACCTAACACCTAATAAGACTGGCCAATCCTTCCCTTGCGGTGGTAGGGTTAAACCCAATTTAATTTAGTTATATTTGTTCCTGAATCGCAGTCGCAAAAAAATGATACTAATAACTTACGCTAGGGGACACTAATGTTCAATTTTGATGGTTAGCAAATTTCAGCGGGGCTTCGTCGTTGTGGTAAGAATGATGAAATTGAATTTAGAATTCCAAAAATGAAATATCCTACTAATAATAATAATATGTTTGTGTAACAATCAGGCAAAAACGGCTGCAGGGATTTGGATGAAATTTGGCACACATGTAGTTCATATCCTGGAATAAAAAATAGACTACTTTTTATCCCGGTAAGTGGCATGGATTAATGGATACTGAGGAGGAAGTGGAAACTCATAGTCGCTGCTGCCTTAGTACTTCAGATTCACAAGTACCAGGAGACCAGAAACATCAAGTACCAGGAGACCAGAAACATGTCATAGTATTTTTGGGCTGGTATAATTATGGAGGTAGGGTAGGTGAAGGGTAGGTGAAGGGTAGGTGAAGGGTAGGTGTAGGGTAGGTGTAGGGTAGGTGTAAGTTAGGTGTAAGGTAGGTGTAGGGTAGGTGTAGGGTAGGTGTAGGGTAGGTGTAGGGTTGGTGTAGGGTAGGTGTAAGGTAGGTGTAGGGTAGGTGTAAGGTAGGTGTTGGGTAGGTGTAGGGCGGGGCGGGTGTTTCCTGATTAAAAAATGTACAATACAAATCAGGAAACCTTGCATTACCGATATTCACGCGGGTGAAGCCGCAGCTGGTAGAAGCTAGTACTTTCATACAAATATGTTGTCTTTTATCACAGATTTGGTGTCACTAACTGCAACAGACTGCTCGGAATATTTCGTCAGAATAGTAGTCAATATCCTTGAGTAGTTTGAGTTTTTTTGACGTTTTATGTAATTGGAAAGTTCATGTTTAATTTTGGTGACAGGATTTATAATTTAATAGTTTCAAAATATTTCTATGAATCAGTATTCATTTATTGTCATATCGATGTCTCTGTCGCAGTAAGATAGATAAAGTCGTAATATAGTTATATCCCTAGGGATATAATTATATACCGTAACATAATTATACGAAAGCGATTCTTTATTATCTCACTAGGAATATAGTTATAAAACCGCCGAAGTTTAGTGATATACTTATATTACTAGATTAAGTTCAGTGTTATAAATATATTAGGGTTTATTTCAAAAAAGTCATATTGTATCATATTGTCATCATATTGTAGTATATTAAAGCTTATTTATTCTCAAACATGTTTGAAAAATTGAAAAAATTTCAAAAGTGTGCCACTTTTTTGAGACAGACCCATTACTTGATTAAGCTTAGTGAAATAGAAATCTACCATTTATAATTAAATAAAACAAAATTTTATTGGTTTTATCTTTATTAACAAATCAACGTTATGTATCCTGCAGTTAGTTACAATACTTTGTGACATTAACACGTATTAAAGAAATTATAAATAAAACGATCACATTTTTTGGAATTTAAACATTAACAATACAATTAAAACTAATCAAACATTAAAAATCTTTTAAAGCCACACAGTTTTGAGATATCTTTATTTCTTATCAACAAGTTGAGATCTTGGTTTCTTTAAAAGTATTTTTTAATTTTTGTTCAGACAAGAAGAGGAATCATGACATCTAGAATTACATAGCACTGAATGCTTCTTACAGGCACATCTTTTAGTAGAACACTGTATATTCCATTTTTTACAGGAACATTTTAAATAACCTTGGCCACCAAAGCACGATCATTTTTGGCATATTTCTCTCAGTTGCAAGTTTTCATTTGGTATAGGATCATTCAAAGTAATGTTTGAAAGCTGTATTGCATTTCTGGGTAACCAATCTTTCAGGATACCAACTGAAGTTCCAATTTTATGACTTTCATTTCGCTTTTCTAAAACTTTTCCTAACGCCGCACACTCCGAAAGCTATTTCACTAAACTTAATCTAGTAATATAAGTATATCACTAAACATGGACCGTTTTATAACTATATTCCTAGTGAGATAGTAAAGAATCGCTTTCGTACAACTATGTTACGGTATATAATTATATCCCTAGGGATATAACTATATTACGGCTTCATCTATCTTACTGCGGCATCTCCATATTGTAGAATGTTCGATAAAGTCCGCGGTTACGGTCCAATCGTTTGTTTTATCGATAAATAGTGATACTTCATTAAGAGCTCCGTAATTGATGACGTAATTGCGAGGTGAAAAAATTAACATGCATGGTTTTAAATCATGTGTGGTCAGCTGGAAACATTTAAATGAGGTTGAAAATTTAAATTGGCCGAAAATTTTACAAAAAGGGAATATTTGGTAACGAAGGTATTTAGGTGCCTACTCAACAGTGAGATAGCAGCCATATCATATAACACGCCTTATTACAAGTAGGCGCGACGGATTGAAAACTGCCACTGTAATGTAGGTACCTAATGTTCTACAAAGCGGTATCTAACGTTTAGCTTTATTGTTATATTGTTTATCAGCCAATCAGCCAATGCGTATATTACAACAGGCCGGCAGATGCTTCGGTCGTTTTTAGAATATGGGGTAACCGTGTGACAAAAATATATTAAACTAGCTTCTACCAGCGGCTTCGCCCGCGTGAAAATCGGAAATAGGGAGGTTTCTTGATTTGTATTGTAACTACACCTACTCTACACCTACCTACACCTACCTACACCTTCCCTACACCTACCCTACACCTACCCTACACCTACCCTACACCTACGCTACACCTACACTACACCTACCCTACACCTACCCTACACCTACCCTACACCTACCCTACACCTACCCTACACCTACCCTACACCTATCCTAACCAGCCCAAAAAATACTATGACATGTTTCTTGTTTCCTGGTACTTGATGTTTTGGTCTCCTGGTACTTGTAAATCTGTCGTACTAAGGCAACAGCGGCTCTGAATTTCCACTTCCTCCTCAATCTTCATTGATCCATGCCACTTACCGGGATAAAAAGTAGCATATATGTCTGATTCCAGGAAATAAACTACATGTGTGCCAAATTTCATCCAAATCCCTTCAGCCGTTTTTGCCTGATTGAAACACAAACATACAAACATACATTTATATATACATACGTACCAGGAGACCACAAAAATACTATGACATGTTTCTGGTCTCCTGGTACTTGATGTTTCTGGTTTCCTGGTACTTGTGAATCTGAAGTACTAAGGCAGCAGCGGCTCTGAGTTTCCACTTCCTCCTCAGTCTCCATTAATCCATGCCACTTACAGGGATAAAATTAGCCTATTTTTTATTCCAGGATATGAACTACATGTGTGCCAAATTTCATTCAAATCCCTTCAGCCGTTTTTGCCTGATTGTTACACAAACATACAAACATACAAACATACAAACATACAAACATACAAACATACAAACAAACATACAAACATACAAACTTTCACCTTTATAATATTAGTAGGATTGTCAGTGTCTTGATATCCTACTAATATTATAAGGTGAAAGTTTGTATGTTTGTTTGTACGTTTGTATGTTTGTATGTTTGTATGTTTGTATGTTTGTATGTTTGTATGTTTGTATGTTTGTATGTTTGTATGTTTGTATGTTTGTATGTTTGTATGTTTGTATGTTTGTATGTTTGTATGTTTGTATGTTTGTATGTTTGTATGTTTGTATGTTTGTATGTTTGTATGTTTGTATGTTTGTATGTCTGTATGTTTGTATGTTTGTATGTTTGTATGTTTGTATGTTTGTATGTTTGTATGTTTGTATGTTTGTATGTTTGTATGTTTGTATGTTTGTGTAACAATCAGGCAAAAACGGCTGAAGGGATTTGAATGAAATTTGGCACACATGTAGTTCATATCCTGGAATAAAAAATAGGCTAATTTTTATCCCTGTAAGTGGCATGGATTAATGGAGACTGAGGAGGAAGTGGAAACTCAGAGCCGCTGCTGCCTTAGTACTTCAAATTCACAAGTACCAGGAAACCAGAAACATCAAGTACCAGGAGACCAGAAACATGTCATAGTATTTTTGTGGTCTCCTGGTACGTATGTATATGACGGCGCATCGACTGGCGCCATCTATCAAATTTCTACCGAACAAGACTGACAGCGGTCGGTCTACCGGAGCGTTGGTTGGTTGGCGGCGTATCGACTAGCGCTATCTGTCGAATTACTACCGAACAAGACTGACAGCGGTCGGTCTAGCGGAGCGTCGATTGGTTGGTGAAGCGGCCATGCTGGGACAGGGGATTCTGCTCTGTCAACGGCGACCGTGCACCACGAATACGACGAATCACTAAAATATTCGGTGTAATCGTTAAATGTTTTGTGTTTTAGTTTGATTCATTGCTTACTCGTAATTTTAGCAAGGTGTTAATGTTTTAATTTATTTGGAGGATTTATTAAGAAATAGATTGTGTGACAACTTAGAAGATTTTGATTGAAACCGTATAATACCCGCGCCAACGCTATGGCTGATCCTGAAGAAACCCCTGATATTGTTATATCAGAAGTGGGATTCGACGGGCAACGACCAGAGATGTCGGGTGAAAACAGTGCTATAAAATTATTAAATAACATGGAAACTCTACTGACACGAGTGTTGGGTATGTCACAAATTTCAAACGTGAGTACAAATGAACCCACTAAGCTTGTAGAGTTTAACCCAGATGATTCGGACGCAGACATTGAAGGCTGGTGTGAGTTTACCGATCTGATTGTTAATAAAAAATCTCTCGAAGGTGTGGATTTATTACTAGCACTTACCAGAGCGCTCAAGGGCCGTGCTGCTAAATGTCTTACGAGACTAAACTTAAAAGAATTAACATGGGATGTGGTTAAGCAAACCCTGTTGGCAAGTTTCTCTAAACCTAAACTACCTCAAGATCATTTCGATGAAATATTGCGGTTCCAAATCGGAGTAAAAGAAACTGCGTCTGAATCTGCCGTGCGATTGTGGAATATGATAGAGCGTATACCGAAGACTGAAATGCCCGAAGAAACAATAACGGGATTTGTCGTATCAGTGCTTTGTCAAAAGGACAATCTGATTCGTCGAGAGTTAGCAGCACACGTTGTCACTACCCGGGTTCAGCTATTTAGAGTACTTGGCAGTGTCTCATTAAAAAGAAGACAAGAAGGGCAGACGAGCGAAATTGCAGAACCTGACGCTAAACGAGCCCGTTTGACGGATTCAAAATTTACCGGGCCATACTTGTGTAGTTGGTTGAAAGGACACACTTGCCTCTTCGAGCTTTCAATGAGTATCACGGAAGTTGGTAGAGTGTCGTACCGGGCCATACTTGTGTAGTTGGTTGAAAGGACACACTTGCCTCTTCGAGCTTTCAATGAGTATCACGGAAGTTGGTAGAGTGTCGTACCGGGCCATACTTGTGTAGTTGGTTGAAAGGACACACTTGCCTCTTCGAGCTTTCAATGAGTATCACGGAAGTTGGTAAAAGGTGTCGTACCGGGCCATACCTGGTGGTTGGTTGAAAGGACACACCTATGCTGACCAAGCTATGCTTTCTTGCTTTAATTTTTGAGATTTACTGATCCTAATACTGGATCTTGTTAAACAGCCCGTCAGGTTGGACGAGCGGATTATAGAATTTGTTAAGTAGTTGATGCTTGAAAACCTTGATTGCAGGATTACTTTAAGAAGCGCCCGAGGGCGGTCGCAGGTCAGTCCGGCCGTGACGGCGCATCGACTGGCGCCATCTATCAAATTTCTACCGAACAAGACTGACAGCGGTCGGTCTACCGGAGCGTTGGTTGGTTGGCGGCGTATCGACTAGCGCTATCTGTCGAATTACTACCGAACAAGACTGACAGCGGTCGGTCTAGCGGAGCGTCGATTGGTTGGTGAAGCGGCCATGCTGGGACAGGGGATTCTGCTCTGTCAACGGCGACCGTGCACCACGAATACGACGAATCACTAAAATATTCGGTGTAATCGTTAAATGTTTTGTGTTTTAGTTTGATTCATTGCTTACTCGTAATTTTAGCAAGGTGTTAATGTTTTAATTTATTTGGAGGATTTATTAAGAAATAGATTGTGTGACAACTTAGAAGATTTTGATTGAAACCGTATAATACCCGCGCCAACGCTATGGCTGATCCTGAAGAAACCCCTGATATTGTTATATATATATAAATGTATGTTTGTATGTTTGTGTTTCAATCAGGCAAAAACGGCTGAAGGGATTTGGATGAAATTTGGCACACATGTAGTTTATTTCCTGGAATCAGACATATATGCTACTTTTTATCCCGGTAAGTGGCATGGATCAATGAAGATTGAGGAGGAAGTGGAAATTCAGAGCCGCTGTTGCCTTAGTACGACAGATTTACAAGTACCAGGAGACCAAAACATCAAGTACCAGGAAACAAGAAACATGTCATAGTATTTTTTGGGGGTAGGTGTAGGGTAGGTGTAGGGTAGGTGTAGGGTAGGTGTAGGGTAGGTGTAGTGTAGGTGTAGCGTAGGTGTAGGGTAGGTGTAGGGTAGGTGTAGGGTAGGTGTAGGGAAGGTGTAGGTAGGTGTAGGTAGGTGTAGAGTAGGTGTAGTTACAATACAAATCAAGAAACCTCCCTATTTCCGATTTTCACGCGGGCGAAGCCGCTGGTAGAAGCTAGTTTAATATATTTTTGTCACACGGTTACCCCATATTCTAAAAACGACCGAAGCATCTGCCGGCCTGTTGTAATATACGCATTGGCTGATTGGCTGATAAACAATATAACAATAAAGCTAAACGTTAGATACCGCTTTGTAGAACATTAGGTACCTACATTACAGTGGCAGTTTTCAATCCGTCGCGCCTACTTGTAATAAGGCGTGTTATATGATATGGCTGCTATCTCACTGTTGAGTAGGCACCTAAATACCTTCGTTACCAAATATTCCCTTTTTGTAAAATTTTCGGCCAATTTAAATTTTCAACCTCATTTAAATGTTTCCAGCTGACCACACATGATTTAAAACCATGCATGTTAATTTTTTCACCTCGCAATTACGTCATCAATTACGGAGCTCTTAATGAAGTATCACTATTTATCGATAAAACAAACGATTGGACCGTAACCGCGGACTTTATCGAACATTCTACAATATGGAGATGCCGCAGTAAGATAGATGAAGCCGTAATATAGTTATATCCCTAGGGATATAATTATATACCGTAACATAGTTGTACGAAAGCGATTCTTTACTATCTCACTAGGAAAATAGTTATAAAACGGTCCATGTTTAGTGATATACTTATATTACTATATTATATGTTTGTATGTTTGTATGTTTGTATGTTTGTATGTTTGTATGTTTGTATGTTTGTATGTTTGTATGTTTGTATGTTTGTATGTTTGGATTAATGGAGACTAAGGAGGAAGTGGAAATTCAGAGCCGCTGCTGCCTTAGTACTTCAGATTCACAAGTACCAGGAGACCAGAAACATCAAGTACCAGAAGATATCATAGTACTTTTTGGGCTGGTTAGGGTAAGTGTAGGTAGGTGTAGGGTAGGTGTAGGATAGGTGTAGGGTAGGTATAGGGTAGGTGTAGGGTAGGTGCAGGGTAGGTGCAGGGTAGGTGCAGGGTAGGTGCAGGGTAGGTGCAGGGTAGGTGCAGGGTAGGTGCAAGGTAGGTGCAGGGCAGGTGCAGGGTAGGTGCAGGGTAGGTGGAGGGTAGGTGCAGGGTAGGTGCAGGGTAGGTGCAGGGTAGGTGCAGGGTAGGTCAGAGTAGGTGTAGGGTAGGTGTAGGGTAGGTGCAGGGTAGGTATAGGGTAGGCGTAGGGTAGATGTAGGGTAGGTGCAGGGTAGGTGCAGGGTAGGTGCAGGGTAGGTGCAGAGTAGGTGCAGGGTAGGTGCAGGGTAGGTGCAGGGTAGGTGCAAGGTAGGTGCAGGGTAGGTGCAGGGTAGGTGTAGGGTAGGTGCAGGGTAGGTGCAGGGTAAGTGCAGGGCAGGGGCAGGGTAGGTGCAAGGTAGGTGCAGGGTAGGTGCAGAGAAGGTGCAGGGTAGGTCAGGGTAGGTGCAGGGTAGGTGCAGGGTAGGTGCAGGGTAGGTGCAGGGTAGGTGCAGGGTAGGTGCAGGGTAGGTGCAGGGTAGGTGCAGGGTAGGTGCAGGGTAGGTGCAGGGTAGGGTAGGTGCAGGGTAGGTGCAGGGTAGGTGCAGGGTAGGTGCAGGGTAGGTGCAGGGTAGGTGCAGGGTAGGTGCAGGGTAGGGTAGGTGCAGGGTAGGTGTTACAATACAAACCAAAAAACCACCCCCTATTTCCATTGCATTACATAGCATCTGGGAAATACAAACATTTATTGACTTCTTTAATATCAAAAACAGAAATAAAAGCTTATACAGCTGCCCTGAATCGACTTCTGTTGTGATACTTTACGTTAGCTGGTAATGAAAACCGGTTCATAATTTATTGTTCGAATATCAACGAAGGAATATTAGGGAAAGGTTAATGTACTTTATTGATTGGATTATCTGGCACCAGCCATAGGCAGAAATGCACATATACTGCAAAAGTATAACATAGTTTAATCATTCCATGATATAATCAGAACCGGGTAACGCAATCACATAATTTTATTTTATTAATTTGGGAAATAACACTTTAAAGAACCTTTTACATAACTCGAGTTGAAAAGTGAGACAAATGTACAACCAACGACATTTTGCTCACATTAACCATGAGATTTTTGGTTGTCGGTTAGCGTAAAAAAGTAGACTCTGTCCTTCTCCTTGTCCCCGGGCTATATATCTGCCAAATTTCATGACGATCTGTTCGGCCATTTTAGCGTGAAAGCGTAACATACAAACAAACAAACTTTCGTATTTATTATGTTAGAAAACCCGACTGTGTCAGAAGTAGGAGGGAGGGTAATGTTTTTCGTGCGTATGTATGTTTGTATGTACTTACGAGTATGTCCATTTCATTGGCACGCCGTACAGCCCAAACGGCTGGACGGATTTTGATATTAGAGATGTCGTTGATTTCGTCACAATTGTGGTAGTGTCATAGGCTATTTTAATTTACAAAATGGCGCCCGCAAATGAAAAAAAAATGTAGGCAACTCACTAAAATGTAGAAAATTTAAAAAAAATACTTTGTCAAAAAACCCGACCGCTAAAAACGACTAAAAAGTTCCAAATAAGTCGCTTTTCAAGCAGTCTGATGCGGTTCAATAACTGCATCAGACAGCTTGAAACGGTCGGGTTTTTTGAAAAAGTCATTTTTGACACAAGGCACTTTTAGCGTGTTGCTTAAAATATAATTCTCTATTTCAACCACAACCACCACAGACACCCAGCTTTAGTTTATTAGTATCTTTGACCCAACCCCTCACAAATTACGCAACAGCTAATGAAGTATCGCTTAAACAAACGATTAAACGATAACCGATGGCTTCCATATTAAATCGTGAGCTTTACCGAGAGGAGACAGCGTCCATTATTCGATACATAGCTTTATTGGACAAAATGATTCTAGAGGTAGTGTTTGCTTTGACGTCGACGTTCAGAGAACCGAGTTCAATTGTTGGTTTGAGTACGCCGATATCAATTTAGGACGATTATTTTATTTTTGAATGAGAACATTAAAAATTAATTCATTGACTTTTATAGTTAGAACAGTTAATGGATTTTAGAAGTCTGGTAGGCAGTCACTCCACGTAAAATACTGGTAGGTATTCAGCTGAATCCGGTTTGACAGGGAGCTGACCCAAATAAAGCTGGGAAAAAGGCTAGGCAGATGATGATGATCCTATATGGTGCAGCGGGATTATAATGCGACCACACCTTCACAACCCATTAACTGGGTAACACGATGCTTCTTGGCAAGACTGGAGTTAGATATTATGGCACCTGGTAATCCGTAACGACTGCCAAAGATCTACAAATGACAGCTGGGGCCAACGGCTTATCGTGCTTCCCGAGGCACGGAGAAATCTCGGTCTGTCAAGACGGTCACCCATCCACAGATCGACCTCGGCAGCCGTTGCTTAACCTTGAAGATCGACCCGTGCTGTTGTTATTATTTAGCTACGAGCTCCTCTGAACAATATAGGATAACAACTGAAATATTACCTACATAAATAATTTATGAGCACTTAAGAATTCACGGAACTCTCTTTTATTTAAATAATTGTTTTGTTAGGAGGTGTCGATTTCACGGAATGTAATGGCGATAATTTATATTTCAAAGCAATTTGTTTGAATTTGTTAGCGCCCCTTAGTTAGGTAAAGGTTTCAATTTCTCGTTCCAGTTTCAATCAGACGAGATTAATGAGTTGGTTCGTCCTGTAAGAAAAAATATAAACATCAGTCTTTATACTCCTGTAGTTGTTCTACTAGAAATAGGTACTTTCTAACAAATCGCCATGTTTTCCTACAATCTAGAAAGAAGAAAGACAAAAGACAGAAAAAGTTAATTTGCACCAAACCAATTAAAAAAAGATAAACTTATACAAGTTAAAAAATATGGGGATCGCCCAGCATGATACAGTGGCGTGCGAGATATTACTACAACGCTGATTGTCAGCGACAGCTTATAGTATCTATATTCGAATGGGTACTTTGTAATTATTATCTACGACTTTTTATATGATTGATGGGCACGCGCTTGACCACTTTCTCACCGGATGGTAAGCGACGATGTGGTCGAAGATGGAGCACGCTTGCCTAGAAGTAACCTATTCACTCTTGACTTACTGTAATTTCTGCTTTTCGGTCATTTTGTTTTGACAATTCAGCCAAGCGACACTGATTTTGATTTCAAATCACGCTACCTTTCATACAACATGTACCACCTGAGTGAACTACCCACAAAAAGGTCCAAATATCAATTTTATTGTATCAAACACATTTCGATTCTACCCTCATTTCGCCCTTAGAAGTTTCACAGTACCTTCCAATGGGGATGAGGAAGCTGTCTTAATTGTAATTCAAATCAGTGTCCGGTGTAGGCCATGTTAGTGTCATTCAAACTGAATTAGTCTGGTACGCAAGTGCCCTGATATCTGGCAGACTTCCAATAGTAAAGCGAGTTTAGTGATTTTGCACCGGTTGTTACAGATTTTGGTGTGTTTGTAAATGATAGGAAGATTTGGGCACGTCTAGTAAAAGCTTTGAAGATGGTTAAAACTTAAAAAAAATGCCAAAGGTAATTTGAAGGCTGAAATATTAGTGTGTTCTTTCATGCTTAAATATTTCTCTATAAAAGCTTATTTTGTGTCAGATAAACACATAGGTAGGTACTTATATGGATTGTGGCGAATGTATTTCAGAGGACATGGAAGTTGATGCTATTTCTCGTCGTGTGCCTACGGTTTAGAAATAGAATTTGTAGCGGCATTAATACCGCCACATAAATCATCGTAGCAGAATCAACAAATGAGACTCGCAGCGCCTTCTATCTCGACAGCTGCGAACTAACTTGTCAAAATCCTAAATCGCGTTATCAGAGTTTACCGTGCGATTCGAACAACCCAAATATCAAGTATCGGGCAGTTGCTCACCAGACACAACAACCGTCCGGTCGGAGGATCCTCCCTTTTCAATGGAGGTATGTGGGACTTTACTCTTCGCTCCACTACCTCCATAAAATCAATCAGAATGGTTATGAACTACGCTGTAGGCATGTTTTATATGAGTAAGCAGGTTTAAATGTTAACAAAACAACAGATTCCCATTATTTTAATGTTAACTAGGTTTACAAACATTTAACTTGTTTTCCTTTGTCTTAATGGGGCTATAAGTAGGTACCCCATTGGAAACCCTTAGTGATTGAATTGAACCCCTGTTTAGAACATGAGCCATTGTTGCACACCTGTCCTTGAGAGGATTTAATGAATCCCACCGATGCAGATGCTGCACTTAACGAGGCCACCTTATTCGACCCAAACAAAGAACTGTAAAAGAAGAAGAAATATGTTAATGTTTGTTCTTTGGGTCAAGAATCAATCATGACGATAGTAGATTGCACAGGCTGGTTGAGCAAAACCACCCGGAGGATTAGGCAAAGGTGTACCTTTACTCCCACATTCAGAATTGCCCTGCCCATACCCGAACACGGGCACAAAACCAGACTACAGGCTAACTGAGAAATTCCAAATCGACGGTTAACCGTCAAGACCTCCTAACTCAATATGTCAAAATTTTACAGGAGGCGCAAAAAATCTTCTAACTTTGATACGAATGTAAATATGAGTAAACCAAAAAAAAAATATATATATGTCAGTTAGGAGGTCTTGGCGGTTAACCGTCGAAATGGAAAAACTTTTTGCCCGGGGATCAAACCCAAGATGTCAAGCTCAACAGTAGCACCACGCACTACACCAACGAGGCTTATAAACCCTCCAAATTACTATCACCGGATCCGTAACATATGGTGAGTTTGCGGTACTGTTCGCATCAATAACCAATCCATGATGTATTTGCGTATCATATAACTGTGATAATATATCAAATGAGCTCTGATGTCACGTGTGAAACATTATTCAGCCTGGGGTAGGTACTCTATTAAGCTAATTGGCTATTAGTCAAAACGTACATTACTTCAGTGGAGTGAAAGCATATACTTGGAACATTTGAAAATGGGCCAGTATTCGTTGAGCTTTCAATGTTTCAGTGGTTTTAAACAGTAGGGTCTAGTAAAGCTGGTTTTTAGTTTCTAAACTAAATGGAATGTATGATTTGGTGTATTTCCTTTAATTTATCATTTTCAAACTTTATTTGCAGGAACGGTTGAACAAAGTTTGAGGTCGGTTTTCATTTAGAGTTTAACCTGTCAAATAGTACTTTAGTAATAAAACTAACAGGACCTATACAAATAGCTTGCATGTAAATACATTTGTACTTAATAGATGGATTAAAAAAATAGAAATGTTAACCTTTTTACTAAGTTTATAACTGTGGTGCTTATTTTAACTACATGTCTCGGTAAACATTGGTTTGGGATGATATTAATACTTTTCAAAAGTTCGCGATGATCGTTCGCGATGCCAGCCAAAGTCCGTTTGTTCACCCTTGAAGGGGGACAAATGGACTTCTTAATAAAATGCATCATGCAACTAAAAGAATAGACTTGCAAATAACACATAGAAAATGCTCACAGAGCATAAAAAAATCGTCCAGATCGCTTTAAATGGGAAAATTGCCCAAAAATCTATCAGCTAATTCCTTGGTCGATAAAAAGCCACAGAAAAGACTATTAAATAAGTCAATAGTCTGCTTCTAGGCAAGCGTCCTGCCAGGGCTGTGGAATTTGTTCGAAAGAGTCACTGTGGCCCTGGAATGCAAAGCGCATGAGGAGGAACACGGAAGTTTTTAGTCAGTAAGAGTCTATGACACTCCCTTCTGCTCCACCCAAGCCAGAAGAAATAATTTTGATCCATAAAAAAAGGCAAGCGTGCTCCATCGTCGACCACATAATCGCTTACCATCAGGTGAGATTGTGGTGAAACATGAACTTTAAAAAAATAAAAAGTCTTTTCACACGAGCATTAGCGTTTGTCTAATGCAACCGCAGATACCTCATTATGCACGGGAAACTAAATGTACGGAGCGCAGCGATATCACAGCGTGTGGTCGTGTGAACATTCTTCGTTTTAATATTTTTTTTTTGGTATTCTAAAATATAAGAGGCTCCACCAACAGACAAATATGTGATAACGTTAGGGGCGGATCCAGGATTGTCGTATTGGGGGGGGGGGGGAAGGGGCGGCTTGACCCCGTTTATGGTAGGTGTTTAAGTAAACACAAAAAAGCACATAACATTTTATTTTGCTTAACGCTACTTGCTTACTACTTATAACTACTGACAATGATGTACGGGCTCCGAACAAGATTCCCTTTCTCCCCTTCCTCCGAAGATTATCTAGGTAACACACAAAATTGTGAGCGCAACTACAGATATAGATAGAAAATAAAGATACCCAACATAAACCCATTAGACATGACACCTCACTATGCTTAATTAAGTTTCAGCGTGCTTTCACGCCAAAGTGAAAAGCAAAATAAAACGCACACAAAATGTTAGTACCGGATAATGTTTCTAATTCACCTGGAAAATAAGAAATTAACCTGATTAGGTTTTGTAGGTACACTCTACATTTGTGTTATTAAATTAGTATTATTTTGTCCCTATTTCAGAGTGTCAATGACTGATATGACCCTGTTCCACGAACGAAAGCTTGTAAATCATTTAATTGAAACTCACACAAAATGTTAGTAACCGAAAATGTCGAATTCACCTTTAAAATTAACCTGATCGATCAGGTTTTGTAGGTACACTCTACATTTGCGTTATTGAATTAGTATTATTTTGTCCCTATTTCAGAGTGTCAATGACTGATATGACCCTATTCCACGAACGAAGGCTTGTAAATCATTTAATTGACTTGTTTAAAAAGCAAAATAAAACTCATACAAAATGCTAGTAACCGAAAATGTCGAATTAACCTTTAAAATTAACCTGATCAGGTTTTGTAGGTACATTGTACATTCAAGTTATTGAATTAGTATTATTTTGTCCCTATTTCAGAGTGTCAATGACTGATATGACCCTGTTCCACGAACGAAAGCTTGTAAATCATTTAATTGAAACTCACACAAAATGTTAGTAACCGAAAATGTCGAATTCACCTTTAAAATTAACCTGATCAGGTTTTGTACCTACAAAACCTGATCAGGTAAAAAATATTACTAATAATACTAATTCAATAACACAAATGTAGAGTGTACCTACACTCTACATTTGTGTTATTGAATTAGTATTATTTTGTCCCTATTTCAGAGTGTCTGTCAATGACTCATACGACCCTGTTCCACGAACGAAAGCTTGCCAATCATTTAATTGACTCGATTACCTCGGGTGGCTCTATAGCCACCGCATTCAATTCGTCTAATGCACCATTCGTTTTACTTCACTTTGATAGCTTTCCACTACCGTTTGTGTTTGTATCCATTTCCAAAATAGTCTAGTTTATTGGAAAGTCTATAAAACTGTTGGTTCAGTACATTTTGCTTGTTTATCTACTGAAAATGTTAAATGAATTTTTCTACAGCGAATTTTCGAATACGATTTCTATCAAAGGATTTTACTCGTAGCTATGTTTTAGCTAATAGACGATTATGATTTTGTATTTTGTAGTAAAACTACGGTATCCAATTCTCGTGATCAATAAAATCTAGAAAATGTACAGTGTGTGGATTTTTGCTAGCGAAACCCTCGATAATAATGACGGTAATTTTGCGGAATAAAGCATCAGTATTTTAAGGGATTTTTCACACCTCAATGCTCATTAATGGTTTACTTAATTATTTCGATGAAGCGATGATTTTTGACTTGGTGCAGGTGCAGTAAGTTTATAAATATGTACCTATGTATGTAGGTACGTACAGTCATATAGTAGGTTAGGAATTGTGCATGTTTTAAAGATTTGTTTGAGGTTTTTGATAAGTAGTACAAGTGTTTATTTCCTAATGTAGGAAATAAACACTTGTCACAAAGTCTAGGACACTGGTAGACTTTTCACATAAAACTGCAGATTAGAAAACCCAACAAAACCTTAAGTCAATTCAAGATTGTTAATAAAATAATATTTTCTATACAATTATTTAAGGCCTTCGACAAAACATTTGCCTGCGTAAGCAAAACGGCGGTGTCATATGACCCTCAAACGGTTTGCACAGGTGTAGTACCTTCCCAGTTCATTTCGCATCTCGACGGGAAATAAAGCTTCGCATCGCACAGGATATCAGGCCGATGCAGAAGGTCAGTTTCATACAACGAGCACGAAAACAGGCACACAGGCCGAGAATTTAGAGCGTGGAACGTGGCTGAATGTGGAAAAGCTGCACGGTTCGAGCTTCGAGGTCAAGCTGCGGTTACCGAGTTCGGTCCACGGGTGGGTAACCATCCATCTTCTTCTTTTAGTGTCGATTGACTCGTATTAGATTTTGTCTAACCAGTATTGAGCAACATGTACAGCACTATCATTCGCCTCGTTGAGATCTTGGATAGTGCAGGTGGTTGTGTGTGTGCAACTAAGGAGGTGACGCATGTCCTGTGACGGTGCTCCACACTGGCACTGCGTTTGGGATAGGTGAAGAATGCCCCATTTGGCCACCACCATCCATTACATGCTGAATCTTGCCGTGCTTCGAGAGCACGTTAAGCCGTTGGTCCAGGGGGTCGAGTCTGCTATTGCAATCGTGTCTCAATGACCGGTCAATGATCGATTTTTGACGTATAACGTCAAACTTATGACACATTTCCCATACAAAAACTGTCAAAGTTGTCAAATATTTGATCACTGACTGGTCATTGAGACACGATTGCAATAGCAGACTCGAGCCCCTGGCTGTCATCTGTAGATCTTTGACAGTCGTAACAGATAGTCACCAGTCTTACCCAGTTACTGGGTTGTCGAGGTCAGATAGGCAGTCGCTAACCTCAAACTACTGGTACTCAGCTACATATGGTTAGACTGGAATCCTACCCCAGGATAGTTGGGAAAGGCTAAGCAGATTAACACATTTTTTATGATGGGTAATCATCAAATGACTCCCGCTCTGGGCGGAGCGGAAGGAAGTGTCAGACTCTTACTGACTGAAACCCATCCGTGTTGCTCCTAATACCCTTTGCGTTTTAATGCCGCAGTGAATCTTTCGAACAAATTCCGCAAAACCAGACTGACACATGCCGGTCGCGAGTGCACTTGCACTGGCTCTACGTGAAGCGTGTCTATGTCCAGGGTTGCGGAATATGCCCAGGGTTGCGGAATATGTTCGAAAGAGTTACCGCGGCCCTGGAACGTAAAAGGCACTAGGAGGAGCATGGATGGGTTTTAGTCAGTAAAAGTCTGACACTCCCTCCCGCTCCACCCAGAGCGGAAGGGGTCATTTGATGATTTCCCATTATTATAAAAATAAAATAAAATAAATATAAAAAAGCGTGTCTATGTGTGCGTTTTTGCTTGTTATACGAAGCTGCCCTTCTGTTCCATTATGCACAGTGGGTATCAGTAGGTTGACATCATATTACATCATCCGACCATATTTCTCGAGATCATTCGGATTCCATTTGCGACACATGTCCTTCACTTTTATTTATAGGAAAGAAAATGTAGAAAACTTTCTTCCTTTTTTTTCGTCTATGGTAAAGCTGTCATCGGCGAGTGATTTATTGCAAGAATCCTCGGAAGTGGTCGGTTAACTGCTGTTTGGGACTTTCATCCTTTCATAGCATATTTTTCAGTTTTTTTACTTTTCAGTGGCAGTCAGTCAGAATGTGTTGGTCGAGTTTGTCACAACAAACTCGACCAACACATTCTGCATTCAACCATTCAACCATTTGTTCCTCACCAATGATATTATAAGTAAAAAAGGTGATCTTCAAGAACGGCACAATGTGTCACACTGTTAGATGAGACGTAGAAGAAGGATGCCATGTCGTACCTAATTATCGGGAGCGGAAAAGAGACAAGACTAGGAAAATGTGGCTAATTAGCCAAATTTTGACGTAGGTACTGCTTGCTGAGCGCTTATAACCTGTCTACACCTTTTTACTTATAATGTCATTGTTCCTCACAGTAATAATACTAGAAAGTAGTGAAGAGGATTTTTGACGGTTAAACATTGTTTTGTCTTAGTTTTATTGAAAAAAATATTTATGATTTTTTAATGTCAAGGAGGATATGGATATGGAAACGGACTTTTTTTTTCCTTTTGCTGTAAGCCCATTTACAATTTTTTGGAACAGTATCTGTTAGATTGATTTTTATTCATTTTTTTATGAACGGGCTACCTAGGTCTTGACCTCGATCACGCCTGATGGAAAGCGATAGATGAGGTCCATGATGAAGCGTGCCCAGAAGATGCCTTTAGGCACTGGTACTCCCACGCGTCGACGAAACACAGCAGGCTGCTTGACGCCGAACTCCGGAGGGAGGATGGGCGCGAACCAGGCGGGTGTTAGCCCTACCACCGCAAGGGAAGGATTGGCCAGTCTTAGAAGGTGTTAGGTGAGACGGTCCAGGATGCGTCGAGCGCTCGGTTCAGTTGAGTGTCTGATGGAACAAATTGCGCTACACGAGGAGGCTCCTTCATGCATCCCAAAAAGCCAAGATTTTTCAGCTATGAGTAAAATAATGGTCGAAAAACCGATCGCAACGAAGACTAAGCTTTGTTAAAGATACTACCATCACACTGGCCTGCCTTAGAACATAAATCAATCATGGGCCTAGCTTTTTCCCATCTAGATTGCGGTCGGCTCCCAATCCACTAGAAGCAGCGGCAGCGGCAGCGTATATTAATATTTTACGTGAATAGACTACCATTTGACTACCACAGCCCAATTACTTGGCAATACGGAATATAGTTCAATAAATCTATTTATGAGAGCGCATACATACATCGATGTTTTGACATAACCTAACATATCAACATATCGTACCTCTCGGCATAGGTACGGCTTTTTTTTTTAGTGGCTAGTTTGAATGGTGATTTTGGCTGGTAAAAAATAGAATTGGGCAATCACAGCATGAATTTTTAACGTGTATCCGTTCAATATCAATAGGCTCGCCCCTATTACGTGGAACCTGAAAACACCTACCCTAATATCAGCTTATTACACCTACACATTCGCCCACCCCTTCGGTATAAACAGGCTTAATATTTTGTTACAGTGGCCTTTGAAAGACCTTCAAAAGCTCGCTCCGTTCAGTGTTGAGTTTCATTATCAAATTAAAAGTTTGTATTTTTGTTTTTACAGCGCTCCGCTCGCGCGCTCGGAGCATTATGCTTTTTAAAACCGAGTGCGTGACCGCTACCGTCATAGAGGGCTTAAGGCAAGAAAACAAATTAATAAAACAACAAGTAGGACGTAATTTATTTAATTAGTTTAATTTTGCTGACCTTACAGCTCAAGGTGGAATGATGTAATGAATGGAATGGGGATACTGAAATAAATGAAATAAAAGATAAATATTTAAATTGTATTTTGAAGGAAACAGCGGTAGACAGTAGAGTAGTACAATAAAATTGCATTTTTCAATGAAAAAAATATCCTGTAATTACTTTTATTGCCAAACATTGTTACCGAGATACTCCGAAGAATCACCAAATATAAGTGGCAGAGCACATTGCTGGCAGAACAGATATCTGATGGGTTGAAAGGAGCTGGACCGGGTACCGGAAGGAGCAGTGTTGGTGGACCTCCCAAAAGGTGAACCTATGACTCGGTGAAGGCCGCAGGAATTTGCTGGATGCGATTTACATAGAACCGATCGATGTGGCGATACTTCGGGGAGGCCTGTGTCGAGCTGTGGTCATTCGGCTGAAATGATGGTTGCGTCTTTTAACAACTGCAAATGTCTGTTCAGGTTTCAGCTTAATCAAATGCAACTATTTCTAATATTTTACATGGAGCCAATAACAAAATTCATCATCATCATCATCATCATATCAGCCGCTGACTTAGGCCTCCCCCAAATGGGGGATTTTTCAAAACCCCTGGGTTGGTTAATAACAAAATTTACCAAACATAAAACAGTGCTTTTCCATTTTCGAATCAACCTCACACGAAATATTCGATATCTCAACTGAACTTGGTATCATTCGGTTTCAGTTTTCTAATAAGTAAATCGCGAGACTTGTACACCAAACTATGCTTGTTATCTCGAAAGTTTTAACAACACTTTGATACAATCTTTGCAATAGATACTACAGAAACACTCATAGCTATGTTATAGATACTTCTTCACTTCGTTCGATAAAGTTCGAGGATTACGTTTCTATAGAATCTTTTTCTATGCAAGTCTGTTTAAAAAAAATCAGGTTAGCTATGGTAACGCCAGGCCATTGGAAGGTAGACTTGACCGGCTGATTTGGTATGTCTTTGCAACGTTCTAAGGTCGACTGGTAACTTATCTAAGCAATAGGGTATTTTAAAACTAATTTATTCGTCAGAAAGATTTACAAAAAAAAATGGACAAGATTTTTTTATTTTTTCACTTATACAAAAAAATGAAGATAATGCGTTGAAGACACGCGTGACGTCATTACGATGGTACAATTTTTATCAACGACGCGATGTGAAGTCAGTTTTCAACGCACAATATAGCTATATACTGTGCACTATATACTGTGCGTTGAAAACACACGTTCATTTTTTGTTTACATGAAAAAATAAAAAAAATTTGGCTTCTACTGTTTGTATAAAGCACCCCTGGAGTTTTTTTTTTAGTTTATATTCAATGTACAGAATTGACGTCTTCTACAGTTTTATTATATGTATAGATACTGTATCCTCATGAATGTGGCTATCATTTACAAAAATATTTTTTCAAATCCGACTGGTAGTTCCAGAGATTAGGTACCACGTTCAAACAAACATAGAAAAGTATAACAAAGTATTATATAAAACGGCAGAAGTACCTATTGTCTCAGTTATTTGGCGTGATATAAAACTTGGTAACAGGAGAGTCATCACTTCTCATGGGTGTCGTAAGAGGCGACTAAGGGACTCACCAGAGAATGGGCAGCAGCATTCTCTGTAGATACATTGCTACGGCTACACTGCGATCGCCAACCCGCCTGCCAAGCGTGGCGATTATGACAAACCCCCCCTATTTGGGGGAGGCCTATGTCTAGCAGAGGACTTCTTTCGGCTGATATGATGATGATGAACAGGAAGAGTATTACGGTTAAAGAATACAGACCTGTGACCTGCCCACAGAACGGGTTTCCAACGTCACCCTCTGGTTGCAGAACCCTAGAAACGCGGGCAAAGTAAAGAGGCTAAATTAACTAGTTACATAAAAGTGAAAAACGACTCTCGCTAGGAAACCGAGCAGAAACCGGAGGCTGTATTTCTCAGCAGTATTTTATAACCGAGTTTTGCTCATCGCAGATCATTTGTCCACGTAATTGCAAACGCTTTGCCTCCGTGTGATGCGACGCCTTGTTTTAAAAAGAAACTCTTTATATACACCTCTGATTCTTCACCCAACTAGACTGGCCGTGAAGGGAAGTAATACGAAATGCTTGTAATTTATTCTAGTTTATTTTTGTGTAATATTTCTCTACTAACATAAATATATCGCAACATTTTTGGTGGAAATATCTGCGTATGTTTTCTCAGTCGTATTTCATGATTTACATACGTTTATTACGTCATTAAGGCCCTAAATGTTGTACTTAGGGTTATATTTCTTGCTCAAGTAATTCTGGCCCTATTATGAATTCCCTCAATGTATAAATTCTTTGTTTACTTTAATGCTTGGCTATAATACTGTTACGAGCTTAGGGTTCGTGACAATAAAAACAGCCGATAAAATAACCAAAATGACACTTTAATTAATCAACACTAATTACAACTTAAACTCACTAATTATAAATCACAATTGCACTACTGATCACTTTAATTCGCAGTCGAAGTTCGCTCTCGAAGTTGTCGCTTGTATCGCAAATTCAATACTGACCCGGTCACAGGCTATGCGGGCCTTATATAGGTCGGCAGATAATTCCAGAACCTTCTAGTATAGAAAGATCTAGAAAGTTCGAGTACCTACATACCAGTCCGGACCAACCAGACATCGAAAACTCTAGAATGTTCTAGCATAGAAAAGTCTAGAAGGATCTTGACTCTACTAGTTCTGCTACTCGATACTAGATGGCGCTAGTGGTAACTTTTATCTTTATGTACCCGGCATTAATTCTGGCGCGTAACACTGCCCCCTCCTAAGACATGCTCGTCCCGAGCATTATCGGTCCCATAATAACGCGCCAGTCGATCCACATGGACGATCTTAGGAGCACTTCTTATACCTTTCTGTATGCGGTAGGTTACGTCATTGATTTTCGTCACAATCCGGTACGGCCCGTCCCATTTAGCTTGAAGCTTAGGAGATTTCCCTTTGCTGCGAACTGGATTGTGCAACCACACTAGTGAACCTTCGTCGAATCCTTTATTGTTCATTTTGCGGTCATAACGGGTTTTCATCTTTTCAGACATTTGCTGACCCGATTGTCTGACGTGCTCATAGATGTCATTCATTTTGTGCCGCAAGTCATTCGCATAATCGGTTATACTGCGTGGGGCATCAGGTGGTATTCCGGTAATCAGGTCTGCAGGCAGCCGTAATTCTCTACCAAAATTTGCGAAAGCTGGTGTCACTGATATGCTTTCGTGAACAGCACTTCGGTATGACAGCAAAAACGGTTGTATATGCTTGTCCCAATCCCGTTGCCGATTCTCCACCACTTTTGCCAGGTATATCTCCAATGTCTGATTAAATCGTTCCACCATTCCATCCGATCGTGGGTGGTAAGAAGTTGTTCTCGTTTTATGAGTACCCATAACTCGACAAGTTTCCTGGAATATTTGGGACTCAAAATTCCTTCCTTGGTCGCTGTGAATCTCCAAGGGTACTCCAAAACGACAGAAGACTTCATGAACTAGTTTATCTGCAACTGTTGAAGCTTCTTGGTTTGGAATTGCGAAGACTTCCGGCCACTTAGTGAAGTAATCCATTACAACCATGAAATACTTGTTACCACTTTCACTTTCCGGAAACGGTCCCGCAACGTCTAGGGCTATCCTTTCCCATTGTGCACCAACATTGTACAACTTCAATGCACCTCTACTACGAGTCTGTGGTCCTTTTACAGCCGCACAAGTTGTACATTTACGACACCAGTCCTCGACATCGTCACGACAGTGGACCCAGTAAAACCGTTCCCGTATCTTTAGTAGAGTCCGTTTAACTCCCATATGGCCTCCTGAACAACCATTATGGTACAGCTCTAGAACATCCGGTACTTTAGCTTTAGGGACAACCATTTGCAAATGACAGCAGTCTCCCCGAGCATTTTCCCATTTACGGCACAGGACTCCATCCTGAATCACTAAGCTGTCCCATTGGGCCCAATAGCTTTTTGTGATTGAACTCATCGCTGAGACGTCGCGTCGCTCCACGTTGGCTTAGGAGCACTGGACTTCATCCATTCCAGAATCGGCTTAATGTCCAAATCTTCCTGCTGTGCAAGTTGTAGGCTTTCCTTCCACTCGTTGCAGAGATCTGTCTTGAGCATTCTCACAGGTACGACTTCTTTACCCTCTTGCCTAGTACAATGCTTGCAGTCTTCAGGGCAAGGTCTTCTTGACAATGCATCTGCGTTGCCATGAGTTCTTCCGCTGCGATGTTCAATCTCAAAGTCGTATTCCTGCAGTAGTTCAATCCATCTCGCAACTTGTCCCTCTGGATTTTTAAACTGCAATAGCCATTTCAGTGCAGCATGGTCAGTTCGCAAGTGGAACTTCCGACACAGCAGATATTTGCTAAAATGCTGCAATGACTTTACTACAGCAAGCAATTCTCGTCTTGTTACACAATAATTCCTTTCAGGTTTCGACAACGACTTGCTGAAGTACGCTATCACAACCTCTTGATCACCATTCCGTTGAGATAATACACCGCCAAGTCCTATGTCACTTGCGTCTGTGTCAACTATAAATTCCTTGCCCGTATCAGGATACCCCAAAATAGGTGTTTTGCACAAACGGTCCTTTAGCTCCTGGAAGGCGATGTCGCAACTTTCATCCCAGCAGAAATGTCGCTTCTCCTCGGTTAGCTTGTGCAGGGGTTTGGCTATATCTGCAAAGTTCTTGACAAATCGCCGATAATAGGAGCACAAACCCAAAAACGCTCTGACCTGCGTCTTGTCTTTTGGAACTGGCCAATCCTTGACAGCGGCAATTTTCTCTGGATCCGTGCGGATACCTTCTTCCGACACGACGTATCCCAAAAAACTTACTTGCCGTTTGAAAAGTGAACACTTCTTAGGACTCAACTTGAGGTTGGCACTCTGGATCTTCATGAGCACACGTTCCAGGTTTTGAAGATGTTCTTCAAACGTACGACCTACGATGATGATGTCATCCAAGTAGACAAGACAGGTATCACCAATTAACCCGGTTAGTACAAGTTCCATCAACCTTTCAAACGTTGCCGGAGCGTTACACAATCCAAACGGCATAACTTTAAATTGCCACAGACCCTTTCCTGTCGAGAATGCAGTTTTCTTTTTATCCTTAGGATCGATTTCAACTTGCCAGTAGCCACTTTTTAGGTTTAGCGTGCTAAACCACTTCACTCCAGTAAGCATGTCCAGCGTGTCATCAATTCTTGGCAAAGGGTAGCTGTCCTTCTTTGTCACGTCGTTCAGACGACGATAGTCAACACAAAACCGCATGCTGCCGTCCTTCTTTCTCACCAGCACTACAGGAGAACACCATGGACTTGCTGAAGGTTCTATGACACCGTCCTTCACCATTCCCTCAATCATGGTTTCCACTTCCTTTTCACGTGCTACCGGTAATCTTCTTGGCCGCTGACGGATAGGCAATTCTTCTCCTGTGTTTATTTTGTGTTGAACTAAGCCAGTCTTTCCGATGTCAGCATCGTTTGAAGAGAAAACATCGGCGTACTTGAATAACATCCTCTTCGCCTTGATCATTTCATTGTGAGACAGAGCACTGCGACAGTCTTCTAAAAGTGAGGTCACTTTTGTTTGTGCCTCCTTGCTAATAATGGTCCCAGTTGATTGATATTGGCATTGACGCAACCAATCCACTTCCTCGCAAGTACCAATCAGCGAGCCTTTTTCTATCATCTGTTCCGTATCACAAAGGTTCAGCACACGTACCTTTGAGATTTCAGTGTCTCTGACCAAAGTTCGTGCCACTTTCCATGGAAGATCATTGTCAACCCTTTCCACGAGTACACAACGATGAGTCTGCCCAGGATTCCGAGGAAGACTAACCGGCACAATCGTTTCCGATCTCGGAGGAAGAACAATCTTCTTCAAGCTGTATACATTTCCTGGTAAAGCCCCTTCCATGAAAAGTTCCTCTTGTCCACATTTCAAAACTCCTTGCTTAACGTCGATCTCACAACAATTCTTCCTCATAAAGTCTAGGCCCAGGATGCAATCGTCCATTATGTCAGCCACGACAACATTATGCAGGTATGTTCTGTTGCCTAACTTCAACTCCATCTCTTTCTCTCCTCGGACGGGTATGCGCTGACCGGTGGCTGTTACCAAATTAATGCGCTCTCGATTGTATGCGGAGTCCCCAAGGAACCGATTGACAAGTTGGGAACTGACAACCGTGCGTGAGGCTCCAGTGTCTATCGTCAGTTTACATGGCGTTCCGTTGACCTCGCCCTTGATGATTAGGCTATTCCCATCGTGGGTTTGTGAGATCGAAATCCTTGGGGCTCTTTGAACATCAGCCAGCACCCGCCCCGCAGTCCTGGCTTTTACTCGTTTCCCTGCTGTTGCTGGGCGGTGCTGTTACCCGCCCTACCTTCTGGAGATCGGTTATCTTCCCTATCTGCAGTTCGCTTAGGGCAACTGGATCGAAGGTGGCCCCTTTCGCCACAGCCATAGCACCTAGGGCTGTATCCTTTAACACGGTCGCGAACTGCAGCCGCTGCAACTTCTCTGACGCGATGGGACTGGTGATCCTGCCGCACAGCTTCCACCTCCAGTGCATGAGCTAAGGCGTCCTTAAGCGTCCCGTGGTGCCCAAACCTCACAGCAGCTCTAACCTCAAGGTCGCGGATGCCGTCGATGAATGCCTGCACCAGGTTGCCTTCAATGAGCGCAGGTACAGACTGGTATGCTTTTCGAACCAGCTTTTCCACTTCAAGGGCCCACTGCTGCAGGTTTTCACTGCTACGTTGCACGCGATCCTTGAGCTGCGCACGAAAAACGTGTTCCAGATGAGCGTCGCCATACCGGGCTTCCAACGCCTCAAGGAGCTGCTCGTAAGTCACTTCCTTACCGAGAGCTTAAAGGACAGTTAAGGCCTGGTCGCGCAGGCCTTAGGTGAGGGCAGTCATGGCCTGATTTTTATTCCAGCCGTTCGCCTTCATAACAGCCTCAAACTGTATTTTGTAGGCCGACCAGGAAGATGTCCCATCAAACGGTGGCACTTTGAACCCGCGTAGCGAAGGTGTAGTAGCTACGGGAGTTGCAATTCCATCCCCTACTTTAAGGTTGTCCATTGCTTTTTTCATTTCAGCAATCTGGGTTTCAGCTTCTATCAGGCGGTTCTCGTGCTGAACCACCTTCTCTTTTACCACCTTTATTTCTTTGCCGAAAGTGGCATGCAGATCCTTCATGAGGACCATTTGTTCTTCCTGGCGGCGCGCCTGTTCCTCCTGTCGGTGGGCCTGTTCCTCCTTGTCACGCTGAAGCTGTTCTTCTAACCGACGGGCCTGTTCCTCCTGCCGGCGAGCCTGTTCCTCCTTATCACGCTGGAGCTGTTCTTCCAACCGGCGAGCCTGTTCCTCCTGCCGGCGAGCCTGTTCCTCCTGCCGGCGAGCCTGTTCCTGCAGCATCATCATCAGAGCTCCAAAGTCTGGTGCTGCAGATGCTGGAGCTGCTGTGGATGGGCCGGGCTCCATGGTCGGCAACTGGCCCTCCAACGTCTGCGGCGTTGCACCTCCAAAACGCCTCTGGTCCGTCTCCTGCTGGCGTTGACTTCGGGTACGGATACCCTCCATGTCGTCCTTTGGTAGAATCGGCATAGTTTAAATATCCCACTTCTGACACCAATTGTTACGAGTTTAGGGTTCGTGACAATAAAAACAGCCGATAAAATAACCAAAATGACACTTTAATTAATCAACACTAATTACAACTTAAACTCACTAATTATAAATCACAATTGCACTACTGATCACTTTAATTCGCAGTCGAAGTTCGCTCTCGAAGTTGTCGCTTGTATCGCAAATTCAATACTGACCCGGTCACAGGCTATGCGGGCCTTATATAGGTCGGCAGATAATTCCAGAACCTTCTAGTATAGAAAGATCTAGAAAGTTCGAGTACATACCAGTCCGGACCAACCAGACATCGAAAACTCTAGAATGTTCTAGCATAGAAAAGTCTAGAAGGATCTTGACTCTACTAGTTCTGCTACTCGATACTAGATGGCGCTAGTGGTAACTTTTATCTTTATGTACCCGGCATTAATTCTGGCGCGTAACAATACCCCTGAAAAAATCATTTTCATTAGTCATGTCCAAATATAAAACACATTAAGACCTGTCGCAAATAATTTCTGTGAATTTTTATATTTTTCCGTAAAGTGCTTCCAGGAGACAGACGTCTTAAGGTTCCTACTTTGGCTTATTAAATTACTTTTCGAAGAACCTTTTAGAAAACTCATCTCATCTGTCGAGATGCTAAATATTGCTCCTAATCTCCTAATTTTGAAAAAGTTGTTGACGTCAATCAAGGAAATGGCATTGAACCATAATATTAGCAGTCACCCGTCGCCATTTTTGTCTTTTACCTTTCGGCGCACAATGATAGTGCTATAAAACTGAAAAAAAAAAATCTCGTGTTGCTGAGGTAATTTGATGTTAAAGTTCACACATAAAGATCTTTACATCGATCGTCTAAAAAACATAACAATAGGTTTGCTTTCAAAGAAAAAGTTCTAACCTTTTTATATGCTTAACGCCTATCTATTGGCTACCTGAATTCATAATTTCGCGTTAAATTGTGTCAAACCCTTCTTCAGTGCCTTATTTTATTCAAAGCGGACAGGACAAGTTATAATGTATGGCGTCAAAGGAACGAAATATACTCAGCGTCGCGGGCGCGCGGCCAATTTCCATTCATTTTCACCGTGCGCCGCCGCACGCCCAGAACCCTTTGTATACCAAGTCCATAAGGGACTTGATATACAAAACGCAAAATGTAAAGTGAAGAAAATGTATTAAATTTTTACATTTCGTTCCTTTGACGCCATACATTTTATCTTGTCAGCGCCCTGTCCTCTTTGTAGTCCCTAAGACAATAGTAGATTTACATAAATACTCTTAAATTAAGAGTCAAAGGTTAAATCATCAGCCTATAGCAAGCCTATGCAGCCTAGTCCTCCTCAACCGCGCACCATTTAACCAGATCCACAGCCACTGTTATCCAGCCTACCTGGGAAGGTCATGTTTCCACTTAGCCCATCTTAACCCTTCGTTTACCGATTCCCATTTCCGCCGATACCGTCTCAAGAACACGTACCCCAACGGTCATGTTTCAACGGTCCGTGGCTAAGCGCGGTAGTTAAATTACTTCCGTGATGGTCACCAGTTTGGTACCGAGCAAAACTGCAACGCAGAACGTTGTTTGTACTTAGTAGCAGGCGCAAATTAACTGTAACTTGCGAGTGACGTCACATGCAATAATGCTGTCTCTGTTTATAGTCCATAATTACGCCCACAGCTCCATATTTTTTGATTTTGAATCAATTTTTACCTTTCCTCTAGATTTTGAGAAACGTAACAAAAAATACAGTCAATACCGAATTCTACAAACAGCAGAAAAATTCCAATCAGCTTTCCTAATGAAAAACCTTCGCCGCCACCATACTTAGCAACTATTAATATTTTATGAGTCATACCTTGAAATCATCAAATGACTTCTTCCGCTCTGGGGAAGGGAGTGTCAGACTCTTACTGACTAAAACCCATCCGTGTTGCTTCTATTGCCCTTTGCATTCCAGGGCCGGGGTGACTCTTTCGAACAAATTCTGCAGTCCTGGCAGGTATGACTCATACTTACTAGGTCATTTTGGACTGTAGTTCCTACTATTTTGGTTATTCCTTTCCCAAGGGGAAAAAAGTAGGTAGTAAGTGTATAAAAGAGGCAATCTGTCACAAGGCCACCGTAGTCTATCAATTCCCCTTTGGGAGGACCCATGTCTTCGAACTGAACTGTTTATTTAATCAAATGGTCAATATGAGGTAGGGTTGATAAACTCAACTAATTATTCTGATAGAAAATGGGTCTTCTAGTGGGAATAGTGAAACGGTGATAAAGGAATTTTCAAGGAGACTTATTCTTGCTAATCCGGATTTTCTGCTTCTCCGAAGGGACAGGCTCGGAGAGGATTGAAAATGGAATCCATATTATTAGTGGATTTTTCCTAACTTCCATGCACATAACCGGTGGTAAAAGCAAAATAGGGAGGGAAAGTTAATTATAAAACTGCGTTGTTGAACTTTCTTTCAGAAAGCCAATTAGACATTCATTGTCGCTAAGGTGAAAATGCGACTTGAATTGGAACGCTTTTTATCCAACTTCAAAAAAGGAGGAGTTTCTCAATTGGTTTTTTTTTTGTATGTTTTTTTTCAGCGATATTTTCGCCAATTGACAAACCGATTTTGATGATTGTGTTCTTGTTTGGAAGAGTATTTTCCTGGACTGGTTTCATTTCAATTTTTTTTTTTTTTTTTTTCTTGGTACAATCAACACACCACAATTTGGTGAAGATAATAATAATAATAATAAAGCTTCGACGACCACCTGTCGAAGCTGGCGTTGCGCAGTTGGGTAAAGGGCCTGATACAGAAAGCAGTACTCCTCGATACGGCTCGTATTGTGAGGAGGTTCCTTTCTCTGGAGCCCTAACCACCGGTAGCTTGGACCCAGCTCCCGACACCGGCGGACTACTATTTTTATATTTTTAAATGTTTTTTTATTGTTTTTTTTTTTTGTTATTGAAATATTTAAAAATATAAAATGTATGTTAAAAAAAAAATAAAGAGAATAATAATAATAATAATAATAATAAGGGGGTTTTATTGGGTTATCTATTCGGGCATAACTTTTCTTCAAATTAAAAAACAGTAAAAAATATAAAATCCGACTTCCGAGAAGTCGGTGTCAAAAAACGAAGAAACAACCAAACCCACCGACTTCCGAAATTAAAAAAGTTTTTTTTAAGTACGAGCATTGGCCTTCTGCTATTTAAAAACGTTCAAATTCAAGTTGCAATATTACCGCAGTGACAATCAATGTGAAAACTAAACAGAATGCAGGGAAGTTATGTAAAGGTTTTTTATCACAGACTAGCTGCCGCCCGCGTGTATCTCGAAAATTATCCCAAGGGAATATACTTCTGGGATAAAAAGTGCCTGTCCTATGTGTTATTCCAGACAAAAAGAAGTATATAATAAATAATAAATAATAATAATCTACCTCTGTGCCAAATTTCATCAAGATCCATTCAGCCAGTCGATTCTGTCGACATCTCACGGTGTACACCCAGGCGGAGTGAACGACAAGAGAGCTGTCATTCCAACTTTTTTGTATGGTTTGACAACTCACTCGTCGTGCACCCCGCCCAATTGTTCACTTCGACATGTTTACAGAATCACTCTGCTGCAGTTTTGCGTGAAAGAGTAACACACATCCATACATACAAACTTTCGCGTTTATAATATCAGTAAGGATTGGCACTGCAACGCGAATACGAACATTCCTTAAAAATACGGAAATTGCCCATCCGAAAGCACCAATTTAATTCCAAAGAAAAAAAATAAAACTTTACATTACACCCATCAAAAAATTGCTGTAACAAAATATTTTTCTGTATCTTCCAAATTGCCCTTTTTTGAGAGAAGAAGAGGCCATTACTTCCCTCCTTTGTTATAACGAGGTTACTTCAAGTTCGTAAGTGACACCCGCGACTGTTTCCATGATAGTCCAAGAGCCCAGAGCTCCCAAACTTTACTCATTTTCTTAGTAACGAAATGTGTGGGATAGAGTAATGTTAGTATGTTTTTTTAAGGTCTTATTTTGGTCGATATTGGTCGTCGTCACTGAGGATCTACTCTCTAAGCCCGAAGTCCGTAGTTTCAGGCTTAGTGTCGGGCGTTTTCTACTCCGTATCACCTATGGATTTACGATTAGTCCCGAACCCGAACTAAGAACAACTATCAAATCATGTTGTCATTCATTCTTAGTTCGGGTTCCGGACTAATCGTAAGTCTGTAGGTGATACGGAGTAGAAAACGCCCAACGCACTTAGGCCGAAACTACGGACTTTGGGCTTAGAGAGTAGACCCCCTGGCCTTGAGCTGATGGCACTTTAACAGGTATATCAGGTGCTAAAGTAACATAAAAACACTATTCACTTTTCTTAGTCTGAATCTGCGTAGCCTTTTCCCACCTATAAAACTAAGAACAACTATCAAATCATGTTGTCATTCATTCTTAGTTCGAGTTCCGGACTAATCGTAAGTCTGTAGGTGATACGGAGCAGAAAACGCCCAACGCACTTAGGCCGAAACTACGGACTTCAGGCTTATAGAGTAGACCCCCTGGCCTTGAGCTGATGGCCACTTTAACAGGTATATCAGCTGCTAAAGTTACATAAAAACACTATTCACTTTTCTTAGTCTGAATCTGCGTAGCCTTTTCCCACCTATATTGTGGTAGGCTTCCACTCAAACCGGATTCAGCTGAATACCAGTATTTTACGTGGAGCGACTGCCTCTATCTGACCTTCACAACCCAATAACTAAGTAACACGGTACTTCGTGGCATGACGTGTCAGATTTTCTGGCTTCTGACCATCCGTAACGAATGCCAAAGATCTACAAATGACAACCGGGTCCAACGGCTTAACGTGCTTTCCGAAGCATGGAGGAGTCTCGATATAGAGGGTTATCCATCCGCAGACTGACGTCAGCATGCTTTGTTTAACCTTGAAGATCAACCTGTGTGGCAGTTATTATTTAGTCACGAGCTCCTTTAAGTTTGAACGCTGATTTTTATGTAATAAGAAACGTCTGGTGGCTCTTGGTTCTTGCTCTATTATGAAGCGAGTCAAGGTGACGCGAATAAATAATATGAAGTACAAGTTATATTACCAAGTTCAGTGTTAAGGGTGTATTTAGTATGAATAAGTGATTTTAATGTGTTGGTGACTGTGAAGAATTGGGCATAGGGGATGGTAGTAGTAGCCGCTATAACAACAAATACAGAATAAAATAAATATTTAACTGGGGCTCCCATACAACAAACGTGATATTTTTGCCGTTTTTTTTTATAGATAATGGTACGGAACTCTTCGTGCGCGAGTCCAACTTGCACTTGGCCGGTTTTTTTTTTTTAAATACGTCGACAGAAGTATCGAATGCGTCTGCCTTGAAATTAGCAACGAATGTAATCACTTGATTGTATCACTATCAGGATCGTCCAATAGTTTCTACGTTCAGGGATCAGGGTGGACGAAAATATCGAATGTGTTTCGTTTCTAGTAGAGTAATAGCGCTTTTTGCGAGCCTTGAAAGCCAAAGTGTAGTACCACTTTGGCTTTCAAGGCTCGCAAAAAGCGCCAGTGAAAACTTACATAAATACTTAAAATTACATCCAGGTTCCATCCACCGAAAATTTTGATCCAATTTGTTCAGACTATTTCATAATTTACTAACATTTATTGGTTCCTCTTACCAATATCATTAGCTTTATCCACTATTTCTGAAATAAAACATTATTCTAATACTGATTATCCACTTCCAATACGCTCTTCGGATCCAGGATTTCTTTTCCCTCAACATTTTCTTCGAATATTTATTTTTCGCTCCTTCGTAAACTTGGCAAAGGTAAAATCTAAACTGCAAGGCGATCTATTCATCTTGCTTCGTGCAATTTACATACAAAACAAACTTTTTTATTCGACTTCTTTACCGGATCCATCTTAGGAAACATAAAAGAACTTTTCCATCTCAGAACGGAACGACTCTTTGGTAATTTATTGAAGGTTATTTCAGTAAAAGTTGATACACTAATAACAATAGGCCGGAATGGCAGCGAAGTCGTTGAGAAAATATAAAGTAGTCTATCTATCTTTTAATTATCTTATTCTTTGGTATACTTTATTTACTTAATTAAGTAAATACATTGGTTTTGTTATTAGAACAACGCGCACCTGAACAACCGTTTGAAAAAATCAAGCGCGATACTATTTTTTATTGCCTACCCACCTATGACAACTTCGAGTATAATAATGTTCCGATTTCCAAACTATAATACATGCTACAGGGTTCAAGTAGGTAACACTAATTTTACATAGTTAGTTTTTTATGTAAAATTAGTGTTACCTACTTTAAACCTTTCGGTTCGGTGGGCACTTCTTGCAAGCATGAACTTCTTTTTCGCAAGTCATTTCTGTTTAGTTCCAAATACATCCAGTTCGACTGAACGAATATTTGGCTAATGATATTTCTGGGTGGTTTAAAAAAAATAACCACGAAGGGGATGGCGGGGTCTGTTCGCTCGCTCACTTGACCCCGCCATCCCCTTCTAACCTAACCTGTCCGAGTCGGGGTGCCCAATGACCGGCTACTATTATAATACGTTTATACGTTTATTGGTTCAAACAAAAATAAAAGTACAAAAAACAAAACTCTGTCACTTAAAATAGGATTCCCTGTGCTATAAGTGACAGTAGACATCGCAGTTGGCCTAAATTACACTATTATTGTTTATCTGTCCGTATTTATTTAATTATAATGTAGATAATAAAAAGGAAGAGATGTAAAATATTAAAATAGTAAAATAGGTGTAAACAATTTGAGGTTACTAGTTTAAGACTCATTAAATATGTATGTGTGTGTTTGTGTGTATGAGTGCAAATGTAAGGGAGAGTGCAGAATAGTGAGAGTGTGTGTGCGTAAATTATGAATGGGGCATGTATGATTCGTGAATTGGAAGGGCGTGTTTTAATTTGAAATATTTTCGTTTGGTACATAAAATAGTCTTTCAGTTTCTGTGTAGTCTAACGATTCGAGGAAGGCTTTTACTGTTTTTTTAAACTTAAAGCTTGTTAATTTGTACATTGTAATTTTTTTACTGATTTTATTGTATAGACAAGGACCTGCTATGTAGGGATGACGTTTGGCAAATACTGTGTTATGCGGTGTTATTTGGAAAATGTCATCCTGTCTTCGTTTGTAATTATGAATAGATGTACATTTTGGGATAGCTGTGTGGGCGTACTTAAGGTTGCGTAAGATAAATAGTTGCCGTACAGTAAGAACTCCTATCTCTTTATAAAGTGTGGCTGTGGGATAGAGTCTGGGTTTGCCAGTAAGGACTTTAAGTACTGCTCTTTGTGATCGTTCAACAGTGATAAGATGTGATTTATGAGTCCCTCCCCAGACGGATATGCAATATTCGAGTATGGATTTACATAATGAGTAGTAAATGATCTTCAAGGTGTGCTTGTCTTCTATATGGCGAACCCTTTTGAAGATAGGCATTAACTTTCTTAAACGATTGGATAATAGCTCAGTATGAGTATGCCAGTTAAGATTTTCGTCAACCCAGACACCTAAATATTTTATTCGTGCAACCTGCTCCAGATGAGTACAGTTACAACTATCTGTACTGTGTATATCACGACAGATATGGGCTTTGATTTTTCTTGTTTTAAGTATAGGTAATTTAGTTTTAGTTAATGAGAAAGTTAAGTATTTCGTTTTATTAAGATTTATAGTTAGTTTATTTGCGTTTAGCCAATTAAGCATAGTTCGGAGTCCTGTTTCTGCTAAATTCATCACTTCATCCCAATCATTTCCGTGAATAACCACCGCTGTGTCGTCAGCAAAAGCTACAATTTTTGCATTATTTAGCTTCAGATCACAAAGTTCGTTCACGTAAATTAGGAAAAGTAGGGGGCCAAGAATACTACCTTGGGGTACTCCGTAGGTGATTTCGGCAGAACCGCTTGTATAAGAACCGATCTTTATGCATTGCTGTCTATTAGTTAGGTAACTATTGTAACCATGATAACCACCTGCTATTTCAGGGAAGTTCAATTTAGAGTGCAAGTTAGTATTTTTGATAAACAATTCGTATTTTTGTTTTATAAATCATAAATCCGATGTATGAACCACATTTTTGGTGTGAATTCGATAAAAAGGTCATCTCGTTTTGGATGATTTTTTTAGTTTTTTTGTAAGACATGTTTTCTAATCAATTGGGATTTTTTGCACAGCATTATTTTTTCTGGTATGCATTAAATTATACAGATGTGCATTTAAAAATATCCCTTAAGGAAAGCAAAAAGGCTCTTCTTTTATAGTGTGCATTGCAATTAAACCGTTTACACTTGAGATAAGAGCCAATGAGCATTTCTTGAAAAAACCTCCTTTCTACCGTGCAAGCAGCATTTTTAATTTTTTTTTGCATAACATTTTTATACCAAAAAATGGTGGTATTTGGTACAAAGGTAAGAATGCATCTGGGTTGCACAAAAATATTCTTTGTTGGTAACAAAAAATCCTTTGAAAAACCAGAAAAGTTCCACGTAGTTGAAAAAGCAGGCAGCTAAATACTTGGAAAGTCATGAAACATTTCTTCTACAAAACATTTCTAAAGAATAACATTTTTATGCAAAGGTATAACATAAAAACGAGCGCTCCACACCTGTTGTTAAGTGGTCACATTTACGGGTTGAACGTCGTGTTGCCGATGAGAAAAATGAAATATCTTCATCTCTTTTAATGTAGGTAAGTATGCCCAAGTATTTATAAAAGAGATTGGAGACACGAATGACACGAAGATGAAAGAGAGATGAACTATGCTTGGTGACAGATAAATTTGCAATAAAGGACATTCACCTTTTCCGTCTATCTCTTCATAGGTGCCAGAAAAACAAATGATGAATGGTTGATCATTACTAGAAAATGTAAAGGATCTCGATAGATATGGATTCAGGGCAGCTTTATGTCTTTCCTTTCCGATTTTGGAATAAGAATGTCAAAAATGTAAATGGGTCAAAGGCAGCTATTGCAAGCTTATTTAGCGCCGACCATAGACAGATTTCGATAAAAACTGGAAGCACGTAGATAGCGGAAAAGTGCTAGCAGTGGAGTGAGCTAAATTTTTACAAGCCTTCTGTTTCACGCCAACAGGACAAGTTTTTAATTAAATTATGTAAAAACTAAAAGCCTTAAGTAAAAACAAGACAAAGTAAAAATAATTGTTTCAAAAACATGTGTTGTGAGTGTTTTAAAATGTATGACGTCACTCCCAAATCAAAAAGAGATTGCTCAGTTTTCTTCTGGCCGTGGTTGCGCATCAAAACATTTTGTATGAGAGCATAAATTGGATATAAAAGAGGGGTGATGTTGTACTTTCAAAGGAAATAAAAATTACCCATTTTTTTGTGGGGTTTTTGTAGTTTTTTGATTTTCTGTTCAGTTTTGAGGTTAGTTTTGTAACAAACTTTTCACCAAAGAAACAGTTCTTTACAACAATGTGATTTGAATTCACATAAGACTACAGAACACAGTTTCAAGAAACCAGTGAATGATCCCAAATAAATAATATTTCATAGGTAGGGTAGGTTTGTTCATAAAATAAAGAAAGTAGAAAATAGAAAATGCTTGAATAGAGCAACGAAATATGTAGTTTTATTGGTTAAATTATCATATTCATAAAATATGTCGTCTAAAAACGGAGCTGGCGGATCAACAGACCTAAATTGAGCCCAACTTAGATACCGCAAAATGGTCACATAACGTGAGCACAGCACCCTACTGTTTGATTTTCACAGTACAATCACAATGGTCTTCAAAAGAGCTTCTGAAGTCTCGACTGGACACGGTCTCAACACAATGACACAGATTAAATAATAGTTCGCAATGATATGTTACTTATTAGCACAACAAACTCAACTACTATCAAATAAACCAAAAATTCGCTGCCGAGTGCCGACAAGATGCTTTGTTTGATAGACATATTGACAGTAGGGATGAGCAAAAAATATCGATATATTAAAATACCTATAGTTATTTTTTCATCCAATCATCGATATTTTTCGTCGATATTTTTAATCGCGATATATCGATATTTATTTTAGATTATCGAATCGTATCAATTTTAACTAAACTCTGGTTTCGAGTTTAATGTTACAAGATACTCCTTGCATGCAGGCTCCTCGCGCATCGTCAACTTTTAAAAAATCCCGCCAGAATCTATATGAAATGCATTATAATAACAGTAAGACTATTGGCTGCGTGCACAAAAATACTATCTAACACTATTATGCCATCCAGTGTGAGACGTATGTGACTCTGAAGTTAACAGGTAATTAACAACTGTCGGATTTTTTTCAACAAATCAATTACAAAAAAGAAAGAAAACTAAAAATACGCACATGCAGAAATTAAAAAGAAAACAGTTTTTTAAAATATTTGTTTTCTATTTATGAATAATTAAGCCAAAACTGACGATATTGATGACTCGATAATAATTTACCGAGTGTTTAAAAATGTTAAACGATACAATAAATATCGATATATTTTTTTCACTTGCCCATCCCTAGTTTGTTAGACAAATTGACAGTAGGTGACACTTTTGACAGTTCACCTTTCACATTGGCCGTGATAATGTTATCAACAGCTAATCTAAATCACCCCTGATCGTAACTGATTTGTCAACTCAAGAAAGATTCAACTAGTAAAGTAATACTATTAAAAGATGTTAATTAAAAACATACTATTTTCATTGTTCACATAAATAATAGAAATATTAATAAGGAGGAAAAATGTTACAGTTCAAATTATTTTTGAAACTGTCTATCCATTAAAACCGATTATGGGGTGGTTTTTAAAATTGGCCACATTGCTATGACAAATATACGCCATTTAAAAAAGGATGCAATAAAATCCAATAAATGACTAATTAAATACAAATATTAAACCCCACATACGATTTCTACCAAATGAAGTAAGACAGGTTAAAAAATTATTTTATAATTTATGCGTATATTTTTAAGGTCATACTCTTCTTCTTTAAAGCGGTACTGTTGGTGGTCAATGTCCTTTGCCATTGAAAAGATGACGTGTTTCGTGACAAACACGGAAAAGAACTTCAAAATCGTGTAACTTCTCAATTTTTCCTAATTTATGTAGATTTTTATGATTATACTTAATAGGCAAATAGCCTATTTGGATAAAGGTACAATAGTATAATTGTTTTGTTTTCTTTAACTTTCAGCTAAATAAAGGGTAATCCTCGTGTATAAAATTTGTTTTTCAAGTTTTTTTTTCTGAACTATTTACACTTACTCGGGCAAACTAGTACACTTGGTTAAGGTCACTGGGTGACTTTGGAAAAGAATAGGTCAAAGTTCACCTTATTTTATGAATAAGAAAATACTCGTTACGTACTTATCTAGTGTAAATCATGGACTTTATTTATCAGGTCAAATAAACTACGTAGGTACTCATTTTGCCTGTCTCTGTGTATAATATTCGAAATATTTTTTTGTAAATAACACATTTCCTAAAAAATTGTTTATTTACTAAAAAGTTATATGAATTATGCTAGTTAAACTGAAATGAATGATATGTAATTTGGTTTTGGTTTTAATTTTATTAACTATTCAGAAATCTAATATGGTTAATTAAATAATAAAAAATAAAGGCCTTCATTAAGTGACCTTATTACTGAATTATTTAAACTTATTTATTGCGTAAACATAGGGGCAGTAGTTTTTACCCGCGGCTCCTTCTCCATATCTCAGGCTATATATTATCTGCCAAATTTCATGACGATCCGTTTAACAGTTTTAGCGTGAAAGCGTAATTTAGAGACATACTTTCGCGTTTATAATATTAGTAGGGAAGTAGGGTTAATAGGGATAAAAGCTGTCGTTCTGTCAAACATTGTTTTATTGTATAACTGCCTATAGTGTCAATACTATCCTTTTACCATTACTCCACAAACACTGGACACAATTAGACAAATTGGCCTGAAAACAAAACAAACAAAAACAGTTCTAGGCTGGGCCTTTTACAGGTCATTCGTATCTATGTCCAGCCACTAGCCACGAACCACGAGACCCGCTGTGGTTCGACCGCACCTATTTGCCCCAACAAATGAGTCACAGTTAACCGACACTAAAATGTAGCGAACATTTTAGTACAAATTAAAGCGTGACATTAAATACGGTATTCATAATTTGTGTCAATATAATAAATTACCATATGTGGTGTAAGCTTGTATTGTAGGTATCCACATTTTAATTTATAATTCGAGATAATTTTGAATTCATTGCCATCGTTATAGACGTTATAACATAGAGTTTTGTACTTTTTTTGAAGTGACCATTTTTTATTAAAAACCTCTATAAAAGTGTAGGGTGAATGAAATTTGAACTTTGTCTTATGTGACACAGAGTTTGTTATTCCAAAATTTGACAATTATCTTGAATTCTGGCGCTATTAAAAACAATGCTACAAATTTGTCAAAAACTGACATAATTGTCACTATTACACGACAGGTGTTGTTTAAAGGTTGATTCACACATAGCCGGGCCGTGTCCGGGACGTGGCCGGGCCGTGGTCCGTCCGGAGCTCAAAAAAATATAGTTGCATACATTTTGTATGAACACGTCGGACACGGCCGGAACTTCCGTGCCCGGGCCTTCGCACGGACGTGCAGATACGGATGCACGGTCCCTGCACGGCCACGGCCCTGACACTGCCCGGCCACGACCCTGACACTGCCCGGCCACGGCCCGGCTATGTGTGAATCAACCTTTAAACAACACCTGTCGTGTAATAGTGACAATTATGTCAGTTTTTGACAAATTTGTCGCATCGTCAGTTTTAATAGAGCCAGAATTCAAGATAATTGTCAAATTTTGGAATAACAAACTCTGTGTATATCTGTGTATATCCATAACAAAGCAGAGAATGTATGAATTAAAAATTGTCGTATTTTGAGATGGTTGCTTGTCATCTGTCACTTTTATTAAATAACTAGCTGTGCCCGCGACTTCGTTCGCGCGTGCATTTCGTATTTAGGAAGATATTAAGTACACAAACTCACTAAATGTATATAGGTACTCATCATGATTATGACATGACTTACAAAATTACGAAAAACGAACGAATATTAACACTTAAAAAATTTCTCCGTAAACAATATTACTTGTTATGTGATATTCATCAATACGTATAAACAGGCTTTGCGCGCTGCTTACTTGCGACAAAGCGACATACAGCTTGACCGTGCGAGATATAGGACTTCCGCAGATCCACACCAACACGACTAATAGTTTGTCCCTGAGCTTGATTAATGGTCATGCCGAAACTATCAGAAGAGAAGTCTCCGCAGAGGACATGGTGGAGTATACGGCGGAGGTCTGCCCTGCTTGGGCGGAGCATCACCGTGTCCTCGTCGAGGCGATCGGCTGCGGCGTCCTTGTTCACTCCATGGTCCGGAAAAGAATATAAGAATGAATGACAGCACGATTTGACCGTTATTCCTAGTTCGGGATTAATCGTAAGTCCGTAGGTGATACGGAGTAGAAAACGCCCAACACTAAGGCCGAAACTATAGACTTCGGGCTTAAGAGAGTAGACCCCCTCAGCCGCCGCAACAGAAAAAGACAACCCGGGCGTTGCGTCGGGAGTCGCAGGGCAATTCCCAGCCACCATAAGCGCGGGCCCGCAGATGGCGAGCGTAGGTTGGCTCACTGTACGAACACTACCAGGCCCGGGTCGACGAAGCGTCGTAGCCAGTGTTCCGGAATTTGTTTAAAAAGTCACCACGGCCCTGGAACGTAAAAGGCATAAGGCGGAATACAGATGTGTTTTAGTCAGTAAGAGTTTGACACTCTCTTCCGCTCCACCCAGAGCAGAAGAAGTCATGTGATGATTTCCCATCCATAAAAAAACCCACAACGGATAGAGTAGAGTAGAGACTCCGTTGTCCTGGCTAAGTTTGCAAGCCTAGCTCCGCCCAAATGTACAAAAGCCACCGGTGTGCTTCACAGATTGAGCGGAGAGACGACCGATAATACTCAAGCCGCAAGGGAGTGATAATCTGAGATTAAAGTCAGCTCAATCACTTAGCACTCACAAACCTATATTTACCACCTGTATATGAACATTATGGATTGCAATAAACGATTTGATTTGAAACCTGCACCTCACCGTTCCGAGGATTTTTTCACGTCGGAAAGTCATGGCCAGGATGACGTAGCCGACTGATTCCTCGGAGTCGAAACAACCTCCGCAAATTGGGCTGTCTGTGGTGCATAAGTTAAAAAAATTTAAGGGCAATGATCCGTAATAATAATCCCTATTATTACGGAGGAAATTTTTACTTAAGCTGAGAAGTCATTTAGTTAGTCAGGTTTATAGACTTGTCATTGCCATTTTTCACTGCAATCTGTAACCCGTGACCATTTGTTGTCATGAAGTTCAGTTGGTCTCTGGCAAATTCATGCACAAAACTGTGTGAAAGAAAGAAAGAAGGAGAAGCGGGTACGGGTCCAGCATTACCATCTCGAAACCTATCTTCGCGAGTTCTTCTGTGGCGTCATTGCCCAGGGATCCACAGTTCCCCTTGAAGCTCTGGAGTGTGAAACCCGCTACTGGTAATTTCTGGCCCTAGGCTGGTCACAACGAATCACCAGCTGACTGGGAATTGAACAGTTTTGTTTCAAAATAAACAGAAAATAATTAGGAATGAGGGAGATCCTGGGAAAGAAATCCAAGAGGTGAAAGGCTCATCGAGTCGAAGCTCCAAAGTCTTGAGCATCGAAGCCGAGTTTTTAGCCTGTCGGTTTTGTATCGGTTGCATTTTGGGGAGTGTGCGACGGAATTGCATGGTTTAATTCCGCCAAGCTCGTTCTATCATCGGACCACAAGACGTACGGCGGTACGCCACCGGTACACGGTTGATCTCACACCCACATGAACAAAACGTTTTGGAAACACATGGCGTGGAATTCCCTGACTGAGTCCGTGTTTCCTGATAGTTACAGCCTGGGAGTCTTATCAAGAGTGAGTAGGTTACTTATAGGCAAGCGTGCTCCATCTTCGATAACATCATCGTTTGCCATCAGGTGAGATAGTGGTCAAACGCGTTCCTATCAAAAGTAAAAAAAATAAAAACAGTCAGTGGAGCAATTTTTTTTTTTGCATCAAATGCTTAACGCCTGGTAAGTATCAAATGAATCTTTAACTAAAAAATATTTTTTGGTGTAATTCTCGTGGTGTTGATGGTAAGTACAGTTTCGCTCAACAGATGGCATTGCAAGTATTATTAAAGATACTTACCCCTACTTACTATCCATGTAGATAATAAGTTGATTTCTTCTAGATTGCCACAATCCTATCAGGTTTATGTGAATGTTATCTACATAAGTTTTGTATTTCTTAACGTGATGCAAACAAAACAGAACACATATAAACAGAAAATAGGTTCTGCTTGTCTTGCTAAAAAGATATGCAAAATACAGCAATAACATATTATTAATATTTGAAAATATTAGGTTTGGTAGGAATAAAAAAATAAGGAAATAAATAAGATAAAAATAATCCAAAAATAATTACAACTTTTGTGGGATTCGAACCCACACCAAGTCTTTCGAGAAGCAGGCTTTAAACCAACGGACTATGAGATCAGTTGACAATTGATTAAATTAGCCGATAGCTTAGCTCCCTGAAATGGTTCCACATCAGGTGCTCTAGACCTTCATTTTTTTATGTCGACAGACAGTACTCATCATGTTGATCAACTATTCCTAAAGCGGTATATTAATATCTCTTATATGTAGATTAGCCGGGCTGCTTAGGTTCCACGTCTTGTATTCAGATCTTCAAAATAAATTATAGCCTATAATTATGTTGGCGAGGACTAATAGCTATACAACAAAAAAAGTTTCATTAAAATCCGTCCAGTGGTTTTTGCGTGAAAGACGAACAACAGACAGACAGACAGACAGACAGACAAAAAAAGAAAAAAAAATATTTTTGGCTTCTACTGTTTGTATAAAGCACCCCTGGAGTATTTTTTTTAGTTTATATTCAATGTACAGAATTGACCTCTTCTACATCAACAAAAAAAGTTTCATTAAAATCCGTCCAGTGGTTTTTGCGTGAAAGACGAACAACAGACAGACAGACAGACAGACAAAAAAAGAAAAAAAAATATTTTTGGCTTCTACTGTTTGTATAAAGCACCCCTGGAGTATTTTTTTTAGTTTATATTCAATGTACAGAATTGACGTCTTCTACAGTTTTATTATATGTATAGATAGGCCCAAGATAGTACCCATCATTGTAAACTGGGTAGGTACTGCTATGGCTAAGACTAAAACAGCGATTGATAGAGTAATACTTCTCTAAGAGAATACGACTCCAAATAACTTCAGATAAACGCAAGACGATGATGACGAGTTTATACGATGACGATATTATTTTGACACTTTAGTGACTTTCCCATGTGTGGATGGTAAAGTCTCTACAGTGTGCACAATAGACTACAGACTTCAGTAAAGCTCTGTATTGATAACTGGCGTTAAAAGAAAAAAAAATAGGAAGTTATGATGAATTTCTTTATGGTAGTAAAAACATTACAAGAAGGTAAATTAAAATTAATATTTTCGATTACGAAAATTAATCGTCGAACTTGGCAGATCGGAAATTCAGCCCTAAAGGCAAAAAAAAAATTAAAACACGTGAACGAATATAATTTATTTCGTAAAACACAAACTAATTAGTACGGTTTTTATATAAATTACGGTACTAATTGGCTGTTACTGCCACTTCCAAGAAACAGGGGTGTTATTTATATCGTTAGTGTTTTATTTCTGACTTGATTTGATATACTCACAAAGTGCTCAAGGCGCGGCCATGGCGCTGTGACGAAAATGTATGGCGCCTGACCGTGCGCCCGCGACGCTAAGTATATATTTCGTTCCTTTGACGCTATACATTTTATCTTGTCAGCGCCCTGTCCGCTTTGTAAATCAAGTCCCTAAGTCATAACTGGCACATAATGTCGTCGTTGGAAGGTACAATTTAGCCTCAATATTACGCGAAGTTTGGTTGTGGCTACTTATCAGCCGCACGGGTCGATCTTCATGGATAAGCAACGCTTGCCGAGGCTGGTCTGTGAACTTACCAAGTAGTTCAGTCAAATAAGGGTTTCACCTCGGAATCAGAGATAATAAGCTGAAAACTCGTTTATTCCTTAATTTTGGCGTTCTTAAATATTCAGCCGCCATAGTAGCAGACACAATAGTAAAACAATGGCGCATCGACTCCATGAGTCGAGGTTACGGCTAAGAGGTTGTTTTATCAAAAGTCAAATAGAATCTCGTGTGCGTCGTAAGTTATTGAAGGTCAATGGTCACAAAAGTCGGTTCTCCGCGATAATCTCGGTTTCTATAGCTACAATGATGTGACCGTACTAAAGATTCCTCTGAAGAGAGTGTGTCTCGGAGAGCACGTTAAAGCGTTGGTCACAGCTATTATTTGTAGATCTTTCATAACCGTTATGGGTAACCAGAAGCCAGGAAACCTAACATCAAACTTGCCTAAGTCAGATAGGCTGTCGCTCTATGTGAAATACAGTTTTTCAGCTGGGTCGGTTTGATTGGAAGCTGACCTAAACATAGTAGGGAAGCTAGGCTGATTGGTGTTCATTGATTCATTAACATCATCATCATCATCATCATCATATTAGTCGAAACACGTCCACAGCTCCAACAGGCCACAAAAGCCTTTTTTTTATACGGGGGGAAATCCTCATGGATGTCCTCCGCCCTGGGGTGGGAGGAACGTATGCGACTTCCGTAATCCCCGGCTGGTGCCGGCCCGCCTCTGCGGGCCACATCTCGTAAGCGGGGGGAATGAGGTGTTTAACTCCCCACGCGACGTCAGAGGGGCGCACGGGAACACCTCGTGCTGCCACCTCGGGTCCGGATGAATGGGGGGTAACGGACATCCCCAAGTCCGCCGCCCCTGGACCCAGTTAGGGGGGCAGAAGGAGGGCAGCGTATGCCCTCCTAGGTCACTGCCTACCACAGAGACGAGAGCACGGCGCGGCTCCTCCCAAGTGGCACACTCTGCCAGCGTATGCCGCGCCGTGTCCTCCCGACAGTCGACGCAGTGGTGACACCGAGCGTCCGGCTCCCTGCCTATGCGACACAGGAACCTCCCGAAGCAACCATGCCCCGTGAGGACCTGTGTCACACGAAACGACAGGGAGCCGTGCCTTCTCCCGAGCCACAGGTCGACCACTGGCCGGATGGCCTCGATAGTGACGAGGCCGTGATAGGGCGTGAAAGCCTGCTCCGCCATTCCGCCACCAGGACCTCGCGCAGTTGCGACCGACGCAGCTCAAAATGTCGCTGCGTCAGTCGCTCCCCGCGCGCCCGCGCATGCTCACGCCACCGATGCATTGACGCGAGGACTTTTGCCTCCAGGTCCCAGGGCGGAGATCCGGCCAGTGCGCAAGCCGCCTCGTAGGAGATCGTGCGATAACCCCTGATGACTCTGACGGCCATCACCCTCTGCGGCTTCCGCAGAACAGAGATGGTGCCGGCCGTCAGGTCAGCCGCCCAGACCGGGGCCCCATATAGGGCCATCGATCGCACGATCCCCACGTACAACCGCCTACAGACGGTGCTCGGGTCCCCCAGATTGCAAAGCAGCGTTGACAGCGCCCCAGCCGCGCCCAACAACTTGGGCGCCAGCCGTCGGAAGTGGGGTCCGAAATCCCACCGGCTGTCGAGTACCAATCCCAGGTATTTCATGGTGGACTCGACAGCGATACGGGCCCCACCGACCACGATATGTGATCCCGCCGGCGGCGCCCGCCGGGGGCCATGAAAAACTATGGCCTCCGACTTGTTGAGGGGTACCTCCAGGCCAAGGCGCCGTATGCGGCTCACCACCTGTGAAACCGCGGTCGTCGCCAGCAACGCTGCCTCCCTGTACGAGCTCTCCCGGGCAGTGACCAGCGTGTCGTCAGCGTAACACGTCAGGTTCACTCCCGGCTGGAGCTCGCCTCTCAGCACCCAGTCGTACCCGATGTTCCACAGGGGCGGGCCCAAGACCGAACCCTGCGGAACACCGCACGACATGGGGTGTTGGTGTATGCCGTCACGTCCCAGATAGGTGACACACCTCTCCGCCAAATAAGCCCCAATGACGCGGCGGAGGTAGGGAGGCACTCGATGATAGCGTAGTGCCTCCCGAATACAACTCCAGGGCAGGGTGTTGAAGGCGTTGGAAATGTCCAAGGACACCGCCAACATCACCCCGCCCCGGGACACCGCTTCCTCCGCCAGGACTCTCACACGCGATATTGCCGTGATAATGGAGCGCCCGTGCACATAAGCCTCTCCCAAGTGTCGCCACAACAACCGGTCCTGTGCATCTCGCATCCATCGGCTACCCGCTACCGTCACCGGTCATGTTGATTAATTAAATGTGAGGACAATGCAAATCTTTCTTAAATCTGAATATGTTTAAGGATCAGACCAAACTAAGGACCTACTTATCGACCTGGGCTATAATGTTCGTTGCTACCTACCTAAACAACAACTCAATTTGAACTGTACGAAACTTAAGCACGCCAATCTTCTACGAATCAACGGCCCAATCTAATAATTATAGTGTTAATTTGGCGTAATCATGGCTATTTTTTGCTAACGTGTTTGTTTATGCCAACTACCCTGAAAGTGGGCTCCTGACAGCTGCCTATATGAAACTTATCACATATTATACGAGTACATTCTCAGGGTCCTCTCAGCATATCGCATCTGCTCAGTTACCAACTTTTCGTCCTAAATATTGTTGCTCAATAAACACTACAAAGCACAAAATAACCTAATTTCGGAAATAGGTGTTTTTCTTCTGCTTCTTCGTTATTTGACACCGACTTCCGAAATTAGGTTATTTTGTACTTTGTAGTGTTTTTTTTGGAAGTTGGTTTTTTTTGTGTTTTATTTTCCACTTTTTAGTGGTAGGTACCCCACACCTAATAACACCAATGGAAACTCACAGGAAAGCAAAACTATGCAATATCGTATACAAAGATGTATTTTCCGAATATTTTTTCCAGCTATTTGGATTTAAAAACCAAACTGCTGAGCCGATTTTGATAAAATTTCAATGGGACCAATCGAGTAGTATATCCTTTCACATAAAACAAGATTTTTTAAATCGGTAACAAACATAAAAAAAAATACAGACGAATTGAGAACCTCTTCCTTTTTTTGAACTCGGTTAAAAACCGTGCAAGCTTCCCCTTTTTTCGTAAAAACTCGTACACAATTACGTTGTTCGTGTCGCCACAACAACCAGCCTGTCGATTCTGTCAACATCTCACGGAGTTCACCGAGGCGGAGTGAACGACAATAAAGCTGTCATTCCATCTTATTTGTATGGTTTGACAACTCACCCGTCATGCACATCATCAGTCATCAGTCATCGCCAAAGTGTTCACATCGACATGTTTACAGCCGGTCGATTCTGTCGACATCTCACGGTGTTCACCGAAGCGGAGTGAACGACAATAGAGCTGTCATTCCATCTTATTTGTATGGTTTGACAACTCACCCGTCGTGCACCCGCCAAAGTGTTCACTTCGACATGTTTACAGCCGGTCGATTCTGTCGACATCTCACGGTGTTCACCTAGGCGGAGTGAACGACAATAGAGCTGTCATTCCATCTTATTTGAATGGTTTGACAACTCACCCGTCGTGCGCCCCGCCCGGGTGTTCACTTCGACATGTTGCTGGTCGCTGGTAGCCAATAACGTTGTTAAAAAGATGCAATTAGCCTCAATATTGCGCGAAGTTTTTCAAAAATATCTTTTGTAATATCACCCCACAATACCAAGTTTAGTTAAAAACTAGCTTCAAACATTCGTTTTCTGTGGTGGAATTGTTTGAAAGTGTTATCGCAGTCCTGGAACGCAAAGGGGATTTAAAGGAACATGGGTGGGTTCTAGTCAGTAAGTGTCTGACACTCCTTCCCGCTCCGCCCAGAGCGGGAGAAGTCATTTGATGATTTCCCAAAAAAAAAAAAAACCGGCCAAGTGCGAGTCGGACTCGCGCACGGAGGGTTCCGCGTGCGTTTTTATCTATAAGAAACTGCAAAAAAATCACGTTTGATGTAGGTATGGGAGCCCCACTTAAATATTTATTTTATTCTGTTTTTAGTATTTGTTCTAATAGCGGCAACAGAAATACACCATCTGTGAAAATTTCAACTGTCTAGCTGTTACGGTTCATGAGATACAGCCTGATGACAGACGGACGGACGGACGCACAGCGGAGTCTTAGTAATTGGGTCCCGTTTTACCCTTTGGGTACGGAACCCTAAAAAAGCATAAATTTTCAGGAATATACTCAAATCACATATTAACCTCTCTAAACTCGATCCGGAAATCACACTTACGAATCAACTGTCATAATAACCCAATGTAATAATTATAGTATTAATTGGCGTAATTACTACAATCTAATTGCAAACGTGTTTATGTTTATGTTTATTACTCGGTTCTTATTGGAAGCCTGTTCGTATCCCTTTGATCTCCTTAGCGGTAATTACTTTAATACATATGTATGTTATATGGCAGCAGTTTATGCTCGTGTATGTTTGTGGCACGGAGGAAGTTGGGAGGACGTGGAGAACTTAGTCTTACTTTTTAGGTTTATGACTTAAATAGCTTTGCCCGCGACTTCGTACACGCATTCCCGTTTTTTCCCGTTCCCCTAGGAATTTCCCGTAGCCCGTTCCCGTGCAGAACCAAACGATTAGGAACAGGAGCTCCAGCGGCAATATTACGTTATCGAGCTGCAACCTATGTTATGTCACAGACAAAACCACGTACAAAAGTTAGTATTCCTATAGCTTGTGTTATTCTGGTACATAAGCTACAACATTGCCAAGTTTCATCAAAATCCGTTCAGTAGTTTTGGCGTGATTGAGTAACAAACATCCATCCATACATACATCCATCCAAACATACAAACTTTCGCATTTATATAGTACTAGTTGCCGCCCGAGGCTCCGCTCGCTTGAATGTCGATAATTATCCCGAGGGAACATACTCCCGGGATAAAATGTGTATCCTCTGTGTAATTCCAGACTATAATCTACCTCTGTGCCAAATTTCATCAAGATCCTTTTAGTAGTTTTTGCGTGAAAGAGTAACAAACATACATACACCCATCCATCCTCACAAACTTTCACATTTATAGTATTAGTAGGAAGTAGGATAGTAGGAAGAAGGATATAATAGGATAATAGGCATAGGAGGATAGGCATAGGAATGGCGTAACACTATAATTTACCATAATTAAAATTATAATTCGAGATATTTTCAATCCATCGTCACCAATACTGTCGATAAATTGCCAAATGAAAGAGCCGGAGTCCTTAATATAAATGTGGTAGGGCAGTAGTGTAGTGCAGGGCTAGCTATACACTGAGATGAGGTCGTGGTAGACTACGAAGAAGATTGCGGGAATTAATAAATTTGGCCAATTTTGGAAAGACGAAGCTCAGGTACGCGAAAGTTAAAAAATGTGGAGGTAGCTCTTTGCTCAGGGGTTAGACAGAATAGACTACATACGTATATATAGAACCTCCCCCATACAGCGTTCTAGAGTAATGTTCAACATGTGCATCCAATAAGAAAATGGATGAATGAAATCTTACTTTTGCTAACTATTTAACTACTATTTCTGTGACTATTTGAAAGCAAAAAAATAATTTCCTCGCTGGATAAAACTGTTGCAATATTATATTAGCAAACTGTACTGCATCAAAGCGCGCTTTCATATATAAAAATATGTAAATATTAACATAAACATAACATTATACCTAACCACTGCAACTCTTGAGAGCCAGAATCAACAGTGGCGACCACTCGGCGAGTCATTCGAGGTGATAGACAACTGGGGCCTAACCACCAACTCTTAAAGCAGTATTACTTCAATATTACTTCCAGTGGGAAAGAGACGGAGCTATAAAGGACGTATAGCTCCGTCTCTTTCCCACTGGAAGCAATATTAAAGTAATACTGCTTTAAGAGTTGGTGGTTTAGGCCCTGGGCTTACCCTAGTTGCAAATGTCCCTTAGGGCCTATTGGCCTAGCTCCGTTCTGAAAACTTGAAACGAAGGGAAGTGGGAATATCTCATTTCTCCGCTGTTCTATTCTGATTAATTCCGTTGCGGAATCCAAGACAGTATGCAAGAGCACCTAGTCAGGTGACCTTCAACAATGTGGACCGATGACCTGGTAAGGGCTGGAGTCTGCTGGATAGTCAAAGTCAAAGTCAAAGCATTTATTTCAATTAGACCATTTACAGGCACTTTTGAATTGTCAAGGTCGGTCGGTCAAAAAAAAAAAAGATGAAGCTATTTGCACGTTCCAAAGCGTAGATCTCTATGGAGAAGAACGTGCAAGAAACTCCACGGACACTCTTTTAAAAATAAGTTTTTGTTACAAAATTATGGTTACATCATTCATATTGAAATTATACATATATGTGAGAACGATGTAAAAGACGTGCAGGATAGTCCGGAGTAAAAAAGAAACAATTCAAAGAAATAATTAAAATAGACCATGGCAGCCGAGAGATGACCAGTCTCAGCTGACGGCGCCCGTTCACGAACATGACGCATATGCTAGCACCATTCGGCTCGACCATTTTTAAGGGAGCCAAATGATCCAACGCAAACGCCACCATCAGCCAGACTTTTGAGTGAGCATGACATCCCCAATCGCCAGGGTACATTCAAGTCAAAGACCTACCCAAAATGATCATTATAGTTTAAATTTGAGGGACCTACATAGTACTCACACATGTGCCGTTAATGCATGAAATTATACAATGCTAAATAAATTGAGCCTATACAATAAAAAAAAAAAAAATATAGCATTCTTACAATCTTCATCCGGTCCAACAATATTTCCAAATGCTAACAGATTACTTTGTGCGCCCTAATGGCTGTGGAGCAGGACCAGCATTGAGTCAAGCATTTTTATCTTCAATATACTCCCCTAACTTATAATATGCTTGCCTGCATAGTGTGCGTTTAATACAAGATTTAAATTTAGTCTCATTTAGTTCTAATATATGGGGAGGTATTTTATTATAACATTTTAAACAGTACCCCATAAAAGATGAGGCTACTTTAGCCAGTCTGAAACCTGGTTGAACTAATTGGTCCCTATTTCGAGTACCATAATTATGTCTGTCGCCTCTTTTACTAAAAAGATTTAAATTCTTTCTAACATACATGATGTTTTCGTAAATGTATTGACAAGGTACCGTCATGATGTTAATATTCTTAAACAGTTCCCTTAAAGAATCGCGCCGGCCGAGTTTGTATACGGCTTTAATGGCTCTTTTCTGCAGAATAAAAATAGACTCGATGTCTGCAGCCCGTCCCCATAGTAGTATACCGTAAGACATGATACTGTGAAAGTAACTAAAATAGACCAGTCTCGCGGTATCTACATCCGTAAATTGGCGGATTTTCCTGACAGCATATGCTGCTGAACTTAGCCGTCCTGCAAGAGATGTTAAATGAGGACCCCATTGTAGCCTTGAGTCAAGAGTAATTCCCAGGAAAACCGTTTTATCGACGAATTCAAGTTTTTCCCCGTTCAATACTATGTCACAATCACTGCCTCTGACATTTGGTAAGGCAAATCTTATGCATTTCGTTTTCTTTTCATTTAGAACTAAATTATTGGCAGTAAACCAATTTTGGACTTGCATTAGGGCGTTATTTATGACGTCAAGATTATTGGTTCGTCTATTTATCTTAAAAATCAAAGAGGTATCGTCGGCAAACAACACCATATCAAGTTTACGCACGCATATCAAGTTTAGATAAGATACGCACAGGACTGTTCGATGTGGTGATGTTTGTGGGAGGTAATTTCCAAAAGTGTACGTCTTCGAAATGATGATGTTGATTTCGTCAGAAGCAGACGCTGTACTTTGCTGTTAATAAACTAAAAAATTAATCATCATAGCCTAACCATTTCCCAACTATACTGAGGTCGGCTTCCAGTCAAACCGGATTTAACTGATTACTATTTTTTTACGTGGAGCGACTGCCTACCAGACCACCACAACCCATTAACTGGGTAACACTACACTTCCTGGTAAGACTAGTACCAGATTTTCTAGCTTCTGACAATCCGTAAACTTAAAATTAATAAATGTAGCAATAGTTGGCTAATTATAATGTGTTTCGAAGCGAAAGCTATCGTTAGTCGGGCGCACACGTACCCTACGTGAGCTGAACGACTCGTGTAGTATAGGAGTAGCGAACGACAATAGTGCAACTATTGAGGGACTCGAGACTTAATTAAATAACCAGATTGGTCGATGATCGAGATTAAGCAATATACTTGATGAGGTCGTTGGCCATCCAAGACGCTTCCGTGTGCAAGGTGTGTTAAGACGCTTCCGTGGCTAAAAAAGCACGCTGAGGGACTTGATATTCAAAGTAGCCAGGGCGCAACACGTTTTTTTCTTCCATTCTTCATAAGTATCATTTCTCACACAATCCATCCATATTTTCTAAACAAGTATAATCACAAAACAAACAATATGGCGAAAAGTTGAATCCTTTTTTAATTATAGTTATGTTTTCAGTAATTGTATAAATAAAACTTGATTTCTAAACTAAATTAATTGTTTACCACATCTGGAACACGAATTGGACGAAGAAATAATTAGATTAGGAGCGACGAAAATCGAATCGTAAAACCAAAACTCGTGTTAATTCGATCCAATCTAATCTTGGAATAGACTGTCTTACGTTGCTACGTTAATTAAGATCGTAAACAAAGCGTGTCAATTGAATTTTGTCATTTAGAAATCCTACTCTTTCGAATAAAACATTCTAGCATCGTATTACGTACCACATCATCTGTCTAGCCTTTTTTTTCCCCAACTTTGTTTGGGTCGGCTCCCAGTAAAACGGGATTCAGCTGCAATACCAGTATTTTACGTAAGGCGGCAGCCTACCAGACCTCCACAACCCATTAACTGGGTAACACTACACTTCTTGGAAAGACTGGTATGAGATTTTCTGGCTTCTGACAATCCGTAACGACTGCCAAAGATCTCCAAATGACAACCGGGACAGACGGCTTTTTTTTTTTTTTTTTTGGATGGGAAATCATCAAATGACCCCTCCCGCTCTGGGTGGAGCGGCAGGGAGTGTCAGACTTCTACTGAATAAAACCCACCCATGCTCCTCTTAGTGCCTTTTACGTTCCAGGGCCGCGGTAACTCTTTCGAACAAATCCGCAACCCTGGAAGATGGTCACTCATCCATAGACCAACCTCGGCAAACACTTGTCCACGGACACGAGATCGCATTACGTACCTATATCTAAATCAAATCCCTTAGAATGGTAGTGGAATAATCTAAAAAGCTTATCAATCGCAATCTCACGCGAAAAGACAAACGAGTTTCCTCTTTTCTAAGTCAGAAATTTTTAAAGAGAAAATTCCTAATTATTGTGATGAAGAACGAAGTAAAAAAGAACCTGTATTCATTTTCACTCATTAATGTTACACCTTTCCCTCTGGTCACGTGAACAGTCGACAAGTCGTTTGCTGATGTCCCGAAAGACTCGGTGAGCACTCGGACCCCATGGGCCTAGTGTTTCAACCCCAAACGGCTCAAATATGTAACTCCCAATAAGGTTGTTATATTTGCGCCGGGCTGGGCTTTTCTTTGGCCAAAGAATCAGCATTGCCATTCAACGTGGCAATGCTGCCAGTGTTCTGGGCACTTTTGTCATTGACAGCGATGTGGATGAGTTTTTTGATGCCCAATGATCAATTTGTTTTTTACACTTTTTGTATATAATTCGCAATTTTTAGTCTAGTTTGTATATAGTTAGGCTTAGTAGATAGAAAGTGTCTTAATTGATGATTACAATGATTATAATTTGGTTTTTCACCTTTCCTGTACATAAATAGCGATAACAGAAGACAAACATTTTTTTTTCCTGTATCAGTAGTAAACACATGTAGGCATGTAATCTTTTCTGGTATCGTGTCCTCCATCCATCGCCGCAGACGATTGGTTATTAGAAGTATAAATTGTAGACCATGAAATAGATAGTGCGCGCAGTGAGCAAATATTATGTTCAGGGATGTTCCAAAGAGTTCCAGGAACACTACAGAGCCAATGAATGTGATACTGCTGAAGTTTAAATACCTACAGGATTACTAGCAACAGCGAACATTTAAAGCCTCGGATATATATTTTGTGAAAATTGCATATGAATATTGGAAATTGGAGCTTTCAACTATAGACTAGAATTTTAAAATCACTTCTAATCAAAATTTGGCAAAAGACCGGACGGAATGTCTTTGTTTCATGGAAGATGGGTAGGCCTTTAGTGTGGGACGCAACTTGTGTCGATACTCTTGCGCCATCCCATCTTCCTAGTTCATCGTGTTGTGCTGGCGCTGCCGCTGCGGCTGCGGAAAACCTCAAGCGGCGTAAATATAGTAACCTCATTGGTAACTATATTTTCGAACCGTTTGGGGTAGAAACCCTTGGGCCGTGGGGCCCTTGTGCTTATAGCCTTTCCAATGAAATTTCGAAACGGCTAGTTGACACTTCCCGTGACCCAAGAGCTGGCTTTTACTTTGGGCAGAGACTAGGCATTGCCATTCAACGTGGCAATGCCGTCAGTCTCTTGGGCACATTACCAGCTGACAGCGTTGAAGACGAATTTTTTGATGCTATATTTTAGTTTGTTGTAAGTGTCGTGTATTTTTAATTTAAGTTATTTTCACTAAAAGATTTATGTTAAAGCAAAAATAAAAAAATCAAAATTTTAACCTGATAACATTAAAAACAATATTTCTAACTATCTCTTGGTAGCTAATTAATATATGATAAGCAAGCCAAGTTTCAACTGTTAGCTAATTAATTAACCATTGTTTCCACTCAGTGCCACCGAATCCGAATGAATGTTTGATTGGCAAATTAATTTCAAGACACGTGTAACCGAAGGACACTCAATCAATGTGCCTCGTCTTTTACCAACTATTCTAACTACTTCCAGTCTAACCAGATGCAGCTGAGTGAGATACCAGTATTTCACATGGAGCGAATCTGATCTGCGCAACTCAGTGACTGGGTAACTCGATAGTTACCCCTTGGAAACTGGTGAACGGAGATCAGATAAGCAGTCGTTCCATCTGGATGCCGACCCCGACGAAGCCAAAAGGCTAGGTTAGAGGTATACTTCTCGCTACCGGCCCTAGTTCACTCCATAGTCTGGAGCGAGGAGGCATGGGATACCGTCACCTCCTTCTGCAAAGCAGTAATGCTAGTGAAGTAGGAAGCGGGCCGCGTGAGGGAGAGGAAAACCTCACGCCGCAGCACCCCGCAACAGAAAAAGACGCCCCGGGCGTCGGGAGTCGCAGGGCGATTCCCGGCCACCGTAAACGCTGGCCTGCGGATGGCAACCGTTGGGTGGCTCGGTGTCCGATCACAACCAGGCCCGGATCGACGGCGCGTTGTATTCGACGCACGCCTCAAAGAGATTTTAGCATAGTAGACGAGGCCGTTAGGGCCAGAGCCTGCTAAGGTTGCGGAATTTGTTCGAAAGAGTCACCCCGGTCTTGGAAAGCAAAAAGCTTGAGGAGGAACACGGAGGGATTTTAGTCAGTGAGAGTCTGACACTCCCCCTATTCCGCTCCACCTAGAGCGAAATAAGTAATTTGATGATTTCCCATCCATAAAAAAGTAGATTATTGTTCTAAGACGGTACCACCTTCAAGCGAACGAGTTGTAGACAAAAGTGTTCCGTATACCCAGATTAGTTGCTGAACTGTGGGCACGTTGCAGATCTGCATCCACGTTCTTACCTACCTACAATTTATTATTCTTTGAACGTGCCTTCCTTACCGATATACTGGCGTTGAATCTTTGAGAGAGGATTTTCAGGTACATTCAGTTTACGTTAGATCAATGTTTATCGCCCAGAAGAAGGAAATATAACTTTTCTCAAAACTTTACAATAACAGACTCAATACATATATGTATGTACTCTGTATCTGTGTATAATAGAACAGTAGGGCAGCTTCTTACAACAAGCAAAAACGCACGCATACATTGACACGCTTCATGTACAGGCAGTGCATGTGCAGTCGCGACTCGCGACCAGCATTGTGTCAATCTGCGTAGCCTTTTCTCAACTAAGCTGGAGCTGACTGATTTCTGGTTGGTCTGAGACTGGTTTCTTGGCTTCTGACTACCCGTAACGACTATCAAAGATCTTCAAATGACAGCCAAGACCCACAGTCTGACGCGCGGAGGAACCTCGGAATGTTAAGACGATCACTCATCCCCAGATCGGCCGCGGCAAGCGTTGCTTATCCCTAAATCGACCCATGCGGCTATTATTATTTAGTTAACAATAACAGACTAAACTATCTGTGATTAAACGATGTACAACTTATTCAAATGAGACAAGAGGTATTGCAGAAGACGTAGTTTTCAAAAGTCTGGTATTTTACAAATTGCCGTCAAGTCCAATCAACGGTGCTGACGGTGACGGTGTAATTAAAACGGTTATGACCATGACATTGAATATGCCAAGTCAAAGATAAAAATAAAAGGTTGAGATGTATTGTAAAAGTAAAAAAAAATAATTCAATTAACTTTATGTTAATTTTATGCCTACAATGGGCACTTATAAAATGTTAGCAGCTAGTGGTGGTGGTACATGGTTCCAATCGGTCGTTTCCTATTTGGAAAAACCGGCATTTATTTTTATTTTGTGTGAGAGGACAGTGTAGACCAGTAAACGTAGTAGGTACAAAGCAAGTCCATAAAAAACTGTTTTGTTAAACTGTGTAGTTTACGTTTAAATTAATCTTTTTGAAACTCATAAGCTGTTTGTTTGCAACCAAACGGTTGCAAGCAAACGTTGCAAACTCAATTTAAACATCCATTATTTTAACAAAATAAATAACAACTCTCAGCACTAAACGCGGAAACTGAATAGCTTAAATAATTACACACACTATTAATAGCCGACATCGTTTCCCTCTGCGGATTCAACTAAACTTTTGTTTCGAGTTTCCTCGCTTCACCTGTTACAAAATTCAGCTTATTCCTCGTTCCTTACTCGGATGGCATGCAATGGCTCCTTCCCCTTTCAGAACAAACTCTAACTAAGGCTGTTTGTTTACTGGCGCTGTCGCCGCGAAAGGAGATTATTTCGGACTATTTTTTTCACGGCTTCATGGGCATTTACCCGTGTCAAAAAATTAAGTAGCCTAAGCACTCAGCGATGGTGATGTTCTATCTGTAAGATTTTTTTCCTAAAGTGGTTTGTACTTCTTAAAATTAACTTTCACAAATAAACATTTAAACTCTTTATTTTCACTAAATACTTTACTGAAATAATTCTAAACTGATCTAGGTTACACCCAAGTAGCGTGTCTTTAAAAGTAATCTATACTAATATTATAAAGAGGAAAGATTTGTATGTGTGTATGTTTGCAGTGAATAAACTCAAAAACTACTGTGCCGATTTCAAAAATTCTTTCACCAATGGAAAGCTACATTATTAGGGAGTAACATAGGCTATTTGCTTGGCGCAAATAAAGTATTTTTCTTTCTTTTCTTTTTCTTTCTTTCTATTTTATCTACGTATTCCCACGGGAACGGGAACTACGCGGGTGAAACTGCGGCGTGCTGCTAGGCTTGAATAGATTGGTGCAGTTTGTCTTTTTAGAGTTTTAGGTCATTTGCAGCGGCCAAAATGATGACGATCGCATAACGGACGTGACTTGGACGTTCTATGACGAGTCGATGCTGTCGATGCCACAATGATTCCGATCGTGTTATGACAAAAATTGACTTTGTCATCAACCCAACCGCTAAAAACGATTAAAACGTTCCAAACAAGTCGCTTTTCAAGCAGTTTCACGCAGTAGGTGGTATCAGAGGGCCAATTCTACTCATAAGCAACGTTCTCATCGCATCTCAGTCGAAAATGATTGTCAAAAATGTAAAAATGAGTAAATGAAATTGAGGCTTTTTTGACAGTTTTTGATTGACATGTGAATGCGAATGTTGTTGAAAAAATTGTAGAATTGGCCCTCAGATCTGTGATTGAACTGCATCAGACTGCTTCAAAAGTAAGCGACGTCTTGTTTAGAACTTTTTAAGACAGTAATATTTTTTATTTTCTACATTTTAGTGAGTTACTTTTTTGGAATCGTCTCCTCCAGCCCTTTATCTTCATATCTTACTCAATCGGTATTGAGGTAAAACATTTTTGAAACCAAAAATCGGCCATTTCAATTTTTATAGACCTATCAAGACGAATCTAACGACACCTCTCAAGCTAAAATATATCAAGGTGTTTAAGCTACAGAGCGTGCCAAATAAATATACATACATACACTCGAAAAACATAACCCTCGTTCTGAAGCAGTCGGGTAAAAAGGGAGTGTTTTTCGCCCTGTATTTTATACCGAAAGTAACTCTGTCTGTCTGTCTGTTACGCCTTCACGCTAAAACGGCTGAACGGATCGTCATGAAATTTGGCAAAGGCAAATCGATAGCCTGGGATATGCAGAAAGACATAGGCTATCTTTTTACGCGATAACCGACATCCACATATGTCTGTCTCTCTCATAGCGCAAAATGATGGCGGTATTGGCACTTCGCCGCGTAATGCACAACTCAACTACTTTAGGGTTAACTCGTTCACGGCGGCAATGGACAAACACCCTTAGTATCCGTCCTTAAAATGCGTTTATTACAGAACTAGAACTTTAAAACATATATTTATCACTCCTCGAGCACCGTTCACGATTCTCAGTTGCATACTGAACCAGCTCCGTCCAAAGTTTCAGTTTTTACTTTGTAACTTAGAGTTTGTCCAATAGCAAGTTAGCTTTGGCAACAAGTTGCTATAAACTCTGTTTTGTGTTATTCTTCCTCTTTCTCTTTGAGTACTATTGTGTGAGTAACGTCAGCATCTGCCTGTCCTTTTAAAAACTATATTGCCGTCGACTACCGATCACACTAGATTCTGCTGAATACCAGTATTTTACGTAGAGCGACTGCCTATCTGACCTTAACTGGGGAACACGGTACTTCTTGTTAAGACTGGTGTCAAATTTTCTGACTTCTGACAATCCGTAACAACTGCCAAAGATCTTCAAATGACAGCAGACACCTATGACTTAATGTGCTTCCCGAGGCACGGAAAAGCCTCGATATGCTAAGATGGTCACCCATCCACAGACGAACTACGGTAAGCGTTGCTTAACCTTGAAGATCGACCCGTGCGGTTGGCATTATTTAGCCACTAGCTCCTCTCGTTGTTGTGAGTAATGTGTAGTTTTAAAAATTAAAATAATATTTGAGTAGGTTTTTGGATTCTTCGGATTTCGTATTTTATTTTGGTGTAACCACTCGGTTAGCTTTACTTTCGTTGGAATTCGTTCAACTATAGTCAAATACACTTTGAAAATGTTCAATTTGAAATCAAATTATTTTTACTTATTGGTTTTCAACAGTTTTTGATTACATTTAGTTCAAACTCGTTAAATCAGACTCGGTTATTAAAATTTAAAAGTTTTTCTATCTGACCGCCTTGATGGTGTAGTGGCCGCAAGCGGTGCTGCTGAGTATTAGGTTCGATTTCCGAGTCGGGCAAAGTGTAATTGTGATTTTTCGTCTGAAAGGTCTGAGTAGTAGCTCGGAGCCTGGATTTGTGCTCGGTTGATGGCAAAAATCCAAAATATATATTATTTATTACAAGGGCCTAGAACATAACTGGGCGAAAATCGTTATCAACTTATTCTAGGTAAACCTCTGATTTATTTCCGGCATATACCTAAATTTTCTGTAAAACACAATATCTTCATTTTCTTAGAATTTCCCCTTCAGTAAATATCGTTTAATGATCCACCTATTAGATGTATGTAACAGCTTTTAACTAGGATATCGAATTAACCCAAAACACGCTCTTCATTGCCTAAGTACGAGACGTAGTTAATAATAATTTATTAGCGTGTGGTACATGCTTGGTAATGGTACGGAACATTTTGGTTAATTAATTGTTCAATACACATACGAGCAAAATTAGAGGGACGACGAAACGTTGTGACATATTTTATTCCAACTATATTATGTAGGTAAAGGGATGCTGTGCTCGGTTCGTGTTAATTTAGATTACGTAGTACGTTTGAGTTAACATCTATTACTTTTAGCAAACAAAATAATGTGAGAAATTTAAATGCTATGCTGATTATTACGAGAAACATGCTATAATTATTTTATATTAGTTGCATACGATTATATTTTACTAGCACTTCGCCCGCGACTTCGTCCGCGTGGGGATAGTAGGTACTCCACAAACTGCGACACCCCTATACATATCCCCTAATAAAGGTTAGTTTTGGAAAATTAAGCACAACGATTCTCATTATTGGTTCAGCGCAACTGTTCAGCCCCCCGTTCAGCCCGTCAGGGATTGATTATGCAAAAATTGTTAGGTACATGATCTGTTTCAATTATCCCACTTTTAGTTTGTTCATAGAATACCGACGTAAATTGAAGCAAGCTATAATTTCCTCCCCTAAAAACTAATTCACCCCCGCTTCACCCCTTATTATGTATGTACCTAGTTGATTTTCGAAAAATCCAAACATTTGTTATTCTTATTGTTTTATCGAAAACATTTAAATGCCGTGGTGTTTCAACTTCATCGGACCAAGCATTGATACGATTCTCCCCAGTTCGCTCAAGCCGCGACATTTTTCTTACTCCGAGCATGTTTATTACCGTCGTAACTTTTGAACGAAAGGTCCGATTTGAATGATTTAAAGTGTAATTTACACGGACATAATCAACCTTAATTATCAAACATTTAAATGGATAAGGATTAATATCATGGTACTATAATCACCATTTTTTATTTCACCATGGGATTTGCTTGACTAATATTAACAAAAAGCGGTCATGGTGACTTATCCATAATAGTTAGACATATGGTATCGCGGACTTTTTTGTAGATATTGATGACTTCTATAAAACTGTAGTACATCACTTTGCTCTATTGTCAATAGATTCCGCAGCGTACGCGATATAAGGATTTTTTCTCACACCTTGGGTCACATTATCGAAGTTTTCATACGGATCCCTAACTTTTTTGAAAATATTCTATAGCCTATGACCATCGCCGATAATGTAGGATTCTACTGGTGAAAGAATTTTTCAAATCGGTCCAGTAGTTTCGGAGCCTATTCATTTCAAACAAACAAACAAACAAATCTTTCCTCTTTATAATATTAGTGTAGATTTATTTTTAGATAGATGGAACCGAACAAATACAATCGTTAAATGTTTGTGAACCTTGAGATATTAATCTCAAAATTTAATAGCTGCGTAGATTTTCTAACGTTCGAAAATAATCACCAAATCTTTCATTCATTACAGAACCGGTTACAACATTTTTCAAGAAGCTTTTTCCTACGGGAACGGGATAGAATATTTTGCTAGTGCATATAAATCTACAGCCTTGCCAGCGCAATTAACCTTTTCTTTTGTGTTCCACTAATTGTTGCAGTAAGTGTATTATCATAGAGCCCGTCGTCCCACAGTGAGAATACTGGTGTATCAGTCTAACATTCGCCTCACCACTCAGTCTAAGTAAGTCTAAGTGTACACAGGATGGTTATTTTACGTTATTGGAGAACTCGTCAATGTTTAATATTATGCTTATACAAATAATATTTTAATTAAAGTAAGCCACTGACTGTTGGCTCGAGAGTGTTGCGGTTTTAATAAATTGAAGCTAATGTTTGCGATATGTTGAGTTGTTTTGGTGACAACAGGGTTTCAGTTTTTTTTTTTTGAAAATATGTTTTTTTGTATGCCTTGAAAGTAATGCGTAAGTTGATTGTTTAACAATCGAGGCCAATTCGAGTGATTCGAAAAAATTTCCGCTTGAAAATGTATTGGCGTTATGGAGATCTCTGCGACAAAAAAAAATCATTTTTTGGTGCTCTGCGTTTGCACAGACCCTTAAATTCAAGTAGCAATAATTTATCTCAGCGTCAATCAAAATCAAAAACTTGTCAAAATGCACGGAAATTAGAGGTGTATTTGGACAGTTTGCGATTGCGATGCGAAAACTAATACTTAAAAATGGCCAATCTGAAAAATTTTAATTGGCTGCATATGCCTTATCCAAATCAGTCCAGGCATCATCGAGTAATCGGGGTTACATAAAAAATAGAACCTCACGAATGGAGAACCTCCTCTTTTTTGAAGTCGGTTAATACAATGACAGAAAATTCAAAAGCCTCACATATCAAACAATAAAACTTCACCAATTACAACTCGTCATGATACATACAGTTTCTTGTTTCGAATAATTTCAAAGGATTCGAATAAAACTTCGGAGTCTGAAACAATACTGTTGTAAAAGGATCGCAGTGAAACGATGTGAAAATAGACAAACAGCGATTCGAAACGATTCAGAATACTTCCTCCCTTTGTCCCAATCTAAAGTTGGGTGACACGCGGCAAGTTATGGAGTCTGCCTGGTTTATGGTCTAAATTAAAGGCGGTTGATGTGAAATTCTTCAGGAATCGTACAGCTAAGGAGTGGAATTCCCTGCCGGAGTCTGTGTTTTAGTTACAACCTGGGAGTCTTTAAGTCAAGAGTGAATAGGTTACTTCTAGGCAAGCGTGCTCCATCTTCGACCATATCGTCGCTTACCATCAGGTGAGATAGCGGTCAAGCGCGTGCCTATCAATAATAATAATAAAAAAAAATCTTTTGCGAATAAACAATTTTAAACATTCGATTTGATGAAATTCCAATAGCTCTTTCCAATTTAAATGATGTTTATTTTGTAATAAGGTTTGAAAATATCTCTTTTACTTATTTTTCATCAGTTTAAATTATGTAGATGAGGCTGGCTTTCCGAGATGTTGAGAAGATACACCAATTAACTCAGATGTCAAAAACTCTTTTAAAGTCCATGCAAATGGTTAAAAGTTTTTATGAATATGGCTGCGTCTTGAAATCTCTGAAAACTTATAACCATTATTTAGCTGAAATACAAATAAGCAGATTCTTTATTAAAAATTTTGTGTGTGAGTTTTTGTGAGATTTTAGTAAATCTTAAACAGTATTTCAACTAAGTTATGGTTTAAAAGTTTTATAAATAAGCCTGATGGATTTGTACTACTATTTTTATGGATTCATTGTTTGTTTAACTTATTATTATTTAGTTTCATTTCAACAAATTAAACTAAATTCTATTCTTATTTGGCAGTATTGCAACTGTTTTATTAAATTCTTCACCCAGTCATTTTTTTAAATTAAAATTTCGATTTCTATAGGTATATTGTCTTTCCTTCTCTCTTCAAAATCCATCCAAAGGTTGTCTTTAATAGATCGCTTTTAGCGATAAGGCCGCCCATTGTGCCACCCTATGTAATGTTTTCTTTATCTATCTTATCTGTAACATATGGTGTACATAACAAAAAAAGTAGGTAATCTATTCTATTCTCAATATCTACATTCACTACAAGCGATTCTTATACTATTACTTACTTACAAACTAAAATACTCATAGTTGTCACAGAGTAATGAGCACGAAACAGAGCACACAGCAATAAGACTAAAACAAACTTTTTATATGAGCAGTCTGAACTAAAATAACATGCCAGTACCATCCACTCGCAAATACATTCCTTGCCTAAACACGAATCACGAGATTACCCGATGTTTCGTTATACTATTTTCCGTGATAACACAATCAGTGAGTACAGTCATCGTGACAAGTGTTTCGTGCTAAGGGTGCTAACAGATTTGCTTGATTTTGACCATCGACTCGTGAACAAAAAAAATATGGTGAATGTGTAAGGAATAGACTATCGACCAATCGCGTTTCATCGATCGTCAAAAGTCATCTTTTTCTTCATGTTCTTCATATTTGTAGTTCAAAACGTGAACCCAAAGGGACTTCTTTCACCGACGATGCCGTAGATTTGGCAAAGTGTTGGTACAGTACAATTTCAACAACCTGTAGGTGTTTTAATACACTTTCTCAGCGACATAAAAAATCTTTAGAAATAAGCATAGACTTTGTACCCATTTTTCTGATGCTTTTTCATATCTGTTTGTAATGCGTGTGTATAAACCAAATAAAAATATCTACTTCTTTCATTGCCTTTCTAATAAATCATGTTTGACTACAATTATTTCTTCATTACAGCTCAGCACCAAATCTATGAACTCCTTTACCCACCTCGCTTATCCCTTGGGACCGAAGTGTTAGAGATGAAATATGAATCGTCCTTGGACGTGCTTCCCGAATCAACCGAATATTGGGTCTCAGCAGACTGCCTACATATATCATGACCGTTATTTACGTGCGGTATTCTCGCTTTCGAAACATTACCGTCGCCACTAGGTTTTTGCGATGGATTGCATCGTAAATTCATTGCAGAAAATCCTCTTGGGCTCAGTTTTTGGAATGATATTCACGCAAAATTAATGTGATAATTTAAATGATATTACTTATATGTAAAAAGGTGTAGATAGATTACATAAACAACATTCGATCTTCAAGAAGGGCACAATGTCATACTGTTATATGACACGTAGAAGTAGGACGGCATGGCGTAATTATCGATATGGTGTCAAAAATGCTTTAATATTTAACAGTAGTTTTAAGACTTCTGTTATTCATGATACCAACTTGCTTTATTCTACTATGAAATGTAGTAGAAAACAAAGTCTGAAGATAAAAGCTAGTAGACTAGAACGTCTTAGGTAATGGACATACACTAAAGACTATCTAAGTAATACATACTAGGGTGTACGCTTGTCTTTATTTCGTGAGAAATATTTCGTATTTTCGGTACGAATCCATGAAAGTCTCTTAGACTGACTTTTCCAAAAATATCGCAGAACCGGGTTTTTAAATAGGACAACCAATTTTTCAATAGCCAGTTAATTTTATTGGAAGAATAAATGTGGCACTCCGATATAAATATTTTATGTGTACAATATTTGTCGAGCTGCCATTTCTGTTCTTCAGGTAAAAATTAGATATCTACCTGACTATTAAAAAATGGCCTTTAGTTTAGGTATTGATATGTCTATAGATAAACCTAAGAAAATGATTCCTAAGTGCTACTTCCAAAGCAAAATAAAGAATTTCTTACGAAATCACTATAATATTGAATCGTTCGGGTTTACCGGCTTGATTGTGAAGCCCTCTCAGCAGTGAGCACGCAATCGTAGCGATTTGTTGTTACGCGGGAACGGTCTGTCTGAAGATGCTCTAAAAATACACGGAACGGTAATAGACTCATTGTCAATAAAAGATGGTTTGTACTTGAGGGCGATTGATAGTGTTTCTGATGAAAGGTTATTCCTTCGGAAACGATATTTTGCTAGTAACTTCATCAATTTACGAAACCTAAAAGGGACATAAAGTTGAAGTTTCATAAAAAAGGTTTGGGGACAATATCACCTACAGGAGTATAAGTTTTTGTTTTAAATAATGCTAATGAAAAATGAGAGAAAACAGTGTGCTTATTGTATTGTATCGATATACTCGTTATTGTACAAGGAGCTTACCGATCTACGGATAATCATATCAGCCGTTAGACGTCCATTGTTGGACATAGGCCTCCCCCAAATGAGGGGGGGGGCGATTGGAGATCGCAATGTAGCTGTAGTAATGTACCTACAGAGAATGCTGCTGCCCATTCTCTGATGAGTCCCTCAGTCGCCTCTTACGACACCCACGGGAAGTGATGGGATGGTGCTATTCTTTTACGTCCGACACCATACCGAACACGATCTACGGATAAACCATATAAATATTCATGTATTTTGCGAATAAAATACATACGACGCTAGAGAAACCACTCTTAAAATTTATCACTACTTTAACAATGCCGTCAAACATGATTTCTCTTTCAAACATTTCAATTTCAGACCATCTTTTACGTATCAACATAAAATGAAAATAGAGCTCACAATTTCTCCGCTAATGATGCTCTTATATTCATGAAGCACCAAATGAAGAGCTTTAAGAGCTCGTCTTGGAGTTGCCTCTATCATTTTATTATACGTCGTACCTAGACTAATAGTTTTCTACCTTTAAGACGTAGCCATTTTTAAAGGCCAAAATATTTAGACGCTCAAATTAACTTCGTACGATGATAAAAAATATATTAGACTCTAACGAGTTTTTGCAATGAAAATGCTCAAAGAAAATATTTTCATTTGCAATATAAATTTTAAACAATATAGAAATAAACGGCAGTATGCATTTCTGAGGAAGGCAATTACTTATGCTAAGTTATATTAACAAAAAAAATGCTAGTGGAAAAGGGAGTGCCATTTTTCCCGTCAAGAAAGGAGATTGCCGCAATTATAAATGGTAATGAGGCCAGACACAATGGCCTAAGTTGGTGCATTTGTGACGTCAGCTTGGTTGCAATGCCTATTAGTATGCAGTACTGTTGGCTAATGCTGATAACGATTATGGACGCATTAGGAATTCCAGCTGAAAATGTTCGTGTCAGAGTTTATCTCTACTAAAATTAATATTTATGTCTCCAGCCTTTTGACAAAATAAAACAATAAATATCCCACATAAAATCCACCCCGAATAATAATTTATCACTTAACCCAACTTTTTTATGCCCGAAAGTTTAAAATATGGCGACAACTTTCACGTTTAGATTACACTTTTATTAAAAAACTCGCGAATATGAAGGTTCACAATATTAAAAAGTTCAGGAGTACGATTTACAACTGAACAAAAGGTAGCCTCGACTTCTTTTACATATTTTTCTATTTGACTCATTTAAAGTTTTTAGGGCGCGTTTACACGATCCTTTCTACCGTGCATTAAGGGTAGCGTTAAAATAAGGTTTGATATGTACAGGTCGTACGTTGTACGCCACTGTACCTATATTATTACTGTGTGTAGTAACATGAAACAACAGTAGATTTATTATAACTCACACAGGAAAAGCTCAAAGGAAACGTCTATAACAGATGAAAATTACAATAAATATTAATACTGTTGTAAGTAAATATTTACTGAGCCAACAGCAAGTCTTTATGGGTTGACTGTTCATTAAAACGAGAAATATAATCTTCTTTTCTTAATTACCAGTGCTTGCTTTGACTAATAAAGTTTTGTACAACTTCGAATATTGCTTCAGAAAAAACTGTGCGAATGATATTTGTACTATAGTAGAAAAAAGATTTAAGACTTCTGCAGAACGATGCGAGGCGATAATGCAACAGCTACGCGACAATATTTTTTCATAGAAATTGTAATAATATAATCCATTCATCAATTTCTATGAAAACAGCGACCGGAGCGTTAAAGCATTCTCTCGATGGAGCTATTTACATACCATCGCAAGTATTGAATTAAACGTTTAGCAGTTCAAGTAGATATGCATACCTGTTCATCATAGGACCAATAATAATAATAATATTATTATTCTCTTTATTAATCTTTTAAACATACATTTTATATTTTTAAATATTTCAATAACAAAAAAAAACAATAAAAAAACATTTAAAATATAAAAATAGTAGTCCGCCGGTGTCGGGAGCTGGGTCCAAGCTATCGGTGGTTAGGGCTCCAGAGAAAGGAACCTCCTCACAATACGAGCCGTATCGAGGAGTACTGCCTTCTGTATCAGGCCCTTTACCCAACTGCGTAACGCCAGCTTCGACACTTCGGTAGTCGTCGAAGCTTTTGGCTATCAAGCCATTGGCCGTAACGACTATCGGCACAATGACAGCCGAGTCCACATTCCACATGTCGACAACCTCGTGTGCTAAGTCAAGATACTTGATTTGTTTCTCTTTCTCAGCTTTCACGAGGTTCTCGTCATGTGGAATGGTAACATCGATTATCATTGTGCGGCGCGCTAATCGGTCTATCACCACTATATCGGGCTTATTAGCTATGATAGTCCTATCAGTGATGATAGACCGATCCTAGTACAACGTGACATGGTCATTTTCGAGAACTGGGTCGGGCACATATTATTATTATAGCAGTTCAAGTAGATATGCATACCTGTTCATCATAGGACCAATATCCGAATGTTTTAAGGAATGTTCGCATTTGCTCACTCACAATCTGTCAAAATGTAGAAAGATGAGAGGCGTTTTTGACGCATTGCGATTGAGATGCGGATGCGAACGTTTTATGCCACCGCCTTACTCCACCTATCATCACCGCACCTTGCCAGGTGGCCTGCCCAGCTCCATTTCAGTTCCGTAATTCGTTTTCCGATGTCGAAAACGTTTTTTTTTTAAAACATTTGTACGTCTTCGGATCTTAAGTTGTCTTTACTATCCAATAATCCAAATCGTTTCTAAACCACAAAAAAACTTTTTCTAATTATTTTATAGTTTTTTAATTTTCATTTTTAGTGGTACCCCCCCCCCACACTTAGCAACTAAAAAGTTACAGGAAAGCATAGCTATTTGGATTTAAAAGCCAAACTACGAAACGGTCTTTGATAAAATTAAAATGGGACCAACGGAGAAGTATTATCCCTTTTACTTAAAACAAGAATTTTTCAAATCGGTTCATAAATGACGGAGATATGAGGTAACAAACATTTAAAAAAATACAATCGAATCTTTTTTTGAAGTCGGTTTAAAATTGGTATCTGATATACGAGTGGACTGTAGTCTGTTCACAAAATAATTGTCTAACTCACACAATAGCTACTCATATCTGATTAAAACGAAGCTACTAGCTTTATTTTATAAACAAACAAACAAAACGTGTTTGCATTGGACATTTTGTTTTTCAGTACGGCGGGTGAAAGTTGCAGTCATGTGGGAGAATAATGCGCTGTCCAAACAATTTTGTTTATAATTATTTTGTGGGAAGTCCTGTTGTGGTGTTGGTTGAATAGTTTTAGTTGGTTTGTTCTGTAATAGTGCTTTAGCTAAAATCAACTATAATATGGGAGATTTTGGGTTGAGATTGTCGTCATCCAAAATCTGCTTTGCCAACTATCTTGAGGTCGTCTTCCCTTCTAATCTAGCTGTATGCAACTGTATACCAGTATTTTACATGGAGCAATTAAATTGATCACACAAGCCAAATAGTAGTTTATGCAACGGTCATATAAAAGGGGTTATTAAAACACGAGTGTGGGTTTATCACACGATTGTTTTATACACTCGCATACACTATTTTATCTTCACTCATACAGTTGAAATATAAAACAAAAGTAGACAAATAGTTTTATATTCCAAACCCACAACCAAGGAAAAAATATGTGGTACGGTACGGCGGGTATTCTCGCAGCACGCGCATCAATGACACTATTTTCTACAATGAGCTTATACGCGCCAGTAAAATAAAAAGAAAAAGATTGCTATAAAAATAAAAAAGTAATTTTATAATGCAGTTGTTTGAAAATCGAAGGAAAATGTTGCACTGTAATAATTGTTTATACAATCGTTTTTCAATTCATATTTGGAACATTACGTCAGTAAAAGTAATCTTCCAACCCTTTACCCCAACTTAAACTTGAAAAATTGAAAAATAAAATTGGGCATATCTACCTACATCTCTGTTCAATCAGTCATTCTAGAATATATAATAATATCAAAATAATATCCAAAAAATATCGTAAATTCTTTCATGAATTACACATATCTTTACCTACATAAATATAATCTTTGATACATACTAACAGATAAATTAACACAAGTGTTTAAGAACATCTTTCCTGAATGCACACATAATCATCCACAGTGCAAGAAGCAAAAAAGTTCACCAAATGTATAACGTCCTTTTTTTTCATCGGTTAATATAGCCCCACAAATGACGGGGATAAGCCGTCGCGTCGTCCGGCACTCCCTGTGCAGTGTGCAGTCAGCCACGCCACCAGCCGGAGTCTGCTGACTCGCTAATCTCTTTGCCTCGGTATTAGCTAACACTCTCGGGTAGCTATCGTCGACACAATAGATGCACTGTTGAAAAAAAAGAAAAGCTAAAACTTAATTTTAATTTTGAATTATGTATTTTTTTATCTAGATGCACATGAACTTTTAAGCCTCTTTATAAAAAACAAAATTGTATTTTAAACAGCAGTTTTGACCTTTAACACACCCTGTACTCTACGCGTGTCGTAAATGTTCATAAGCGATGATATTATAAGTAATGTACTTATAATATCATTGTTCATGAGGGATAATATTATTCAACTTTTCAATTCATAGTGACCTTGCAGCTTACTGGCTACAGTTAATTTAAAGTTAGTATTAAGGTTTAAATACAGGCACCTAAGATTCCTTACTTGCAAACGTTACTGCTGAGCTCGAGTTGAAAATGTTTTCTGGGCTTTCCACCTGGAATTTCCCAAACGCAGCCCGAAGTCCGCTTTTGATACAGTTGATGGCAATAAGCTTACCAATTGTACAATGGGACTGTAACTTATTAATCTATACTATACTAATATTTTATACAATAAAGCTCAAGAGTTTGTTTGTTTGTTTGCACGCGTTAATCTCTGAAACTGCCAGTCAAAATTATTTTTGTATATGATAGCTTCATTCATTAGGAAGGCTATAGGCTATACGGGAACGGGAAATTCCTACGGGAACAAGAAAAAACGGGATATGCGCTAGCATCTGATGAAATATAGCCTCGTTTCCACTAGGCAAAATTTGACGTGCAACGCGTGTCGCCCAACATTTTCAGCAACGTTGCACAACAACGCGTGACGTTGCCAGCAGGCGCGTAACAGTGGCAATGTTACTAATTAAAAGTTGTTCGTTGCCGTAAAACATGAAGCGCAACATGTTGTGCATCATGTTGCGCGTCAATTGTTGCCTAGATACGTGGCTTGAGGGTGTCTGTCAACCTAACCTATCGGGGAATACTGCAGTGACATTATGTTAACGATGTAATACAGTAATATGTCCTTTACAGTTAACCCTCTATTTTATTACCCAAAGAGTATTATGCATTAAGAACAGCTATAATAAAGCACTTAAGTTTTCCCACTTATCGTTAACGACGGAACATTTAATTGCCAAACATAACATTACGGGTTAATATTATATGTTTGCTTGTAATAAACCAAGTTACGATAGTTGGTCCATTTCTGTATGCAAAGTAAAAACCTCTAAAGAAAAACTTTTGATGTTGACATACCTTGCAACGTTGTGGCCTGCCACACATTCCCAAAACACTGCAACCAAAGACTACGATAGTATACTGGCTAACTGCAACTCTTGAAAGGCAGAATCACGGTGGCAACCACCCGAAAAATGCCGAGTATTATTATTATATCCAGCCCGAACTGTCACACTGCTGGGTGAAGGCCACCCTCCATTCTTTCCACCGTTCCCGGTTGTGTGCCTCTTCTTGCCAATTCCCAAGGAAGTCGTCTCGCCATCTCCTTCGTGGTCTGCCACGGCCCCGTCTCTTAACAACTATCTAGAGAAAATAAGCTACAGTGTTCAAGAAACCACAGCACCGTCTGAGATGGGCAATGAAGGAAAAAGGCAATACTTACCTTAAAAAACAACAGTCTACATATTTTTTCTTTCGTTCGTTCTCTATGAGCATAAGACAAACAAGCTAGTCCTATTGTTGTGAACTAAGAAGTAACCAGCAGTGCGATTCTGTAAACCTTTCATCGTGTAAGCTTCGGTGAAGTGAACATGAGGTAAGCTGTCAATCGATACTTGACAAGCAAGATGGAATTTTCACTTCATGCTCGCTCCACCTTTGTTAACACAGTGAGATGCTATCATAATAGACCGGCTGTACTTACTGAACTTTTAACATTAAGGTTGCGCAAGTCGATATTTAACCATAAAAGTTAAACATGATATCGTTTTATATCATTGTTAATTTTATCTGTACGGAAACAGAATAGTAAAAAAAAAAGGCATTAAAAACTTATAAGCCAACAAAGATTCGTTTGTCTTGCTAATTTTAACGCAACTTTGGGCGTAAATAAGTTATAAAAGAAGTGACAAACAACGACAAACCTCAATTATAGAAAAGTTCAATATACTTTATTTGTAATTGATTTATGCTGTGGTTTTTTCATAAAACTCAACTTTCCGTGTAACGGTGTTTCCGATCGGAACGGTTTTCGTGTGCGTGGGAACTAGACATTGTGCGTGTAGACTAGCGTCTAACGGCTCATCACTGAAATTGTCTGTGTCGGGCACGATGCCCGGTGAGACAGCGTACTTTTTGGCCATGCCTACCAGTGAGTTCGAGCCCGCAACTCGTTCAACCTTAGGGCCTCTTTCATATGAAAATATCTAAATATTATTTTACTTTAAATACTGATTGATAGATTATAAATTCAAATATGTTTAGAAGATGAATTTACATTCTGCGTGTCACTATTTAAACGAATCAAATGGTTAGAATTATTTTAGAAATAAACCTGAAAGTATAAAATTTAAGCATTGTGAATGAATTTTAGTCTCGTAAGTCTCGCGATTATTATTGCTAAACCACGTTTCGATGCAACTTTACCAACAATAATTAAATTGCACGCTATTTTTAGGCTCATAGTTACAGCCACATAGAGTGGTGTGAACAATAATAACAGTAATATGCAGCCGTTGTGTCCCTAAAACTCGCAAAATATTGTTATGGCCCCATAAATAAAGATACATGGACAAATATTATTATATCGGACTAAAACAAAAGCCCGGAAATTCATGCTATTTTGTTGTTCACAAAAATCTGTGAGCATTATTTTAAAAACTCAATAATGGACTCACTTCGAACATGCACTGACAGCTGTCAATGTCAGTGTCAAAATGTTTTGATATTTCAAAGCAGAGATGTCTAAACCAGAGGCAGACTCAATACCAGTTTTTACTGAATAAAACATAAACAAGCTAAAAATGCAAAAAATGTGTACGTTTCACGTCTATAAAATTGATGACAGGGTTTTGTGAAAAACTAAACGAAACAATTGTTACTTAGGTACCCTAAAAAAACTATTTTCATCAACTGTTTCAGGAACTCTTAAAGAACTATTTTAGTTATGCTACTATAAAATAGCCACTTTCCGATCAATACCTAGTCATAATTAGCTGTCAAAGCCCAAAAATTACATCTAGTAGATAATCGAGTAAACATAAAAATAAACGTACCAAAGCCCATGAAAAATGTCACCTCTAATAATACTTTCAAAAAGTTTATTGTCGTAGAAATTAAAAATTGTAAATGCGCCATTAGTGACTCAAGTGCCTAACGAGCTTTACCAATTTTACTTCTAACTTTAGAGCCCGTATGTAACTTGTGTCAGCAATAAAAATTTCACCAAAGGGTTGCGGTCCAGACCGTTAAAATCAAAGAGAAAAGACGAAAACCTTTAGTTATTATTCAAAAGGAAAATGTAATAGACCAAGTAGTTGCAAGTTTGTTATATTGCTTCGGGGTTTCGGAATATGTAACGAGCCAAAAAGGGTATTTTTTTTTTTTTTCAAATGCATTCTTCTTTGTTAACTTTTTACGTGTTCCATATTTTTGTGGCTTCGTTTTGCTTATTCGCTGGAATAATAGTTCTTGTATTACAGAAAAGTATGTAATGATTCCCACCAGAGAATGGGCAGAAGCATTCTCTATAGGTACATTGCTACAGCTACACTGCTATCGCCAACCCGCCTGCCAAGCATGGCGATTATGGCAAACCCCATTTGATCCCTCAAATTGTTGTTGTTGTTGTTGTTGTTGTTTTTTTGATATTGTTTAATTTAGCTGTGTGTATTTTATCTATGGGCCTCAGTTGCCTGATAATAAAGAGATTATTATTATTATTATTATTATTATTAATGGCCTATGTCCAGCAGTAGACGTCTTTTATCTGATATGATGATAATGATGATCTAATGATAATTCGTTCCTAGAAATGGAAACTTTAATGTCAAAATATAAGGCACAAGTAACTTGTTAGGTAAAAAGTGTTATCATAGACTTCTAGAAGACAGTTAGGTACTTACTTTTTCACTTGAAAAAGCCCTTGAGAGTGTTTTAGGCAAAAACTAAGATGACAAGAACATTTAACTTTTTATTTTCAGCAAAAATTTAGCGTCACTCGTAGACATGTTGAATGAAAAATGGTGAAAGAATTCAGTACTTTTTCAATGATTACGGTGCGCGTGAAATAAATGCAAAAAAAAAGAGTGAAAACATGTATGTTGGTGAGAATTTTTTCCCTACGTTTTGCGGATAAAAATGCTGCACGGTGAAAATATCTGTAGTCTGGTTTTCAATATTGTATTTACCTACATAGACACAGTGGCAACAGCGGTAGGAAGAAGTATATTTTTCACTTGGAATAATAGGTATGACATCTGGCTTTGTTTGTCTTAAAAATCTCACAGATAAAAGTAAATTCAGCTCACTTTACTTAAATATTTTTGACTATAAACACGTTTCGCTGCTTAAGCGTCCTCACACAGTTAACATTACAGGGTGTAAAGGCAAGGTCTCTAGTGATATCGAATGTCGAATTTGAAAAAAACTTTTTTCATCATCTGCCTAGCTTTTTCAATATATTGGGGTCGACTCCCAGTCAAACCGAATTCAGCTGAATACCAGTATTTTACATGGAGTGGCTGCCTACCAGACCTCCAGAACCCATTAACTGGGTAACACAGTTCTTCTTGGAAAGACTGGTGTCAGATTTTCTGGCCTCTGAAAATCCATAACGACTGCCAAAGATCTCCAAAAGACAGCTGGGACCAACGGTTTAACGTGCTTTCCGAGACACGGAGAAGTCTCGGTATACCCATCACCCATCACCCATCCACAGACCAACCTAAGCAAGCGTTGCTAAACCTTGAAGCGGCCTGTGTGGCTAAAAAACTTCTTTAGCGTAAGTAAATTACCAACTCTCGTCATAGTCAAATCAAGTCAAAAGAACTTTCTATGGACAATTTTTTTTTGAGATGTTATATATTTTCAAGAAAATTTTTCAGAAGTAGTTTTTAAAAAATGACAACACCTTACCTTTCATAGTCCGTTCGTTTACAAGATTTCCAATAATGCTTGGAGTGACGTTGACAGTTATTAAATAACAACAATAACAAAGGTACGGCGAGAACGTGTCGTACAAATTTAGTAAAGAATAGTTTTGATATAAATTGGCTTTTTTGGCCTCACAGGCATTTTGACAGCCTTTTGTTGAAATAAGTCTTTTTTTACTTCCATTTTTATAACATTTATTCAAACTATTCTATTATATTTTTGAACAGTTTTCGAAAGAGTAAGAAAAATAAAATTAACTTGAGCCATTTAGTAGGTATCTGTATGTAGGTATATATATAAAAAATCAACGTAGCAAAATCTACGTCGCAACAAAAATAACCACAACGCCATCTATCCCGCCAGCTGCAAACTAACTGAACAAAATCCTACATCGCGGTATCAGAGTTTTCCGTGCGATTTGGACATGTAAAACCGCCCGAATATCAACTATCGGGCAGTTGCTCACCAGACACAACAACAGTCTGGTCGGAGGATCCTCCCTTTTCAATGGAGGTTTGCGGGACTTTACTCTCTGTACCTCATGCCTCCATAACCTATTAGAAAAAAAAGTGTTACTGAAAAAAATCACTCGCTCTTAATACATAGGTACTTATTTATGAATATGTCACGTCGTACTGTGAGCTCTTTTGCAACATATATTTGTTTAGAAGACCACTATCATGACTCAGGCTGCGAGGATTTCAATTTCCTGCAGCGAAGCAGTCGGTATAAACTCCGGGACCGAATCGCTGCTACCTCAAGTTACCACAATACGGGTACCCAAATACGGGTAAATACAGTTAGTAGCCGAGCTAAAATCACATTTGACGGTAACAAATTCGAATATTTACTGCAATACGTAGAAGGAATTTACTTGTGGCCACATAATGTTATCAACTGTGTTGAGTTGAATTACCAACCCGCATTGGGCTCGCGTACATAGATTACGGCCATAGAGAAGTAGGTACATATTTCCTGGCCTTAAAGATTTTATGTTTTAGACTAGCTTTTGCCTGCGACTTTTGGGAAATCTTTGTCTTAGTGCTCCCTCTGCACTCCCCAAGGAACCCGTGCCTAATTTTAGCTTTCTACAACCAGTAGTTTCACCTGTGCGTTGTCTGTCAGTCACTCAATCACTCAGTAACGCAAGAGTTTTATTTAAAAGCACCTATTGATGTTAATTTGTCAATTTATTATTCTAAGTTATTTCATGAAGCTCTCATAACTTCATCGTTAAGTTATGAGAGTTGGCAGTTTTTGTACCTAATGGGTACAAAAACTGGTGATAAAATGAAATTTCAGACATACGAAATTCTGTTAACAAATAAATACAAGAACACTTCCACACTCCTCTTGGCCGACTATTAGCCGTCGTCTTTTCTTTGGTCTTTCTTTACAAATCGTCCAAAAGTAAACTCGAAACTCACCGAGAAACGGGCGGTTCCACATTCCCCCTATAACATTTATAGTGTACAAAATATGGACATGTATGTTTATCTCTTTCACAGTTGACTGCACGGGTCACAGAACATGGAATCACCGCTGTGGCAGCGAATAGAGACGCCAAGACTAATCATACTCGTGCCCGCACATGTTTTGGTGAGCACAATCTTCAGCGGCCTCATCCTTTTGGTGTATAATAAAATATTGGTATTCTATCAACCACCCTCATCATTATTTCAGCCAAAAGATATCCACTGCTGAATATAGGCCTCGCTCAAACGTCGCTGAATCGACCGGTCTAGTGCTAGTCGCTTCGATTGTCGATGGGACTGAGGGTCCGGAGTTGCGACAAAATACAATGCAAATAGCTACCTGACTACCATTAATAGGCCTCCTACAAGGTGGACCGACGACCTAGTTAAGACTACGAGAGTTAGATGCTGCTGTAACATGCAATTAGACCAAACTTTTGTTTGTTAAGAGCCTTAACGCCGTACGGCTTTTCATACAAACTTTCAAATCCTTATTTTTCGAAAGCAATGAACCGATTTTAATAAAACTTGGTATGCATGCGCTAGATATCCAGGTCTAAATAGTTATCAGAAAACATTTTTGAAAAAGATTTTAGAGGGAGAGAGAGAGCGATTTTAAGTTTTCTATAGAAAGTGAAAAATCACTATTTCCTTCCCCCTGAACTCTTTTTCGATTTTATTTCTGATAACTATTCAGACCTAGATGTCTAGCGTATGAATACCAAGTTTTATTAAAATCGGTTCATTGATTCCGAAAAATAAGGATTAGAAAGTTTGAATGAAAAGCCGTACCGCGTAAACGCTCTTAAGATTTAAGTTATTGTTTTTTGTTCATTACACCTCTTTGTACACACCGTTTGTACAACAATATTTGTACGCCCAGCAAGGTAGCACATAGTGAAACACTTGCATTTTAAATTACACTACCAATGTTCAACATTTTACCTATAATCGACAAATAAATATTTTGAATTTTGTATTTTTTGGACTTTTCAATTTCAAGCAGTACACGGTAACATCTGTACCTACACTGACACACTTGGTCCATACACGACGAAGTCTTGTCATTAACGACTCTGGCAGTTGCCGCTGAGTCGTCTCCGTGTTCTGTGGCACGAACGTTGCAGCAACGACGTCGGATGTCAAGTTACAGATTGACGTAATTATCAGTTTGACGGCAACATGCGTCTCCGTCATTTTGCGAGGTTGCGTCATTTTTTGTTGTTTGAATATAAATTGTATGTTTGTGTGCGAGGAAGGTGCTGTGTTATAAATGGAGTAGGGTACTTACCTACTAATGAATGAAATATTTATACTTTTAGTGAAAGGCAAGTAATCTACCAAATTGTTTCGCTTTTTGTAGTAAAACCATGGTACTTAATTTCCGAACGACAAGACAGTAATTATATAGCGATTCAAGTGAAAAAATAAAGTTAAATTTTTATAACTTTTAAAAAGATCTAAACTTCTTAAGTTTTTTACTCGATCTACTTACATAAGTATATTCTTTTTAAATTACGTTGTTTAGTCGATTTGAAGCAAATCACTGAAACTGATAAAAGTTACGTATTTCAATGATTTTAATTTGTTTTATCCAAGCTTATGTTTTGAATAAGTGTTCGTAATTTGTATTCAAGTGTACTGAAATTACTTGTTCCAACTTAATTGAAGAATTCAATGGTTTCAATTATCAAGAAATTTAGAAAGTATTGGAAACTAAAGTATTGTTCAACTAAGAAGAACTCTTAACCAATTAAACCTAATCTGTATTGATTACATTCTAATTGAGTACAATAAATTAAAATGTCTTGTAATTTTCCATAAGTCGTTTGATTGAAATTATTGGTTTATGAAATGGAATGAAGTTACCCTACTGTTATTGTAGTCACATATACGAGTAAGTTATTAAGGTTTATGAAAAATGTGGTCCAAGGATCGACTTTTGCATTTTTAAAGTTATTGTTAAGAAAATATCGTACGGGGTGCAGCACAGTCACTTTTGCAAAAAAACCCCTTTTTCAGGAGAAGCGTATAAAGATTTGGTGCGTTTAATTTACCCCACAAAACCGTAACAATAATAATGACCTAATATGGAAACTATTTCTACTAATATATCAGAGACATTATTGCACCAAGCGCAGAAGAATTTTCTGAACCACCTCAAGGGCCTCTGACATGGTTTGACGACCGCCATTTGGCGGCCGTGACCGGCTTATAGGTGCCCTCCGTAGCACAGAATCTTATTTTTATCAGACAATCAGGTGATTCAAGCCTGAAATGTTCAAGCCAAACTGGAAACCACTTTACAAAGTATGCTTCTCGTGGGAATCGAACCCACGACCACCGGATCACAAGGCGAACGCCTAAACCACTCGACCACACAGGCAGATACTCTGACACTGGGATGTGTGGGGTCCTTAGACCTTACTGCACACACGAAGAAGAAGAAGAAGAATTTTCAAAATATTGCTAAAATTACATAAGCCAGGCAAATTACGCCGAAAATTATGGCAACTTTGCAATAGCTCCAATAGCCCTTTTAGGTTCAAAGCTAACCTGGCCTAACAGTATTGCACCGGAGGAGGTGCGATATGTTCTGCCTAGCCTTTTCCCAACTTTATTGGGCCGGCCTACAGTCAAACTGGATTCAGCTGTATATCAGTATTTTACGTGGTACGTACCAGACTTCCACAACCCATTAACTGGGAAATACGGTACTTCTTGGCAAGACTGGAGTCAGATTTTCATGCTTTTGACAAGCAGTAACGACTGCCAAAGATCTACAAATGACAGCCGGGGCCAACGGCTTAACGTGCTTTACGAGGCACGGAGGAGTCTCGGTATGTTAAGATGGTCACCCATCCACAGACCGACCCCGGCAAGCGTTGCTTAACCTTGAAGATCGACCCGTGCGGCTGTCATTATTTAGCCACGAGCTACTCAGCGGTATGCGGTAGCTTGGTGCGATTGTTGATGTTGTCTCTATTATTTTTCTGTAGATATTAGTCTAGAGTCTGGAATTGTGCTCCGCGATAACAATAGAATTGCCGCCTATAACATGGAACATACACATACATATCTGGCGAAGTGTAGGTGAACTAAGGGACTGCTCTACCTTGCCTTTTTTTATGGACGAGGAGAGAAGAGGAGAGGAGGAGAGGGTGTGTCAGACTTTTACTTACTAAAATCTGATCCAAGGCCGAAGTGGGACTTTCAAACCCGCAAATATTATCTAACCCTTCCGTTAAGACAGCCGTTGTGTTAAGCTTCTTCTTCTTTGTGTGGGAGTAACGTCTAACGACCCCACACACCCTAGTGTCAGAGTTTCTAAACCGCCTCAAGGGCCTCTGACATGGTTTGACGACCGCCTTTTGGCGGCCGGAACCACCGGCTTAATAACACTACTTTAACTTAAATCTAAATTTTCATAAAACTACGCTCAATCATTACCACTGTTAGCTGATTATACCACTCTACAACTCAACGAAAACTCTTCTAAAAATATACACTCACCTCTATTTCATAGCTTTGAAAGTTCCAACAAAGAAAATAACCGCTGTAAAGGCTGCATACAATATATGCCGTAGTGTGCTCACTTAAGGTCAACTGCAGGCACTTCCGTTGTTATTTATGCATCTATATAAGTAAAACGAGAGCGGAGTACACTTCATAAAGCGAGGCAGAAAATATGCACTAATATGAACAGGTAGGTGTATAGATTGGCAGTGAAACAGTTTTTATTGTTTTAGTTAGTTAATTTTGTTTTTATTGTTTGTGCGTCATTTCTGGCGGAATAAAAGGTTTTTCTTTCTTTTCTTTCTTCTTTCTTTCTTTACTTTATTTTACGTGTTGGGCCGTAACTAGGGAGAGATATGGGTTCGTTAGTTGGCTCGACGGTTTACCAATAAACGTCTTTATAAAAACATGATAACTTGTACTGTTGGAGGTATCTTTCCTACGAATATTGTTAATGTGCATGCTTTTGAGGATGAATGGATGTTTGTTACTCCTTCACGCGAAAACTAAAGAACGGATTTTAAAAACTTTACAGAGTTTTATAATTCAGAATGAAACAATGACATAGGCTATCAATATATTATTATAATATTCACTGAGTGACTAAGTGATTGAGTGACTGACAGGCAGACAATGTACAACCGAAACTACTGGTCGTAGAAAGCTGAAATTTAGCATGTAGCTTCATACTCTCCGTTGGGGAGCACTAAAAGGGGATTTCCCGAAATTCTTACGGGAACGGGAAAAACGGGTTATGCGCGTAAGAAGTCGCGGGCAAAACATATAAACTCACTTTTACAAACAGCCAGATCCAGAACAACTGCCCATCTGTAGGCCGTACAAATAATTGATCCGTGCGGGAATCGAACCCGCGACACGCAGTTCAGCAGTCAATTGCTCAACCACTGCGCCAACCGTGCCGTCAAAAATACTTATTAATTAATAAGTAGGTACCTACTTAAAGCGAAACACTCCTTCCCTTAAATACTTATTAGTACTTACCAATGAGGTACTTACTTGTTTCCCAGAATATACCAAAGTTACTAAATAATCTTTTATGTCAAAGAATATACTTATTGTAGACACCTGCGACATATACATGCCCTAAGAGTCTCACTTACATTATTTTTTCTCGGCTACACCAGGCGACATTATTAGGTAACATAAAGGTATCTTAGTAAAATGTATTGTTTGTTTACGGTAGCATAACGTTGTTAGTAATAATCTTAGTCTTGTTACTTCGTGCCAAAACATTACTTAGAACATGTTGTATTCTGTGAAGGGCAGGCATGAGATGTATTATATTTAAGTAGTCTTTTGTTTTTAGTATTTTGGTTACAAGGTATTATATGAAGCTGGGGAAAAGCTGTGGAACAAATGGGTTTATTTATTTATTTTTATACTTTATTGTACACCAAAATGTTAATTAAAACAGGAAACTTAAAACTAAAACACATACAATGGGCGGCCTTATCGCATTCCGCGATCTCTTCCAGACAACCTAGGATGGACAGTATTTGCCTAGACATGAATTTGGGGCTGTCATTGGTGTGACAATTATTAATGATTAATCGGGTAATTAATAATCATTAATTAGTTTTATTTTTTAATCTGTCATTTTAAACAAGTTTACCGAACAAGCCGAATAACCCGAATCAGTGCCGGTTTTAACACTGCCAGCGCCCTGGGCGAGATTAGTACGGCGCCCCTCCAACTGCAATTTTTTTTTTCTCTACACATTCAAGTGTTTCCAACAAAGATTTTTTTGCTTCATTTAGGGAATTTACGAGTAAGTAGACCTCGAACTACCTATGAGCGATGGGCCCCTTTTATCCGGCGCCCTGGGCGTTAACCCAACCGCGCCCTACGCTAACGCCGCTACTGACCCGAATAACCCGAAAAAACTCAAGTGGCAGTGGCCAGAGCACAATACTCGAAGAACTGATAGTCAATGGAGCCGAAAGGTTCTGGAGTGGCGACCGCGTTCCGGGAGACGAAGCTTTGGAAGTCACAAGGTGGGCCGATGACCATGGCATTTCACCAATTATTGTGTTACATCATTGCATCACCCTTCTAGGAAAACAAGCATGATGATAATTATGTACTTCTTTCCAAGAACTTTTTTTTTAGTCAAGCGCGTGCCTATCAATAATAATAAAAAAAATAAATAAGCTGAAAGGAAAATAGTATATCCAACAATAATGAAATTTATAAACGTCGAGAAGAACACTACATAATAAATCCAATAACTGAATAAAAAATAGCAGAAACATAATACCTTTTAAGTGCATACTTGATCTTGTTTCCGTTTTCCTCTTTATTATTATTCTCAGTATATTTTCCATTTCATTTTTGTACTAACATCTTAATGAACTCGTTGCTAAATAATAACAATTCTAAGGCAAATAATTTTTAGGCAACGTCCCTCCGCCCCTCCTCCCCTTCCCAATTCGCATCTCAGTCGTAATCGGTCAAAAAAACCTTAATTTCCATACATTTTTGTCAGATTGCGACTGGCATATGAATGCGGACGTACTGTTACGAGCTTAGGGTTCGTGACAATAAAAACAGCCGATGAAATAACCAAAATGACATTCTAGAAGTTCGAGTACATACCGGTCCCGGCTAACCAGATATCGAAAACTCTAGAATGTTCTAGCATAGAAAAGTTTCGAAGGATCTTGACTCTACTAGTCTCAGACCAACAAAAAAAGGTAGACGGCGCACTGCGAACATCAAAGATGAAGCCATCTTTTTATCTATGTGTGTCTCGAAGGGTTGCCATTTTTTATTTTTTTTCCCTATAACTTGGGAAACAATACTTTATGGGTAAGCTAATGTTGTGCAAGTCAGCAAAAGTAAGATATTGTTGAGTATGGTATTGTAACTTAATTTTTTAGAAAGATCTATACCTAAGAAACAAATTTTTACATCACACATACCTACATTCAATTAAGTAAGTTAAGTTATAAAAGGTTGTCGAAGCGTAACAAGCGTAAGTCATTATGTAAATTGTTTTAAAATAAAATAGGTAATTATATCTTTAATCAACTTTTATAAATTAAAAAAGACCACCATAACAATAGAACAATGACGTGTAAATGTTATGTTTATCATGCTTACATAAGAAATATTATTTATCATGAACAAATAAAGTCTTTTTCAACACATTTGCTCAAAAAAATGCATTTACGAAGACTGTATACATTATTCGAAAGTTAAATCTAACGCACCATACAATGGAATGTGCGGTAAAATAGGTACTCTCACCTAAGTACATATTTTACCGCCTACTCCGTTGAATAGCGCCGTACGTATCCTTTACAGTCTTTTTTTAAATTTATTTAAAGGAGTTTAAATAAGTACTAGAATAAAATATAAGCTCAATGATTGAACCTACTTGGAAGCGCTTTTGCACAATACGTTCGTCTCAATTTAATACTAAAGAGAAAATAAGACGAAAGATGTAGTTCCATTTGCAAATTCGCGCTATTTTCATACTACAAACGTCAAAGATTGTTGCGACTTTCCGACTATCAAAAAACAAAAAAAATTTTTCAATACCTATTGTACTGTTTTCTCGCAAATGTGTTGAAAAACTTCAAATCTAAAATATTTTATACATTAAAAAAAAAGAAAATAGGAATATAACTCGAAGAAAGAAATCATATATTGTTTAATCGAATGGGGAAATATTAAATCGTATTATGGCAACCCTCACACTTAATGTCACTGCTTTCGTTTGTTGACGTTTTTGTTCCAAGTAACCTAAAATTCATAGTGAATTTATAATAAAAACGATGTTATTTCAAGTACTTACAAGTGAAAAGTAATTCCGTGAGACTTATTATGTGTTTTGCTATTGTTTTTACAAATTGTTACTACACAGGAAGGCATAATTATAGTTTTCTATAAATGTTTTCTAGACGACGGCTCGTGACGTACTAAGAGCGATGAGCATGGTTTTAGTGTAGGTGTGTGAGTGAGCTTGTGTATTTACTTGAAGGAGCACGGTTTGGTGGCTTCACTTTTGATGTTCGCGGTGCGCTGTCTACCTTTTTTTGTTGGTCTGAGCTACTAGTGCAGAACTAGTAGAGTCAAGATCCTTCGAAACTTTTCTAAAACAGTCGAAATCTGTGAAATAAACCTTAATTTCCATACATTTTTCTCAGATTGCGAATGGCATACGAATGCGAACGTACTGTTACGAGCTTAGTGTTCGTGACAATAAAAACAGCCGATAAAATAACCAAAATGACACTTTAATTAATCAACACTAATTACAACTCACTAGTTATAAAACACAATTGCACTACTGATCACTTAAATTCGCAGTTGAAGATCGCTCTCGAAGTTGTCGATTGTATCGCAAATTCAATACTGACCCGGTCGCAGGCTATGCGGGCCTTATATAGGTCGGTAGATAATTCCAGAACCTTCTACTATAGAAACATCTAGAAAGTTCGAGTACATACCGGTCCCGGCTAACCAGATATCGAAAACTCTAGAATGTTCTAGCATAGAAAAGTCTAGAAGGATCTTGACTCTACTAGTTCTGCTACTCGATACCAGATGGCGCTAGTAGTAACTTTTATCGTTATGTACCCGGCATTAATTCTGGCGCGTAACAGTACTAAACGAACGAAAATTTTTGTCTGACGACCCGTTGACAAATGACAGCCAGAACCAACAGCTTAACATGCTTCCCAATGCACGGAGTAGTCTTCTGTAATAGATGGTCACCCATCCATGGACCAACCTCGGCAAGGGTTGCTTAACCTTGTAGACCGACCCGTGAGCCTGTTATTATTTAGCCGCGAGCTCCTTGCACTAACAATTTAATGAGACTAAATAAACGATTAATTTCCGTCCTAATGCGAAGTTATTATTTCCTTCCGTACTGCGGACAAGACTACGTTTACTTTGCGCAACATCCTCATTAGCTGGGGTTCTTAATTGTTTTATGTTATAAGCATACTGTTTTATAAATATAATTAAGTGGCAAAAAAGTGTAAAGAAGGACCTAGTAAATAAGAATAAGTCTACAATAGTGTACGGGTGTTTATAGTTATTTATGGTTATCTAGCTATTTAAAAATAAATCGCCGAAATGTATGTACGCGCGTAATTTCGTAACGACTGACCCAAATTGGATTATTCGTTTTTTGTTGTGTTCGTAAATGTTAGGGCAAGTTTAATATGACTGAAAAATTTGAAAAAAAAATACATACGGGCGAAGCTGGAGCGGGCCACTAGTTTTCATAAGTATGCATGAGCCCATACTGTTCCACTGCTGGGAAAAGGCCCGTCCCCAAGTTTTTGAAGGAATTCCTTTCCACCTCATATCAGCTGTGACAGTACGCGTCGGGGTCGTCTCGCCACCTCGTTACGTTCCGTCCGTGTTCAGGCACCCATTGTGTGAAGACTTTTGCCCATCGGTCAAAGTGCAAGTGACTGACATTCTCCGTGACCCTAGCTACCTTCTTACCCAAGATAATTATTCTCGTTTTGGTATTTCTACACACTTCATCAATCCACTTTTTACTACAAGCGTTATGTTATTATCGTCAAAAAGTAAAACTAACAAACAATGAATGTAAATTATACGACGTTTTATTAATGCCAATTCTAGCAAAGTTATGAGATCTCGATCAAAACACATGTAGCGCTACGGCGTAGCTGACATTCGTAGCAATTTCATCGCTACGGCGTAGCAATATCGTAGCTGATTACTCGATAGGATTTTTTTTATTTTTTATTATTGACTAGCACTTCGCCCGCGACTTCGTCCGCGTGGGGATAGTAGGTACTCCACAAACTGCAACGCCCCTATACATATCCCCTTATAAAGGTTAGTTTTGGAAAATTAAGCACAACGATTCTCATTATTGGTTCAGCGCAACTGTTCACCCCGTTCAGCCCGTCAGAGGTTGATTATGCAAAAATTGTTAGGTACATGATCTGTTGCAATTATCCCACTTTTAGTTTATTCATAGAATTCCGACGTAAATTGAAGCAAGCTATAATTTCTTCCCCTAAAAACTTATTCACCCCTGCTTCACCCCTTATTATGTATGTACCTAGTTGATTTTCGAAAAATCCAAACATTTGATATTCTTATTGTTTTATCGAAAACATTTAAATGCCGTGAAACACTTCAACGTCATCGGACCAAGCATTGATACGATTCTCCCAGTTCGCTCAAGCCGCGACATTTTTCTTACTCCGAGCATGTTTATTACCGTCGTAACTTTTGAACGAAAGGTCCGATTTGAATGATTTAAAGTGTAATTTACACGGACATAATCAACCTTAATTATCAAACCATTTAAATGGATAAGGATTAATATCATGGTACTATAATCACCATTTTTTATTTCACCATGGGATTTGCTTGACTAATATTAACAAAAAGCGGTCATGGTGACTTAACCATAATAGTTAGACATATGGTATCGCGGACTTTTTTGTAGACATTGATGACTTCTATAAAACTGTAGTACATCACTTTGCTCTATTGTCAATAGATTCCGCAGCGTACGCGATATAAGGATTTTTTCTCACACCTTGGGTCACATTATCGAAGTTTTCATACGGATCCCTAACTTTTTTGAAAATATTCTATAGCCTATCCATCTCTGATAATGTAGAATTCTACTAGTGAAAGAATTTTTCAAATCGGTCCAGTAGTTTCGGAGCCTATTCATTTCAAACAAACAAACAAATCTTTCCTCTTTATAATATTAGTGTAGATAGGCACGCTTTTTAGATTGTTTAAAATAAAACATTGTTTTTAAATTACATATAAAAAACCTTGTAGAAAAGACGTTGCAAAAATTTATAGAGCTTCAAGATTTTTAGGATCCCTTATCCGAAGGAACAGAACGGAACCCTATTTCTAAGCCTTTTTTTTATGGATGGGAAATCATCAAATGACTTCTGCCGCTCTGGGCGAAGCGGGAGGGAGTGTCAGACTCTTACTGACTAAAACCCATCCGTGCTCCTCGTAGTGCCCTTTGCTTTCCAGGGCCACGGTAACTCTTTCGAACAAAATCCGCAACTCTGGCAGGCTCTGGCCCTAACGGGCTCCGTCTACTTTGCTGACATCTCTTTGAAGCGCGCGTGGAACACAACGCGCCGTCGGCCCGGGCCTGGCTTTGATCGGACGGCGAGCCACCCACCGCTCGCCGTCTGCAGACCCGCACCTACGGTGGCCGGGAATCGCCCAGCGACTCCCGACGCCCGGTGCGTCTCCCTATGTTGCGGCGGCTGGGGCGTGAGGGCTGTCTCTCCCTCACGCGGCCTGCCTCCTCCTTCACTAGCTTTACTGCTTCGCAGGAGGAGGTTACGGTTTCCCATGCCTCCTCGCTCCGGACCATGGCTTGAACCAGGGCCGGACGCGATAGGTCACCGCCACCGATCGCCTCGACGAGGACACGGCGGTGCTCCGCCCAAGCTGGGCAGACCTCCACCGTATGCTCCACCGTGTCCTCCGGGCGATCCTCACAGTGAAAACACCCGGGCGTTTCCTCCCGCCGAATCCGAAACAGGTACCTTCCGAAACAGCCGTGTCTGGTGAGTACCTGCGTCAGTCAGAAGGTGAGGACGCCATGGCGCCTCTCCAGCCACTCCTCAAAGATCACTATCGCCGCAATTGTCGCGTGCCCAGCACTGGGTTGCGACAGTCGCTGACTCCATACCGCCATGGTATCTTGCCGGAGCTCCGTCCGCCACGCTGCATTTTGCCGCGGCAGCGGAGCTTCGTCCCGGCGTAGCGCCTCGCGCATGGACGTGCGCGAGGGCTATTTCTAAGCCTGCACTGACCGTCCGTCTGTCTGTCATCGGGCTGTATGAACATGCATTAGGTACTAGGTAGACATTGAAATTTGAAATTTTTACAGAGTATGAATTTTTATTGCTACTTGAACAAGAAATAAGTAGTTAAAATTAAATCAAATTAGGAATTAAAGGAAAAAACACGTTTTTTGAATAGGGTTTGTATTCCTCTCTAAATAAATCGAAAACATTTTTTTCTCAGTTTTTCAGGCTAAGGCCTGTCTGGTACTAGTACCAGACAGGCCTTAGCCTGTTTTTGACGTTTGGTCTATCTATAAAGATTATCATTTATAATTACTCTGATAAAAAATGCTACCAGTGACGTTTTACTTATGAACAATGAGAAAGTCTAAAAATATCACCTCAGCCACCCAAACTAAACTTAGTGAAATATTAGTTCACAAACCAAAAGTCCGAAGTCAGGCCTAGTCATGTAGATTTTGATCCTTTGACAAATGGTACGTCCAAGCCACAGCCGGGTATGACTGATGGGCAGTTCTTGCACGGCTTCATCAACTTTTTACCCGACGCCGAAGTTCGAAGGAGGGTCATGTTTTTCATGAGTTATGTTTGACACCTGACCTGATTTGACGCAGTGGAATTTTGGGCAGATGTTGGTAGGTTCATGTGTGAGTGTGTTGTTGATTTGTGTTTCATGTTTTTTGTGTATGACCTCTTTGGCGCATGCTGTGCAGTAATGGTTATTAAAATGTCTCTTTTTCGTGGAATTTTTTACCCGACTGCGGCGAAGCAAAAAGAAGGGTTATGAATTTTTGAAGCTAGTTTGTTAACAGATTATGTAAAAGCCACAGGCTTGCAGTATACAAGAGTGAGCTTATAATCATACGCAAATATTGAGGCTTAGAACTTTCCAGTTTCTTTTGGCAACTCTGACTACCTATACTTTTATTAAAACAAAGGAATTTAAATTCACCCTCAACATAACATATTAATTAATTTCTATATTGGTAACATACTACTAACATACAAAATAACCGCAATCCTTCAATCAATTTGAATGTAAACAACCTAATGATATTTTCCTTTGTTATAAAATCTAAACATACTGTAACGCACTACCTATCGCTCAAATGTAATATTTACTTGAAGTATTGAAACTAACCTAAACAAGCACTGATGATAAACTATTTGATTTACCTAAGGACCTACCTACCTAAAATACGTTTATTTCAGACTATTTCAAGCTGAAATAATATGTCCTACTAATATTATGAAAAACTACTTATCGGATTTGGATGTAGTTTGGCACACATACAGTTTAAATATAAACTGAAATAACAAATAAAAAAATATCCAGACCTGAGGGCATTTTTTTTTTTGGATAAAAATCTAATGACTCCTCCCGCTCTGGGTGGAGCGGAAGGGAGTGTCAGACTCTTACTGACTAAAACCCATCCGTGCTCCTCGTAGTGCCCTTTGCTTTTCAGGGCCGCGACAACTCTTTCGAACAAAATCCGCAACCCTGGCAGGCTCTGGCCCTAACAGGCCCCGTCTACTTTGCTGACATCTCTTTGAGGCACCTCTCCAGCCACTCCTCAAAGAGGGGCACTATCGCCGCAATCGTGGCGTGCCCAGCACTGGTTAGAACAGTAACGTAACAGTATCGTTAACGTATGTTATATTTATTTGAATTGGATACCATATGTATTTATATTTTTGTATGATACAAATTGTTTATATCGCATGAAATTAAACCAAAATACAATGAGGTTGTAGTTTTTTATATATCACTTACGTTAGCGATACTGAGGGCCTAACACGAATATTTTTGACGTATAGTAGTAACGTTACACAAAATTTTATTGTAACTATAATACTCATTTCGCTCATAAAATTTATTTGAATTGGATACTATATTCATATTTTTTTGTGACACAACTTGGTGTCACTTAAAATTAAACCAAAATACTATGGGGTTGCAGTTTTTTTTTTTTTTTAAACGTTGCCCCACACTAGGAATTACTCCTGTATCGTGGGTGCGTTTACAAACATACAAACTCACATACACAAACAGCCAGGAACAACTATCTGTAGGCCATACAAATATTTGTTCGTTGCGGGAGTCGAACCCGCGACACGCAGCGCAGCAGCCGATCGCTCAACCACCGCGCCAACCGTATCGTCAAAATTCAAAATTCACTTACGGTGACGTTACCTACTTTACGTCAAAGCATTCGTGCTAGGCCCTCTAAAGGTCACACAGACGAAGTCGTGCAAGTAAAACTGATTTTCAAGCCGTATTATTTATTTTGATTTTCATCATCATCGTCATCCACAGCTCGACTTCACCCACCGCTGAGCATGGCCTCTCTTTTCTTGATTTTTATTTTACTACGGTTATCATTTTTTTCTAATTGCGCGGAATTTAAAAAAATTACTGTTCTCCAAACGGTTGCAGAAGTGTAATAACTTATACCACCCTCAATTCACCAGTTATGATGGCCTAAGTAACAGAGAACGAGTCTATTGCCAACAATCAGTCACAAAATCTAGTCACCATCTGCTACTTAGAAATTCCAAGTCCCAGTAACATTTTGCCCGTCTCGGGAATGGAAACGACATTCAGGGCCGTCTCGACATGATGGCGATTTCGGTAATTTCTACCGATCGTTAGAAACTAACGAAAAAATTCAAAATTCGCAAAAGTTTACGACAAAGTTCTGTAATTTGACGTTTGCTTGCGATAACATAGAGAGACTAACTCATAATCGGTACTTTCAAATCGTTAGAACTTATCAACCGAATTCGATCGGTTGGCGATCGGTAAATACTCGTATGTCGAGACTGTAGGCCCTGAGCAACCGCTAGATCAACAAATAGGCAAAGTTTAAACAAGGTGGATCGTATTTATGACCTATTCTCACTAGTCCAATGTCTCATCCTTCGTGCAGACAAACATGTATAACACAGCCTCTATATTTGTCAACCCTACACACACCCAATGTGTGTATCTCGTTAACCCATGCATCGCAGCGGCCTATTATTCTGTCCACACCACAATAGTTTGCCGCACACAATATAAGCATCGGCCTCGATGTTCACGAATATAGATTGAGATGATGTTAGATTGCTGCTGACGTGCTGAGGGAATTTATGCAGATGCTGAGCGGGTACGTAGCAGCATCAATGCCGTCACAAGAAAAACTACAAAGTGAAAGTACGGCAACAAAAATAACCGCAACGCCATCTATCCCACCAGCAGAAAACTAGTTACAACATCCTGCATCGCGGTATCAGAGTTTTCCGTGCGATTTGAACATATTACATACAGAAAAAAATACAAAAAAAATAGGTAAAAAACAGTCGAATTGAGAACCTCCTCCTTTTTGTAAAATTCGGTTAAAAAAACGATTTTTTGCACCTGACTTCTCCAACTGAAACTTCTGCTTCTACCACCTCAAATGTACAGCAGCTCAAGGATACAAAATTCAACTGCCAACCACACTTACATTGATGTGTGTTATTCCAGCAAATAACTGGGTACGTTTATAAATTGTAGCTGAACACCATCTTTTGCGGCGGTTTCTCGTAACTCGTCGTAAGTTGTCGTTTGACATCTAACCTGCGTTACCGCTTTGAAGATTTTAATGATCACCTCGTTTTAACAAGTTGTCTACTTTCATTACACTATGAATGGTATAATTATACTTTGTGGTGGAGGTATTTTGAGGATGTTGTCATGAAGAGATACCTGCTAGAATTTTAGGCACTTTAGGAATGTTTAACTAACTTCAAAAAAGGAGGAAGTTATCATTCGGATGTTTACATATTTTTTTATGTACCTATTACTACACTCTTTTGCAAAAAAAACGGGCACCTAAGGAAATTTACGTTCTAAGGTCGATTTTAGTTAATTAAATGAAATTTATTTCTTTGACGTAGTCTGTATACTTATAATCGTGTAAATTAATGCGCGTGAAGTGAATTCGAGCAATTAAAAGAAAAAAAAACGATGGATTCTTTAAAATCGACGTACACGCCCAAACAATAAGAAGTGGTCGGCAAAAAAGACAAGTTTTTTTTTACTTTTTTAAATTAAATAAAGTTACAAATGTAAAAACCTAATAACGAGTGTGACCTCCTCTTGCCAAAATCACAGTTTGAATCCTTCTGGGCATGCTTTCCACGATGTTTTTAATAACGTTTTGAGGAATACGTTCCCACTCTTCTGCAATGACTCTTTTTAGCTCCCTGATGTTTTGTGGAGCAGGTTGCACTGATCTTACCCGTCTTTTTAGAACATCCCACACATGCTCAATTGGATTGAGGTCAGGACTTCGAGCTGGCCAATCTAAACGACGGATCCCAACTTCTTGCATGTACGCTTCCATGTCGCCAGAACGGTGCGGGCGAGAATTATCGTCCATAAAAATGGAATCTTCCCCAAGTGCAGTCAATGTGGGTTGTGCATATGGAATTAGGACTTCCATTATGTACCGGTGTGCATTTAATGTTCCATTTTCTATGAAAATTAACTCCGTACGCTCCGTCGAATTAATTGCTGCCCAAACCATAACGGAGCCTCCGCCATAAGGAGTGATTTCTTCGAAACACACTTCCGCATAGCGTTCCCGTGGTCTTCGCAGCACTCGCCGGCGTCGGTCCTCTCCACACAGAGAGATTCTAGCTTCATCAGAAAACAATACTTTATTCCAGTCCTCCAGAGTCCATGAAGCGCAGTTCCGAAAAAACTGAAGTCGAGCAACACGGTGCTCACGGAGTAATTTAGGGCCCCGAGCTGGGCGGTAACTCTTGATATTGGCAGCCAAAAGCCTCCTCCTGACCGTCCACAAGCTAACTTCTACTCCTCTTACTTCTTCAAGGCTCTTCTTCAGGTCCACACTTGACGCCTTACGATTACGCAACGCCTGACTCACCAAAAAGCGGTCATCTCTTGGTTCTGTGCATCGTTTTCTTCCCGAACCGGGTCTTCTTTTGACCGAACCAGTCTCTAGATACCGTTGCCAAGTCCTCTGGACAGTTGAACGACTCACATTTAGCCGCTGAGACACGTAAGTTTGCGAACAACCTTCTTCAAGTAGGGCTATAATTTTACCGGTCCTTATCGCTTTATCACTCATATCAAAAAGTGGTATTTAATGTAAAAAGAAAGATTAAATTGTTTAATTTGCAGAAAATATCCAAAAAGTTTTAAAATATCGTAATCAGTTAAAAATCGTTTCAGCAATTCGCGCCATTAGTAAAGCAATTTTAGAATAATCCACAATAATCATTATTTTTCTTTTCAAATTTTAAATTTGGAACGTAAAGAATCATGCCAGGATGCTTCAAAAAACATGCCAATACATCGTCAAATTAACAAAACCTATTTCTTGTTCTTCTTCATTGAAGTAGAGAAAAAAATCTAAAGTGCCCGTTTTTTTTGCAAAAGAGTTTATGTTGGGCATAACTCCGTCCAAATTACGACGACGGATTTTCAAAATTATGTTTTTGTTCGAAAGAGGTTTATTCTGAAATAGTCTGGGACTATTTCAGAATAAACCTCTTTCGAACAAAAACATAATTTCGCAAAGATCTAATGAAGAACTTCGGAGATAGACGATTAAATGGACATGGACTGGTTTGAATGTTGGGGGTAACAGCACTAAAAACTGTTTTTTTTTTTACAAAAAAATACAACCGACTTCCAAAAACATTTTGGAAGTCGGTGTCAAAAAAAGATGAAACCACACGAGAAACTTCGACTTCCAAAGTTAAAGTTATGTTGTGCTTTGTAGTGGTTTTTATTTGGAAGTCGGTTGTTTTCTTTTGTAAACAAGTTTTTTTTCTTGATAGCGATTGATGTTGATATTTGTGTTTTGAATGCAAGAAGTAAAGCTAGATTCACATTACTGTGTCAGGGGTATCGTGGCACGGAATTAATCAAAGAAGCGAATCTTTTCAAGCCTACTTCATATCACAACGGGTTCTGTAGGTAACCAATCAACTGCATCAAATGGCGCCACGACATGAAATAACACAATAATGTCAGCTCGGTTGGAGTTCCTTAGTTAAGTACTTAAAACGCCCATACATGAAATAGGTATTAGGCGAAGTAAATGCATACTTGTAACATATTTGTATGTATATAAATTTGTATTTGGTACGTTCTATGGATATGCCATAGAACGTACCAAATACAAATTCACAAGAAAAACAAAACATAAGTCATACTCATTTGACACAAAAAAAAACTAAATAAATATCACGTTTATTCGCATCACATGCCCAATTTTGTTTGAGTGTCCGCAATCCGCTCATCCGGAGAGATTAATATAAGAAAAACAGAGGAAACATTCTAAATATTCTGAAGACTAAAATAGTCGAAAAGAGAATGGTAACTATCTGATGTGCAATAAACAAGACCCTGTGTGATTCTGTCGCCAACTTTGGAAAAAATATTGGGCATACAAGAACAAACCACACAATACTACATAGACCTCTTGATGCAAAGTATATGTAAGTAGAGCAAGTGTCATCTTAAACTGGCCGTTGTAAAAACCTCGTATGGTAAATATTTACAGAAATGTAATACTACCCTCAGGCGCGGTATTACGAAAAGTCAATTTATGCTAATATAAAACTTTTGTAGGGGATACATCGTACAGTATATGAGCTCGAAAATTGGCATTTACTATTTATGTGAATAATATAAAAAGGGAAAAAAAATCATAATATATTAGTTACAGCTAGTTTAATCTTATCAAACCGCGAGGGTATGTAATATTTCAGGTTAGGTTGAATTCCGCTCGAACACTGCCGGTACACCGGTGTGCCGCGAGATTTTCGCGATTTTAATGTTTATTATTAGTATCACGTAAGATTTATTTTTATTTTGGAATTTTCACATGTCAGTGCTCGAGCGGTTAAGTGGACATATTACATTCTTTGTTTCTTGCCTTCGTCCGACAGCACATTTCTCTTTAGGTGTTTAACAAGAGACAGCGGTCTCGCGAAGTTCACATACTTTTGTAAAAGGCTGCTTTTGTAAAAGAATAAAAAAAAGAATTCCTCTCAAACAGCTGTTTACAAAAGAATAAAAAGAATTCCTCTCAAATAACTGTGTTTAGTCTGCTTTATTTGCTTTAAGGTTCTGGACTTAGTTTATTGCGATAAGTTTGATGTTAGTAAATCGATGAAGTGAAAATAATGGTACCTACCTAATTGACCTAATAGGGTAGATGACTAAAAAAACTAACCAGTCCGTCAGACAGATTTCCAAAAAATATTAGATACGTATTTACTTCTTTATTCGCTTAAACAAAAAATTATAACGATACAGTGCGTTGAAAACTCGTATGACGTCACTTGTAAGTACACTTTTTACGTAGGTACACGTGACGTCATAACCCCCCACTCCTGTGGCCTTAGTGTGAGTTTTTTAGCGTTAGCGTAAACGTCAATTTGTTTATTAAAACTGGATAAGCGCCGTCTGGTGACACTCACGGACAACCTGTTTCTTCTATACAATTTGACATAAGCGAACGTTTACGTTAAGGTGCTGTGATCAACAAAAGCTCGGTTACTCTCGGACTATATAGAAAAGAAAGAGGAGCACGACGACTAAATGCTTGCAATTTATTGTCAAAATATGAAGCATTTTATCGATTTCCTCAATACTAAGTTGATTTATTTAAAATCTAAAACAACAAAGTTTTGCATTAAGATTCGATTCATTATTTGGTATAATTTTTATCGGCATAAGTAGGCTAGTAATATGGGATTTTTTTTCTAAGGTCAAAGTTAGAGGTAACTTTGACGATCATTACTATCGAGGATTTTATTTTTAAACATGTTTCGGAAACAACAGTGTTCTTTGAAAAATAGTTAAAATTAACATATATTTTTCTGCAGCTTGCAACTAAACAGATTTGGCTGAAATTGCGTGAGGAAACCAGCAATTTTCTAGTTTTTGCTGTTCATAGCGCCTTAACGCGATCGAGTACCTACGTTAAAAAACTCAAACTAAGCCTTCTGATCTTTTGGTATTTGGATTGGGATAATTGTCGACATTCACGCGGGCGGAGCCGCGGGTCACCTAGTAATATATAAAGATAGTTTTATCTATGTCTACTTTTTACGTGACCAACCGAACAGATCATAAGTCTCTTAACCGAAATAAAATTTCATATTATTGCCCATCCGACTCGATATAGATGATCAACTATTCATGTAGATAGTCTATATAAAATAAGATGTTTACCTACCTATCAACTCCGGGCCTCACCGAGGCCATGCATAATATTCAACGGATTTATCGACAAATTATTCTAGGGATGATATGAAATAGATCGCTGGAGCCTTAAAAATCGCCGTTAGGCAAGAAATGGTCGTAAAATGGTCATAATACCTACCTTATCTATATTCCCTTTCTACTGTCTGTCAATAACCACTAGTGGTCATGAGACTATCAAGAGGGTTTTTGCGTGGCTTCGTATACCCGTGACCTTTTATTGGGGTATATTTTCGTTCATTAGGGAATATCTTAAGACTTTACGTGTAACAGAATAAACGCAATACCTCTTAAGGGGTCATTGTACTCATAATTATGATCAACTTTTACTATGGGACCATAACTGAAATCGCGGAAAAAAATCGACTGACATACATTTCTGCACGCGTAACTCGACAAAATGTACGGAACAGCTGATTTTTTTTTCGCGATTTCGGGGTTCAACGTTTCTTTAGTTAATCTGGTCGATGCGGCCACTGGTCGTGGTCGTGGCCGTCTAGTGCGCGAGGTGCCTAAGGGTTTTTTCTGGGATTCCTCAGTAACAGTCTGAAGTTTATCTGGCGCATACTCTAGCTTTGTGTCTGGTTGATGACAAAAGCTGCCTATATCATTTGAGAGTTATACAATAGCATTTCCGTCCTTTCAGAACTTAAATAAGAAATCTGACTTTATGAATATTGTAATTTCCAATAAATTATACATCATCGCTTACCATCAGGTGAGATAGTTTTCAAACGCGTGCTTATCAATAATAAAAAAACAATAAATTAACAAAATGCCTATACCAATCATGCACTAGATTTACGGAATTCTGAAAACACAAATTATCTTATGAAAACAGATGCATAGACACTTCACAGATCTACAAACATTTTAGTTAATAATAATAGTATTTGAATAGTGAAGAGACCGTGTTACCAAGGAGTAACGTTCTCATACATAAATATTGAGAGTAGGAATATACATTATAAGTTCACGTTCCAATGCTCTCTTTGACTAGTTACCACTAACTATTCCACGTTTATTTTAAAGTGGGTCTCTGGGAAGTCAGTTTACTGTTAAATAACAAGGCATTTAAGTTTATTAACCTACTTTTGTGTGAACTGTGTGAAGGTGATATTTCTGGCGGAGGCGAGATGTACGGAAGAAAAAGATATACTGCGCCAACAGTCACTCTGTGTAATGCCATAATCAACTGTATCTAGAGGTCTAGATATAGTTGTTTATGGTTTAAAAACTAGGCAGGTACCCTAGTTTTTAAACTTCGACCTCTAGATTAAAGATGATGACAAAATAACTGTGAAAAAGTATGGTTAAATATTTTGTTACACATATGTGACAAAAAATATGGTGAATTTGTGGCTCAGTTTGCCGATGCATTATGATCTGGTTCAAAAGTTGAAGGCATTTCTGACGCGGAATCCAAAATAATAATATTATTCGACTGCTGAAAATGTCTAACAAAAGTTATCAATCTCTCTAACTCCTTCGAGTCAGCCTAACTTTCGAGATTTCTGAACAAAAGTTATTAATCTCGATTATTCCGCTTTATTATTGTCACGGTATCGAAATAGCGGCTCGCAAAACTTCCCTGGATTAGATTGGTGTGAAAATAATTTGAATAATTGATTGAGAAAAGATCCCTTTTCACGAATGATTTTCCATCTACCAACAGCTAAGGGCTTTTAAGGCACATTATTTATTTCATTGCTATTAATTTAAGAAAGAACATTCAATAATTTTAATTTTAGTGAGGACATTTATTTAAGTACATATTATTTTTTAATTTATTGCAATGTTTACTGTTTGTATTAAATTCTGTAATAATAATTAATTAGACCTACTTTGAGAATGACATGCATGCCCGTAAGTGACTTTTTATATAGGATCCTCTCTATTTACAAAAGTTGTTAAAAAAAATATTGTTCTGTAAACGAGTTGTTGGTGTGCATAATATGTTGAATAAATAAATAACTTATTACTTCACATACTGCAGCCTGTATATTCGACAAACATCTCAGCGTGAAAATTTTGGTGAAGTGAGAGTGAAGTCACTGTCATTCCTCCTAAAGCTAAAGGTTGACAGCTCAATTCATATAGCCCCCCCTTCTTTTCCACTGGGTACTTTGAGCAAGTGCCCAGGGCCCCACGATCGATGGGGCCCCCCTAGATTCTGCCAGATCAACTACCGATTACTTACAAATAAGTATACCTATTAATTAAAATTTTAAGAAAATCTAACGAAAACTCTTAAGTCTATCGTGTGATGAGCTGGAAGACAGACTGAACAAGTGCTTGACGGTATTATTATTGCGTATCTAAAAAAGGGTACCTACCTCTTCAATCTACAAACTTAGCACTACAATACTATCACAGAGCACCGCGACACCTCGGCGGCTGCAGGGACGACAAAAAACACAAACCACACTTATCAGTGATTGTCATCGTTTACATAGAAATTGCCAGCCCATAACAATTCTGACTGTGACAGCCGAAACTTGTGCTCAACTCACATTCGTATTGGCACGACAATTTTTCGCTAATAATGGCAATACTAGACACTGCCACCGCAACTTATAAAAGCCTTGCCATTACAATAATACAATTCTTAAATCTAACAAATAAATTGGAATTATCTCGCTCCATACGCAAAAAGGAGTAACATCAATTTTCATAAAAGAAGGTGGATACGCAAATAAACCGTAACATTTATTTACAGACGGGTTATTACCGGTATTGCACGGCCACCTGTTTTTATTTATTTGGATATATGAGCTTTTACCCCTTTATACAAACAGAGCCAGAATGTTATGATATCTTTGTAAGTTATTATAGGTATTAATTTACAAAGATATCATAACATTCTGGCTATTATTATAGGTAATCGTAACATATTAAGTTAGAGTTAAATTGCTTATTAGTCGTTTAGGCTAGATTGTAATTAATTATTAAGAATTTTGTTCTTACTAATAAAACACAAAATAGTAGTTTATGCAACGACCATATAAAAAGGGTTATTAAAACACGAGTGTGGGTTTATCACACGAGGCGTAGCCGAGTGTGATAATAGCATCACACGAGTGTTTTAATACCTAATTATATGCCGTTGCATACACTATTTTATCTTCACTCATACAGTTGAAATAAAATAAGTGGAAAAATAGTTTATTCCAATATGGCGGATATTCTCATTGCGTATTCGAATGACTGCGCAGCGCGCTCAAACATAGACAAAGATAAAAGCTGGCTCATTGACTAAAGTCAATGAGCCCGCGCCAAAAATTAAAAAGAAAAAGTGTGCTATAAAAATTAAAATAGTAGTTTATGCAACGACCATATAAAAAGGGTTATTAAAACACGAGTGTGGGTTTATCACACGAGGCGTAGCCGAGTGTGATAATAGCATCACACGAGTGTTTTAATACCTAATTATATGCCGTTGCATACACTATTTTATCTTCACTCATACAGTTGAAATAAAATAAGTGGAAAAATAGTTAATTCCAATATGGCGGATATTCTCATTGCGTATTCGAATGACTGCGCAGCGTGCTCAAACATAGACAAAGATAAAAGCTGGCTCATTGGCTTAAGTCAATGAGCCCGCGCCAAAAATTAAAAAGAATTAGTGTGCTATAAAAATTAAAAAGTTATTTTATGATGCAGTTGTTTAAAAATCGAAGGAAAATGTTGAACTGTAATGGTTTTTTTTTTAAATTTTACCTATCCACGAAAAAAAAGTATGTGTTTATGCATTCGTTTTTGAATTCATATTTGGAACATTACGTTGTGAGTGTAGATAAAAATATATAGGTAATAACTACTCGTCTTGTTGTATCGCAATGTCATTTTGTAGCTCGATTATTTTCATACCCTGATAAAAACGATGTTTTTTGAAGTAGGTACCTTCTTTATGAAATCATGTAGAGGTAGACTATTTTCAAAGCGTATCTATTTAGAATATTTTTTTTTCTTTTATTGTATAAAAAAAATACAGGGTTATTACTTATATTGGTTATGGGCTGATTACGTATGTTTCGTATTTATTAAAATTTAATGAGATCAATACTATTAGTATCGTTACCCAACATTTAATACCCAAATACATTCATGATATATTTGTAAAGAAAATGTATGCAACCATGTCCACAGTACAAAATTAGATTTAACCGTAAACCAAACAAAACCCGTTCGTTCGTTACATAAGTTCCGGTTAATGGACTTCAGATAACCGGATTAAGTGTAACGTACCCGATATAAAAGCTTTGGTTAATTAACACGTGTCAGAACAATGTATTTGTACCTACATAGTTTTGGCACGTGTAAACTAAATTATAGTTTATACGTGCCGTTTATTATATCATGTTATTAAATGCTGTATATTATTGTTACGCGCCAGAATTAATGCCGGGTACATAACGATGAAAGTTACTACTAGCGCCATATAGTATATCAAGTAGCAGGACTAGTAGAGTCACTCTTGACTTTTCTATGCTAGAACATTCTAGAGTTTTCGATATCTGGTTAGTCCGGACCGGTATGTACTCGAACTTTCTAGATGTTTCTATGGTAGAAGGTTCTGGAATTGTCTACCGACCTATATAAGGCCCGCATAGCCTGCGACCGGGTCAGTATTGAATTTGCGATACAAGCGATAACTTCGAAAGCGATCTTCAACTGTGAACTAAAGTGATCAGTAGTGCAATTGTGTGTAATAATTAGTGAGTTTTAAAGTTGTAATTAGTGTTTATTAATTAAAGTGTCATTTTGGTTATTAAATCGGCTGTTTTTATTGTCACGAACCCTAAGCTCGTAAGATTAGGTATATCCTGTTATTAAATGCTGTTTATTATAATATGTATTGGTATAGATTACATTTATGACGTAGACGTAGAACTTGAATAAAAGGGATATTAGATATAATTACTGCAATGGCTTCTGCGTTACAGATAGTGGGTTTGACCACCAAATCCCAATGCCTCCATGGAACAAAATTGTATATTTTTTTTATGTACGGTATGTATAGAAGGCCTTATAGAACAAATTTAAGCAGTTCCAAGTCTAGGTGCATACGCAGATTATAAATTCAGATAAAAATATAAAAAAAAAACAAACAACAAACCATTTTACGACATGTGTTCCATTTGCGACTATAATCGACATATAGCAAAAGCGCCCTTTTTATGGATGGGAAATCATCAAATGACTTCTTCTGCTCTTGGTGGAGCGGAAGGCAGTGTCAGACTGTTACTGACTAAAACCCATCCGTGTTCCTCCTCAAGCCCTTTGCTTTCCAGGGCCGCGGTGACTTGAACAAATTTTGCAACAACGGCAGCAAAAGCTCCTTAACTTTAAAGGTTCTTACAGTTCAGTAAAACCACCCACACTCAATTCGCGCTGTATCATGACCAGACTATTAACCGTCAAGGATTAAGTTTCGGTGCCAGTCAGACACTAAAACTAAATCCTAGCACTAATCCCACGTACAGATAAATCCGTACAGCAATCGAAAAAGCAATTACTCAAAAATTGGCTGAAACAGCAACTATCACTGGTTAGATAAACACCGTGGCATCGGTCCAAGTACACAGTACATCATGGACGCACAACGGACGTGCTCTATCGGGCCGACGGATCTCGGATCACAACGGGCCCGTCTTAAATCGGATCGTCCTACTTAATCCGGAGAAGGGCTATGGGAATGCCATTTTAGGCCGCTGACTTTTTGCTCTGGTACTAGACTATTTGATTGCGATGTTTGATTTTGAATTGGAGATAGGATCATGGGTTGATATCACGTAGAATTTGACTTAATGAGTTTTTTATAGGTAAACAATAGTTTACGAGTTTACGTGCGTTTAATTAATATCACAGCTTTCTTTACAGTAATCAAAGTGAAAGGAAAGGAAAACGATGGAGGGCCCCAAGTGCCCTTACATTTTACCCTTTGTGAGCCCCTGGTGAACGCCAATGACGCTGCAATTAACGAGGTCACATACTGTAACTAGGCCCATAATATTGAAAAGGGAACCAAGGGAACTAAATCACAAAAAAGAAGAGCCAACAGGTTCACCACACGAAAAATTATTACAGTTTCATGAGGAAATGAAAAATCGGTACAGTAGGTTTGGAGTAAATTGAATGTGACAGGCGGACAGCCGGACAAACAGCAAGCCATGTCGAAGACATCCATCAAACGTTTCTTCGAAAGACAGAGAAACAAACCGTGTTTTTGACTTAGATGAACGGTAAATCGAACGTCTCATGGAATTCCGAATCTGAACAAATTCCTTATCAGGAAACGGGGCTGGCCGGCCTAAAAGTTCCGTTTTTCTATACACATGCTAGGAACCCTAAAAAATATGTAGGTATGAACCAAAAATAGCTAACCTTTAGCCGTGCTAGGCTATGCTTGCGTCAGTAAAATAATAAATGTATACCTAATAGGTATTAAATCTTTGCGCCAAATCGAAGACCTATCAAAGCTTTGACGACACTATAATCATAAAATAAATCCTGAGTAGTTTCGTTTTGTGCGTAACACAAGAGTGTATCACAAACTTTATTTCGTACGTAAGCACTGCCGGCAAAAGGAAATGGCGCATCCGAACGAAACACAAAACAGAGTAAACAGAAATAGGTAAATGGTCTGAAATGATGTATTTATTTATTTATGAATGGGCTAGCTCTTGACCTCGATCACGCCTGATGGAAAGCGATTGATGAGGTCCATGATGAGAGCGTGCCCAGAAGATGCCTTGAGGTACTGGTACACCCACGCGTCGACGAAACACAGCAGGCTGCTTGACGCCGAACTCCTTAGGGAGGGTGGTCGCGAACCAGGCGGGTGTTAGCCCTACCACCGCAAGGGAAGGATTGGTCAGCCTTATTAGGTGTTAGGTGAGACTTTCCAGGATGTGCCGAGCGCTCGGTTCAGTTGAGTGTCCGATGGAACAAATTGCGCTACGCTACGAGGCTCCTTCATGCATCCCAATAATGTTGTTCCTAATGATGTTTGGACACACCACACTTCTTTACGCAAGTAGGTAGTAGAAAGGTGGAATTCCAACCTCACGAAGTGGGGATACCGTAACGGGTCAACTGCAGGGTGTGGATGTGGAACCCAGTCACAAACCATGCTCCTATCTTGCCCCAAAACATGCAGCCGAAGTGACCCATGTGCTGCCACCAACGATGCTATGGAAATGGCAACGTTTTGGGCCACCCAAACAACTGTCGTGCCAGTGACACGAAGAAGAGAAAGACTTCTTTACAAGTGTTATTCAAGCGTGGAAGCTCGAAAAAAATTATAAATAATAAAGCTTCCGCAAGCGGTTTCGCCCGCGTGATAGTTGAAATTGATGCCAGGGGAACATTTTCCCAGGATGCCAAGACACGAAGAGCCATCTAACAGACATACGCACAGACAAATTTACTTTCGGATTAGTAATATTATTATGAATGTACCTTGTTTTTTTTTTATTTCAAATATGCAAATAACTCAAAAATGCTTAAAAGCGCAGATGCACCCGCTTTTGTTTAGTCGGCAGAGCAGTGAAATAGTGTCACAACTTTACTAAGGTCACTTCGGAAGGCTTCGGCACTCATTCGTGAAATAGGTCAAGAGACAGATGAACGTTGAACAGTTCCGCGGCGATTTGTCATTGTCGCCAACTCTCACATAAAAAAGAGGAATTGCTCTCGTGAAAAGCCGAAGGACCCGAGTTTGGCCTGTTTCTGAAATGTGTTCGACGTATCCGTTGACCACAGGCTTCATAGATAGATCTCCTCTTTTGATATTGTTGAGTTGTTATGATTTATTTTTTGTACCAAAAACAAACCTACAATGTAAATTTTTAAATAATTTTACAACTGATGTTGATTTTCAATCTTTTTGTGCTTTTATGGCATTAGGGCCTAGAAAAACTGAAATTCTATGACCGCCCATTGTACACTTATTTTTATAAATGTTTGTCCTGTTCTTATAATGAGGTGTAAAATAGTAATAATTATTCTGACAGTAATCAAAAACATTGTTGGGAATTCGTTGGAATTGTCCTAGAACCAAAAAATCGAAGACTTGTAACTGCCATCAGCCCGCACTGGGCCCGCGTGGTGGACTATAGGCCAGGAGGCATGTGTCCCAACAGTGTTACATATTAGGTTGATAATACTTATGGTTTGGATCGACACACGCTATTAAATGTCACGTGGTCACTCCCAAACATTTTGGACAAAAGATAGAACGTATTATTTAAAATTGAACCAAAATGAAAATAATGTAACTCACGTGAAGATTTAAATCAGGCACCATGTCAAAGTACTTTTTTTTTGTTTCGCGGCTTAAAGAGATCCCAAAAGTGTATGGAACTTTGACATAATAATATAACGTAAGGACTATACCAGTTATCAAGATCAAGGAAGTTCCTATACATCTTAACAAATTCCTGTTGCATACTTGCATAACTTGAATATCAACCAGCCTGTATCTACTAATTTCAGTGCAACACACTAACACAATTAGTCCCAAGTAAAGTTCAAATTGCTGAAGGAAACAGTTGGTTCAGGTAACTAAGTTACGCGCCACGTGTATGCCACCTGACTTACAAACAATCTTGTTTATGCAACTTAGAATATACACACAATGTTCTTCAATTTATAATTCGAGATCATTTCAGTCCGTCAACATCTACTCAAATTTCAACTTTACCGTTGCGTAATTGAAGTTGATTTTTAAGTGTACAACTAAAGAAATGTACACTTAAAAATCATCAATCATCCTTTTTAATATCAACCAGCCTTTTTAAAAGTAAAAATGCCCTAAATAAAAGAATGAGTTGAAATTATTTATGAATAAATAATGACGAAATTTGAATATGGAATGTACCTATTTCAGTTAATTATTACAAAAAAAATATTATTAATGTCTCGAATTCTAAATTGAAATATACGCACATACACTTAAGTCGATACCTACTTGTAAATCAGAATCTTACATCATAATGAAACGCTTAACCTCTTTGACTATCTATAGCAAGTCAGTGACACAGAAGAAGAGTGTGCAAAAATGCTCTTTCAACAAAAATAATCATCAAAATCAGTTAACAATCGCCGAAAATTTCGCTGAACAACATACAAAAAAAAAACAAATTGAGAACCTCCTTCTTTTTTGAAGCCGGCACATGATCTCGGCTTGTCCTTACAAGAATCTAGAATGGAACAAAACTATCTCAAATACTTACAAAGTCCCCATCTCAGCAGCGAAACGTTTAGCCTGCTTGGTGAACGTACGGAAACAGGTCTTAGATATCGTTCCCCTCCACAAAAAGTGTCAGATCTTGCACCAGAAACCATGTTTGTGTGATAGGTTCAGCGTTATGTTCCATGCTCCCATTACTTGCGGTTCAAAATGGTCTCCAAACAATTCTAGAACAAACGTGAACACGTACAAGACGATATGTGTGAGACAGAAACTTTTAGAGCGCTTTCTAATTGGTTGATGTAAAAGCTTGGCATGGTAGCCCTTGCACTAACATGAGACAAAGATTGCACTTACCGTTATTGTGACACCATCGATTTTTATTTTATACGTCTTTAAATTGAGACGATGTAATACTACTTATGTACGTTGTAGGTTTCAGAATAAACGCAAAACCTGAAAAGGAGTAACTGTTCTCACTAACAACTGTTACTATGGGACCAACCGAAAACAGCTGTTTTTTTTCTACGACTTCAGTCTGTGGTACTTCGGCAATAGGTGTGAATCCTGGATGAAAATATGTATTCTATTTACAAATTATAATTTGTAAATAGAATTATAATTTATTTTTTTTTTTTTTTTCTCCGTCAGTTATATTATCGAAAAATATTGAACACGTATTTTTTGCTTTAACAAATCAATAAAAAAAACGAAGATAAAACGCATGAAAGATCAGGAGTGGGGGGCTTGTGTAGGTAAAAAGTGTACTTACACGTGACGTCACACGAGTTATCAACGCACTGCATCGTTTTCATTTTTTGTTAACGTGATAAAAGAAAACATACTTGTCTAATATTTATCGGAAATCTATCTGACGGACTGTAGATTTTTTAGTCATCTATTTAGGCGAATCTTAGCGATATCTCATGTGCGGCAGGAGATGGCTGCCTTCCAGGCGCGGTTCTCCGTCCTGGAGGGCATCGTCCTGCGCCCCCCGCTAGCGAGTGCTGCGGCGGCGAGTGGGAAGGCCCCCACAGGCCGGAAAAAGGCGGCGTCGTACGCGGCCGCCGTGGCTGCCACACCGGGGTCGTCCGGCCAGGACAAAGGGTCTGGGCCGGCACCCGCGAAGCCGGTGCCGGGAAAACCGGACCCGGCCCCGGGAAGGAAGAGGAAGGGTGGGGTGGCTGCACGGACGGCGAAGGCTCCTGCGCCAGCCGTGCAGCAGCTCCCCCCGGCTTCCGCGCCTTCTGAACCTCCCCCGGCTCAAGCCGAATGGCAAGTAGCCGGGGAGAAGAAGAAGGCGGGAAAGGCAGCCAGGGCGGCAAAGAGGCGGGAGAGAAGGCGGCGGCAGAGAGCGCGAGGCGTCGCGGCTGCGCTCCGCGCCCCGAAGACCGCGGCTGTAGTTTTAACGCTGCAGCCGGACGCGGTGAAGAGGGGCGTGTCGTATGCCAATATCCTCACTGAGGCGAAAGAGGCCGTCAACCTCAGTGAGATTGGCATCGTCGGGGGTCTCCGGCTCAGGGTCACCATGACCGGGGCCAGGATGCTGCAGATCCCTGGAGCAGACAGCGGTCCGGCCGCGGACGCTCTAGCCGAAAGGCTTAGGGCGTCCTTGGGCGCGGATGACGTCCGAGTGTCCAGGCCCACGAAGTGCATAGACATGCGCATTTTGGGCCTGGACGACTCAGTCACGGAGGAGGAGGTGTTGGCCGCCGTCGTCAGGACGGGGGGGTGCTCTACAGAGGAGGTGAAGGTGGGCACCATCCGTCCTGACAACACGGGCATGCGAACCGTAGTGGTGAGCTGCCCCGTGTCGGCGGCCAAAAAAGTCTCGGAGGGCCGAAGGCTTTTGGTGGGCTGGGTCTCCGCGCAGGTGAAACTGCTGGAGCCCAGACCTCTGAGGTGCTTCCGTTGCCAAGTTGGCAACCACGTCGGAGCACGCTGCACCTCGGAGGTGGACCGCAGTGACCACTGCTTCCACTGTGGTCAGCCTGGTCACAGGGCCGGCTCGTGCGACGCCGCGCCGCACTGCTTCGCATGTGCGGCAGCTGGCAAGCCGGCCGATCACTGGACTGGGGGCAAAGCCTGCGGTCCACCCGCCAGGGCCGGGTCGAGGAGAAAACCCTCCTCAACCGCCGCAGCCGCCGCCACCGTCGCCGCCGCTGCCACTGCTCGGGAGGGGGCCGAAATGGAGTGCCAGTAATGGCCCCATTTCGCCTCCTCCAGACGAACGTTAGTCGCTGCGCCTCTCAGGAACTGACGCTCCTGAGCAAGGCGCAGTGACTGACGCCTGCGGACAGCGAGCAATGGGTAGCTCGCTGTCCGATCAGGACAGGCCAGAGTCGACGGCGCGTTTTACTCCGAACGCGCCGGAAAGAGCAGTCAGCAACGGAGACGGGGCCCGCCAGGGCCAGAGCCTGCCAGGGTTGCGGAATATGTTCGAAAGAGTTACCGCGGCCCTGGGAAGAAAGGCACTAGGAGGACTAAGGGTGGGTTTTAGTCAGTAAAAGTCTGACACTCCCTGCCGCTCCACCCAGCGGGAGAAAAAAAGCGATATCTCATCCAACCGTTTAGGCTACAGGACATGCCAAAGAGATAGGCATAACATACATTCATAAATACCTACTTTCAAAAAAAGAACGTCCCAAGTCGGGTAAATAAAACGAATAAAAACATTCCATACTTTTAACCAATAACATACCGCTGATAGGTTGAAAGATAGCTCCTAAATTATTAACCCGCCCTCTACAGTCTGTTTATACGAATTTAAAAAGGTTAAAACGTCCTGAATAAAACATAAACACGTAGGTATCTAGCCTAAAATCATTTATCGTTGTGAATAATAAAAATCTAATCTCATAGTGTATCTAGCCAGGAGTTGGACCGCAGCAATCGTTTCGAGTTGTTTACGATTTCATTTTGAAATGCATTCGATTTTATCTAATCGATTTGTGGTATTAAACCACACATTTATTTTATGTACCTTTGTTTACTCCGTGAATGCTGAAATGGATTGGTTTGCATTTCATTGCTTGGTACTTTAAGATATTAGTTGGGTATTTATTAGTTGTGGATTTGTTTTTCGTTAGATATACGTAAAAACAAATAAGTAATTAAAAGTCGTCATCTAATCCTACTAATATTATAAAGGTGAAAGTTTGTATGTTTGTATGTTTTTATGTTGTAGGCAAAAACGGCTGAAGGGATTTGGATGAAATTTGGCACACATGTAGTTCATATCCTGGAATAAAAAATAGGCTACTTTTTATCCCGGTAAGTGGCATGGATTAATGAAGACTGAGGAGTAAGTGGAAACTCAGAGCCGCTGCTGCCTTAGTACTTCAGATTCACAAGTACCAGGAGACCAGAAACATCAAGTACCAGGAGACCAGAAACATGTCATAGTATTTTTGGGCTGGTATAATTATGTAGGTAAGGTAGGTGTAGGGTATGTGTAGGGAAGGTGTAGGGTAGGTGTAGGGTAGGTGTAAGGTAGGTGTAGGGTAGGTGTAATAAATGATAATGATCACTCGTTGTACACCAAAAAAAATATTGAAAATACTAAAAAGCTTTTAAGACCATAGCGTGTGGCCTCACGACTCACGACTCCGACAAGAAGGTATTTCAGCTGTAAATATTATATCCTGTGAGTTTTTATCAGATGCTGCTTTTAATCAATATTGAGGTATGAGCCCGTAAGTTACAAGTTTTATAAATTTTAAAGCGTTTAAAATTATACATGAGACCCATGGGTAGCGGAGTTTGGTTTTTTGTTATGCTTTGACGCCTAATTCACTGAACCGATTTCAATGAATTTTGGCATAGAGTTAGATTGTAGGCTACTTTCTGTAGGTTGCTTTATTCACGTGAACAAAATCGCAGGCGAAAGCTTGTGGTAAAACAAACCTCACAAGCTATAAATACGTCTAAGAACGCTGTCTAGCTTCCCATAGTAGAACGTTTTGCTTATTCTCAGAATTGTACACCTATTGAAATAGTTTGAAACATCATAAGACCATCTCAGGCTTCATACGCATTTCGACGATTCACAGTATCCAAGTCAGATGCTTTTGAACCATTTAAATTCCTGACAGTTGGAATGTCTTTTGCGGCATAGAAGGCGTGTGCTATTGCTGATGCAACAATGCCTTCAAGTGATTGGGTTCAGCTTTGATTAATTGAATGAATGCCGGTTTCAACCCGATTGGGTGTCACGTCCATCGAAGCTCGGACTAGAGCCTATGATGATGTCATATCTGTCGATTTACGAGACGAACACTTCATGAAAGCTTGCTGTTGCCTAATCCATTGCGTTTGGTTTAATTTTGTTTCCAGGTGTTTAGAAAATTCAGCAATTGCATAGAGGTTTAAGAATTCTCTTAAATTATGTCAATAGAATGGACAGGTAGATCAGAGGCCTGGGAAGTCTGGGTTAATTGATCGAGAGAGATAGATTAACAAGAGAATCATTTTTGATATCAGTCCAGCAATGCTATTTCAATATTCATTTCTGCCAGGGTTGCGGAATTTGTTCGAAAGAGTCACCGCGGCCTTGGAAAGCAAGGGGTATTTAGAGGAACACGGGTGGGTTTTAGTCAGTAAGAGTCTGACACTCCCTTCCGCTTCGCCCTGAGCGGAAGGAGTTGTTTGATGATTTAAACCCTTAAAACAAAAAGTACCCATGTTTACTGTAAATAATAGACAGTTTGCTACGACTATGACTGCTAAAACGTGGGACCTCCGTACTACATTGAGTACGGAAAGAAATTCTAATATCCAAATCCATACATTAGAATTTCTTTCCCTACAGTTACAAACTGGCTGCTATATCGCTTTCTATCCTTCGATCAAGATCAGCATTTGAAAAATAGCCAGAGAAATAAAACCACAAATTAATAAAAGTGTGGTCTTATTTCAAATTAGGAACGTCCAACCATAGCCAATTCGAATACATTTTTTTTTTAATCGAAATAAACTTAACGTTCGAGCAAGGTTTAAAATAAAATTTGATAGTTGATGTTTTTATCCTGTTTTGTATATTTCAGTGTCAAATACGTTACACATTTGCACAAATATCTACATACTTGTGCAAACGTGTACACTTTTTTTAATTTCGTTCCTGATCCTTAATCTAGTAAATTATTGACCGAAGTTTCTATCAGTGTAATATTTATAATTTTCGGATCAGTATTTTCAGAGATTTTCATTTTCGGAACTTTAATTACCTTTTTACAATATTTGCTTAAAGGTGCTGAAAGATTATTCTGAACCTGCCCTTCGTTTATCTAGTAATTCGGTCTGTAGCTATCTAGTATGTTTATTTATTCAACTGTGGGAACAGGGACCTGCAAGGAGGATGTAATATCAAAGCAGTGAGCGGATGTCTGGTAAAGTGGATCTGTTCCGTGATTGATGCCGATAGTGGAACACGGCTTTGAGTAACGCACATAATGTAAGGGTGGGTATTGATATAGTGTAGGTATATGGTACCTTATACAGAGTGTTTCAGAAATGAATCAAATCTGTGATTGAACGAAGATAGATTCGCCACTTGCTGGAAAAGTGATTTGTTTGAAACTTTCAGTTGTTTTTTGCGATTGGGAATTTTTACAATTCGATACCTGAAGTATCATTTAACGTAAGGGACATTTACCCAAAATGTCAAAATAAACCTTACAGCGATTACTTCAAGTGGCATTTATCAAAAATTCTAAAATGTCGCTTACGTTAATTGATACTTCTGGTATCGAATTGTTTTACAGGTAATTTTTTTACAATTGTTTCTTTACTGTATATCAAACAGAACGTCGTCTCTAAATATGACTACTGACACTTCTGAAATACCCAGTATTGATTGAAAATGCAATAATGACGAAGGAATATTGGGATAAAGAAGAGCCTTGAAAAACGTTTATTTTGTGATTTACATGGTGCTCCGTAAAGTATCGAATCCTCCCTTTACAACTAGTCTGACGTAGTAGTGGTGATTTATCGGTGAATAAATAAATAATAAATAAGTATTTAGCAAGCTTTTACTGTTATTGTTAACAATTATAACGTTCCATAATAAAAAAATAAAAAAAAGAATTACATAATGAACAATAAAAAATCTCCAAATAGTTTTCTTTCTTAGAAATCCTATTATGAAGTTTGTAATTGCTGCATTTATAAATGCAGGAATCATAAACTTCTTAAGGCCAGGTTATCCGGAAAAACGTTGTTTTGCATTGTGTAAAATTGTGTTTTATTCGCAAACAACACGGATTTAAATTTTGAAAAAAATATATTACATATTTCACACTTCGATCTAGCTATTTCGGCCGTGCGATACAGGATTACTTGCACTTTACTGCATCCAATTAAATCGCAAAGACAAGTCAAAATCAAGATGTAATTATTATTTCATTTGAGTTATATAAGGTTTTGAGTAATAAAACTTATACCACAATAAAGGTCGTAAAAAATGTGATATAAATCGGCCGTCATAATGTGAAATATGAAAATACGTATCCCACTAATTCCAAAATCAAGTGATTTTGTCTTTGCATGCGCGCGCCCCGTGTCATTTAGTCCCGAGCGGAACGTGTTGGAGGTCGGACGTGTGCCAATTTTTGCGATCCCGCCACCCCCGCTAAGTTCTGTTACTGGCTAAGCCTAAATTGATTACCGCTCGAGCACTGCCGGCACACCGGTGTGCCGCGAATTTAATGTTTATGTTTATTTACGTAAGATTTATTTTTTATTTTGGAATTTTCACGTGTCGAGCGGTTAAATAATAATACTTGTATACAATTTAGTGTTCAAACAGTTGTAATATAAGTAGTTAACTTTTATTAGATGTAGCTATAATTTTGTAAAAAAAAATGGGGGAAAAAAAAGTTGTCACGGCTCTTCGTTGCAGCGGTGACTACTTTTTTTTTATAAACTTTGGCTGATAAACAAAAAGGTATATATTACACACCGCAAACATGTGTGTAAACAGTTTAATTTAAACCTTATTTCAATACGCATAAAGACGTGCGCTTTAGTGGTTTAGTTTTCGCGCGGAATAGATTTACCAACCGCATCGAGTATGTAAAACAATTGAATTTGAACCCTATTTCAGAGTGCATAAAGCCACCTCGCGCGTACATGATACAATGATTTACTGTTTTCAAATGTCAAATAGGTAGTTCACCCCGCTACGTTAGTCTTGATGGTTTCGGAGAGTTTGTATAAGTCTTATAATATTTATTATTTATTAGAAATGTCCGTTTTCACTTATCTTACTCCTAAAAAAATGCCAAAATAATAGCTCGTATTTCCTACATGAGAGTTGAATATCGGTGCAATAATGTTTTGGTGTTCATGTAGAGAAGAAATATAAGTGTAGTTATACGCTAGGTGGGTACCTACTCACAGCCACCACAACACAACAAATAATAATATTTATGGCGTCTGCAACGTTTGTGTAGGTCTCGTCTATGCTAACCAATACGCGCAGCGCACTCGTGAGTCGCGTGCCATAGTGTGAAAGTGTTACAGTATGACCATTTCCTATGAAAATATTATAATAACATACTTTTGGTAACGTTTAGGCTACCGGACCAGCTCATTTATGCGCTGTACACTAGAGTCCATCCTCTTACTAATTACTAACAATGTATCAAGATATGACAAGACATACAAAAAACTATGTGGTCAGTTTGGATAGTTTTTCCAATCCAATGCGTAACTTTATCGGTGTTTATTGGCAAGAGGAAATATGTATAGAAATTATAAATTACATACACTAAACTGTTTTTAATGGACTATTGTATTGTATATTTAATAATATACAATACAATAGTCAATAGTCAATACCGACTTCCAAAAAAGAAGAGGTTCTCAATTCGACTGTTTTTTTTGTTGTATGTTTGCTCAGCGATATTTTCGCCAATTGTCAACCGATTTTGATGATTCTGTTTTTTTTGGAAGTGTATCTTCCCGGACTGATCCCATTTCAATTTGGTGAAGATCTGATGAAGAACTTCGGAGATAGGTAACGGAACTCTTCATTCCCGTAGGAATTCCCGTTCCCGTATAGCCGTACAGCCTTCCCCATGAATGTAACTATCATAAATTCATAATCACAATACAAAAAAGAATTTCTCGCACCGCATCGGACGCAGTCACGCACGCTCGACGCGTTCTCGTTTGGTGGCCGCGTCTCGCACACCGCCCGTTCGACTTAATAATATTGTTGAATTATTTTAATTTTACATTATCTCCTAAACGGTGAGTTCAAATAACATGCTGTAAAAGACAAAGTTTATCTTCATAAAATTGTCTTGATGATGAAGTAACTTTCGCTAGTAAGGATTAATATGCCTGCCTAATAAACTCTTTTGCAAAAAAAACGGGCACTTTAGATTTTTTTTCTCTACTTCAATGAAGAAGAACAAGAAATAGGTTTTGTTAATTTGACGATGTATTGGCATGTTTTTTGAAGTATCCTGGCATGATTCTTTACGTTCCAAATTTAAAATTTGAAATTATTAAAAGAAAAATAATGATTATTGTGGATTATTCTAAAATTGCTTTACTAATAGCGCGAATTGCTGAAACGATTTTTAACTGATTACGATATTTTAAAACTTTTTGGATATTTTCTGCAAATTAAACAATTTAATCTTTCTTTTTACATTAAATACCACTTTTTGATATGAGTGATAAAGCGATAAGGACCGGTACAATTATAGCCCTACTTGAAGAAGGTTGTTCGCAAACTTACGTGTCTCAGCGGCTACATGTGAGTCGTTCAACTGTCCAGAGGACTTGGCAACGGTATCAAGAGACTGGTTCGGTCAAAAGAAGACCCGGTTCGGGAAGAAAACGATGCACAGAACCAAGAGATGACCGCTTTTTGGTGAGTCAGGCGTTGCGTAATCGTAAGGCGTCAAGTGTGGACCTGAAGAAGAGCCTTGAAGAAGTAAGAGGAGTAGAAGTTAGCTTGTGGACGGTCAGGAGGAGGCTTTTGGCTGCCAATATCAAGAGTTACCGCCCAGCTCGGGGCCCTAAATTACTCCGTGAGCACCGTGTTGCTCGACTTCAGTTTGCTCGGAACTGTGCTTCATGGACTCTGGAGGACTGGAATAAAGTATTGTTTTCTGATGAAGCTAGAATTTCTTTGTGTGTAGAGGACCGACGCCGGCGAGTGCTGCGAAGACCACGGAAACTCTATGCGGAAGTGTGTTTCGAAGAAATCACTCCTTATGGCGGAGGCTCCGTTATGTTTTGGGCAGCAATTAATTTGACGGAGCGTACGGAGTTAGTTTTCATAGAAAATGGAACATTAAATGCACACCGGTACATAATGGAAGTCCTAATTCCATATGCACAACCCACATTGACTGCACTTGGGGAAGATTCCATTTTTATGGACGATAATGCTCGCCCGCACCGTTCTGGCGACGTGGAAGCGTACATGCAAGAAGTTGGGATCCGTCGTTTAGATTGGCCAGCTCGAAGTCCTGACCTCAATCCAATTGAGCATGTGTGGGATGTTCTAAAGAGACGGGTAAGATCAGTGCAACCTGCTCCACAAAACATCAGGGAGCTAAAAAGAGTCATTGCAGAAGAGTGGGAACGTATTCCTCAAAACGTTATTAAAAACATCGTGGAAAGCAGGCCCAGAAGGATTCAAGCTGTGATTTTGGCAAGAGGAGGTCACACTCGTTATTAGGTTTTTACATTTGTAACTTTATTTAATTAAAAAAAGTAAAAAAAAAACTTGTCTTTATTGCCGACCACTTCTTATTGTTTGGGCGTGTACATCGATTTTAAAGAATCCATCGTTTTTTTTTTCTTTTAATTGCTCGAATTCACTTCACGCGCATTAATTTACACGATTATAAGTATACAGACTATGTCAAAGAAATAAATTTCATTTAATTAACTAAAATCGACCTTTGAACGTAAATTTCCTTAGGTGCCCGTTTTTTTTGCAAAAGAGTGTATTAATGCTGAAAATCCACCTTTAATTTTTAAATAAATTATTTGACATAAAATGCCTTAGTGTGGCTTATTTATAAGATATAGATATAGGTGTAACGTCGCGGACTTTTTTTTAGATCGAATGAAAAACAATATCTTTGTTGTACATGGTACTTACGTATAATTAGCTATTACCACAGCGCACTTAGCGCACTTCCACTTTATAATATTATTTAATATAGGTTTCAAAAAAATAGTATCTCATTATCATTATTGTAACACCATAAAAATACATAAAGAAATTAAACATATACCCCCACATAAGTACATACCTACGTACTAATTACAATTCTATCCTATTTATTTATAACGGTTTGCTATCTATGTTTCTGTGTATGTGCGTCTGTGTGCCTGTGTATCTGTCTTTGGCACTGTAGCTCCGTTATCTTTATTGAACAGGGATATTTTGTAAGTTTTTAAAACTTTACTTGTTAATTACCAACAAATCAAAATCAAAATTTGCGTTACAGGTCAATAGAGCATGCGGAAGGGCGTGACTTGTCTCCAAAATAATACTCATTTATTGGGGTTACCCCCGACGGTATAGTTGGGAAAGACACCATTGTTGAAATTAAATGTCCAATAACGGCATTTAGAAAAGGGAAATGCTGCTATTGAAGAAAATAAAATATATATATTTAAATTTGATAGAATAAAACATACCAGGGTTATAAACAAAAAAAGTAATTGGTATTACCAAGTGCAGGGTCAACTTCACGTAACAGAAAGGAACCAATGCATTTTTGGAATATGGTCCGGTGAAAACTAGTAGTAGAAAATATTTCAAGAGATAACGAATTTTGGCGGGTGCATATGGAGAAAAAAATTATAGATTTTTATTTGAAATGTATATTGCCAGAGATTGTGGATACGCGCCAAAATCGCGGTATGCCAATACGAGACATAATATTGAAAGAAAACAAAGAAAATGTTAATGATAAGCCTGTGCAGCCAGGTCCAAGCAAATCCAAGGACCATATTCCGTGTCAATCTACTCAGCTAGGTCCATGCAAACCGAGACAGCTACAGTTCAACGAATTTTAGCCAGTTGCATTGGTAACTTTTATTATGTTAACTATTTGATTAAAAAATATAAAAACGTTTTTGTTTTTTTTTTAATAGCATCTAGGCAAATTCCAAACCATTTATACTTCTAAGCTTTCTTGAATTATAGTATTCAAGAATTGTAACATATTTTCCTAAAGTAAGTGTGCCTACCTACTACTTGATTTTTACGAAGGTATCGCACCAAAGCCAAATAGCGCGCGACGCGTAGTTTTGTATCGTACTCGTATTCATAATTTTCGTGTCAGTCAGATTTTAAATCCACCATAATACTCTAAAATAAATAAGTATTCTTACTGATTTTAATGATTAGTAATTGGATTCAAGTTTGTACAATACGTACTTAATCCATCTATAACCTTAAAAAATACTAAATAGAAAAATAAAACAAAATAAACTTATACTAATCAAATCAAGTTGATCTACTGCATTACTTTATCCTGTGACGGAACTTAGTACCTACCCGTGAACTCATGAGCGAGTGGTGCGCTTGGTGCGCGCGTCTCCCGCGCATCGTAACTTATTACGTATTGCTACTCCTTGCGGGGCCTGGGGTAAGCGTTAGATGCCTACGCGCTCAAGTAAGGCTCGCCTTAATAGGATTTGAAGCAATCAGTAGGCTATCACAACCTGTTGCGGATTTTGTTCGAAAGAGTTACCGCGGCCCTGGAAAGCAAAGAGGGCACTACGAGGAGCACGGATGGGTTTTAGTCAGTAAGAGTCTAATACACCCTCCCGCTCCACCCAGAGCGGCAGGAGTCATTTGATGATTTCCCATCCATAAAAAAGAGGCTATCACAACTGCGATAATATAATAGATAAAAAAAAACCAGAAACATTCAATAAAGTTTGAATACAGAATCAAATCACGAGCACGTAAAAATAAAGTGATGTAATAAAAATGTAACAGGCGCGTAATTGTTGCTACAAACACGACAATTTGCGCACGAAAATTTCATTTAAAATTAAAAGGTACATTAATTTTAAACACCCAAAATTCATGTAACATAAAAATGTATTCATTCATTTAACAATAAATGACCGGAACCGAATGTTCCAATTTGCTTTTCCAATTGTATATATTCATATGACGAGTTACTCTGTTTGGGAATGTGGCTCGGCAAACGGACATTTTACGACCACAGGAGACATGTGCGACCACAACCCGCGACCGCCGACCACACAGCAGAATCTGCGACCACACCAACATGGCTGCCATTTTCTGTTTTATTTCGCGCCAACTATTTAATGACACGGTATACGCGATTTCGTAGCTGAAAAACCAGTAAAACTTAATTAAAGGGATTTTATTTAAATGTCAGTGTACAGCTTTGAACATAAAAGTCATGTGAGCCACAAATATAAAATAAATTCGCTAGGTACGTGTATTTTCAAATACACGTTTGGAGCTCACGGAAATTGAGCGTTTTTGTTGATGAATTGCTAACAGCGAGGAGTATATATGTAAACGTCGACTGCATGGAGTGAAAGCTGATATCAGAACTATTAATCCAATTTCGGAGAGAACTGAAAAGGAAAAAAAACCTTTGCTTGGAAATAGACTCGCTATTTTCGTTTTAGCTGAAAGCAAGATATAGAATACTAACAACACGACATGTTACAAAAGTCTTTTATTACAAAGTATTAGGATAGAAATATAGAGTATCTGTTTCGGTTATCTAGAGGTCCGAACTGGTATGGTAGACCCCTGACAAATGTGCAATAACGGTCATTGACCCACATATATTTATTGAATTTCTTAATATCAAAAACTTATACAGGGTTATTTACTTGCTGTTTCATACAAAATGCAATAGTCACCCGATGAAAATGTATGAAACAGTAGATTTTTCGATTTTTCACGGTAGTTCATAGGCACCAGGCGGACTTATTGCAACAAGGCATTTTTTGCTATGCCTTTGTCTAAACCTGCGGGTTACACAAGTGTGTTTTTGCATATAGATTCAATTTAAGACTGCTTAGTCCTAAACTAGTGATTCCGAACTTTATTACCTTTCAAAAACTCTCTTCAAAAAGTTCATATTCAAACATTTCAAGGCCCATTTCCACAATAAGCGACGTACGAAGCAATAATCTTATGCCATATTGTGTCACAAGAACATATTGGGTACCCGGAAGGTACTTTAACCGCGATATGAGCACGGGTACCCCAGAATGCAATAACTATTTGACATAATGGTAGCAAGTCGACTACAAATATGGATGATAACTACAATATTGCACGCCATCTACCCTCAAAATGGGAGACCCAAAGCTATTGGAGTACACTTATTAAAAAAGTATTTTTTTTAAGCTAGGTATTGAACTTTCTTTTTGTGAGTTAACGATGGTGTTGTGCCATGGAATGGCTCGAAAACTTGATACAAAAGATCCGTGGGTTAAGATACTTGACTGATGTGAGTCGCACTCATATTTGGTGGGCCCCAAGTACCCTTTTTTATGGATGGGAAATAATTTAATGGGTAATATACTGGTATTCAGCTAAATCCGGTTTGACTGGTACCCGACTCCAATATAGTTGGAAAAAAGGCTAGGCAGATGATGGAAATCATTAAATGACTTATTCTGCTCTGGGTGGAGCAGGGAGTGTCAGACTCTTACTGACTAAAACCCATCCGTGTTCCTCCTTTTGGCCTTTGCGTTCTAGGGCCGGGGTGACTCTTTCGAACAAATTCCGCAACTTCGGCAGGCTTTGGCCCGAACGTTGTCTACTTTGCTGACATCTCTTTGACGCGCGCGTGGAACACAGCGCGCCGTCGACCCGGGCCTGGTTCTGATCGGACAGCGAACCACCCAACGCTCGCCGTCCGCTGACCCGCGCTTACGGTGGCCGAGAATCACCCTGTGACTCCCGACACCCGGGGCGTCTTCTTTGTTGTGGCGGCTGGGGCGTGAGGTCTGTCGCTTCCGCATTCGGCCCGCCTCCTCCTTTACTACCGTACTCAAAAAATAGAACTGGAGTTAGTTATTTCTACCTGAAATGTCATAATAGCAGCTTGGCATCTCGTTTGTGCCCAATTGATGGCATATCGCACTCTATTGTAGGGGACTAATACTTCCCTGGTGAAATGTGGGAATGCTATAGGTGAGTACACCTGGCGTGATGTATTTCGTTGATGACTTTGAGAAAAACAATGTACCAAGCTATTGAAAAATAGCTCAATACTCTAATGTCTTTTTATCCGCAAAAAAGCGGTAAGTAGATTTATCAATCCAACACAAATGTGAAATCCAAACTTTTAGCGAGACAGTACGGATCAGATTAGGATCCGGGCCGTTGAGTGGTTGACAGTCCTATCCGTGAATAGCACGTCCGATCCGGTGTTGAGATATGTATGGCACTCTACATCCGATCCAAATGCGGCGGAATTCTGGTCTAGAGTGTCGATACGAAATTTACTAAAATATTGAGGAACTTGTATTTGTGACCAGGAGAGCCAATTCTACTAAGTTATAAGCAACGTTCTCATTCGCATCTTAGTCACAATTTTTCAAAAAAGCTTCAATTTCTTTAAATTTTTGACACATTTTTGGTGGATATCCCTTTTGGGGTATTCAGTTTTAATACTTTTGGGCAACAGACTTGAATAGCACAATCTCTTTCTCACAACGGAATCATAGTACGGCCCCTGATCGCCACGTTCGCCGTGGCCATTTCAAACTACTATGTCCTATTTACCGTTAGTTAGTATTCAAGATAAACATTGAAAGTACCCCACCAATCCACTAGTGCCAAACTCGTAACCAAGTGCTTTTTAAGCACTCCCTAAACCTCCGTACCATAACATTTTCCTTCCTTAGGATTTCCATACGATTACCTAGAGGTTTAGCAACTCAGCTTACCTCGTGGGACAGTTACTGTGCCAATGTACTTGCCCACTTACTTAACTAGTCTGCAACGCGGCAACGTCTCTTGGGCGACAGACAACGATCAAAGTTTGCGTAGGAAAATCTACTTACAAAGGAAAAAAAAACTCGGTTTTTTCTACAGTATTATTCCTGTGAGATGGACAGGGAAATGTTTTAATTTTGTGTAACCAACAATCTAGCCCCTGGGTTTTGCTAAGAATAAAATGACGAGAAATTAAAGTTGATTTTAGAAGGATGCTTGGAAAAGGACCGAATTGGTAGTAAGTTGTAGTTACAGTTGGTTCCTTATGGTGTCGGACGTAAAAGAATAGCACCATCCCATCACCTCCCGTGGGTGTCTTAGAGGCGACTAACGGACTCACCAGAGAATGGGCAGCAGCATTCTCTGTAGGTCCATTGCAACAGCTACACTGCGATCGCCAACCCGCCTGCCAAGCGTGGCGATTATGGCAAATCCCCCCACTTGGGGGAGGCCTATGTACGTCTATCGGCTGATATGATGATGATGATGTAGTTGCAAGTATTTTTAGTTATATTTTTACCCACACTACGGGAAACGTCAATGCCTATCATCGCGATAAATATTGCGTTAATTATTAAAGCGATAAAGTGAGTGGCTGCACTTGAAAGGTCAACGTAAATGCCCATTCTTGGCGATAAATTCGCGCTAATGTTCCTTGATTATAAAGTAAGATGGATGTAGATAGTGCTACTCTGTATCTGATGAGTGTAAATTTTTATTATAGGAATATTTTTTATCATTACCGAACGAAGAAAAAAGAAAACAAAGAAAAAAGAATCCCAGATACATGGCTCTGTTTGCAGAATGTCGAGTAACGCAATTACTTTCTCGTTACTCCACTCCATAGACATAGTACATAGGTAGGTACGTAAAAGACAAACACGTGCGATCCCGTCGCGTTCACGGTGCTCACTGACAAGCGTTAATCTCTTTGATGAATGTCCAACAAATGGTCGAAAAATGTTTTGCTGACGGACAATATTTACAAACATACGAACAGTCAAGTTAAAAGCTTGTAAAAAATATAGTGAATATTGTGAATATTATTAATAGAAACAATTCCAGTATAACCCGACTTTGTATTTCACAGGATTTCTGTACAAAGAGAGGTCAGCTTAAACTGGAAATACATAGCTGGAAAATGTTATCTGAAGCTATATAATCCATTCTAACCTAACCTCTAATACTTCGAAAAGCCTATACAATACTAGGTCAGCGTAAACTGGTATATAGTTCGGTACTGTAAAGGCAGGTCTTGCATAATTCATCACTAAATTACTTCTCATGGGGTGACACTCGGAAGTTGCGCATGCCACGCACCAGGTGCCTCCCTTCTAATGGATTAATTTACTCATGGATTAACTTTATGTGAGATGAACCTTGGATATTGAATTCAAAGTTTATGCGGGTGATGGTGTAAATATGAGGTTCTAGTTGGTAGGTATGGTTGAAGGTTCTTTATTATTTAAAACTTTATGTAGGTGTATAGTTGGTACCATAGAAGTTGGTACCTAAGTACATAGGTGTATAAAATTCCGGAAAACATTATCTGCCCGTCGCGTCGGCCGGCTAAAAGGAGAGCTCATAGTGATAGGTACGGTCGCGAACTAAAAATGTTTATCAGTTTTCAAATTAGATTCTTTATCATATCACACTGTGTGCATTAAAACCCAAAATTCTAAATCAAGGTAGGTAGGTACTAGGTACCTTTAACTTTTTTTAAAGTTGTAAAGCATCAATTCTAGCATAAAACCATAAAACTATAATAAAACAGAGTGTAAAAGACCTTGTATGATTAAACTCATTTCTTAATTTAAAATTTGACATATTGGCGTCACTGCATTGGTTACAAAGATTTTGACATTTATCATGAAAACTTGGTTTGAAAATTATTTACTAAATAAAATAGCAAGTTTAAAATTGGAACTAAGGGCTGAAATAATATTTTTCCATGAAGATAGCCTGAGCGTTAGTGTTTTAACTCGAGAACTCAATATTATTATCACAATGCCCAGTGAGATTTTAGATTCGGCGTCATGGCCAAGAAGGGCAAATAACTGATCATAGAAGAAATCCAGGACGACGATCGATAGTAACCGCCGCTCAAATAACTGATATGGTTACACTAGTCATTTTGCTGCTTTTCACGATATGAATCCTCGGACAATTCGTTGAGCTTTGCACCGTGCTGGTCAACACTACAGACACCATGCTATTAAAGTGGAACTCAAACCTGATCATAAAAACCGTTCGGCTTAGTTTTGCACAACAATATCTTGATTTTGATCGGTCGATTGTTTTATTTACTGATGAAAAAACTTTTAACGAGTCAAATCAGAAGAATTCTCTCGAAATGATTTGGTATAATGAAGCTCATGTCGTGCCTCACAACGGAAAAAACTCACAAGTACCAGGATACCAGAAAGATGTTGAAGTATTTTCGGGGCTAGAATAGTGAGCGGTCAAGGTTCACAAGTGCTCAGTGGCGGCCAGCTATTGAGAGTTACCGAAACGCCGGAGCAGGCGGATCATCGACGTCAACAACACGCTCACTATGTGGAGTCCTAGCGAGCTACTGAGATGCCAGTATAATCAATTTTTAATTTATCATTGTAGCCAGCTCTAAAGTTCACGCAAAGTCACGAGCAGTAGCTTGATATTTATATAAAAAATACGAAATACTTATTTTAATATGAAAATCTCAATCATATGTGTTTATATTAGTTTATTATTTATCCCTAATTAATTTACTTATTTTGAAAAGAACTTTGCACGCACCTGATTCTACTAATCCTGTTTTTATTTCGTGATTGTGAAGCTTGAAAGAAGAAAAAGTTTTGAAGACTTATTTATAAAAATACCAATTACCAATGAAGATTTAAAAACTAAAACTAACGACTAAGAGTCGAACAAATAGTGAGAAGCATCTAAAAAGAATAATCACTCCATCTCGGCTCCTCTATAAAACTTCTCAAAGCAAACTAAAAAGAGAGTTATGAAAACTATTAATTAGCAAAGAGTTTGCAACAAATAATTAAGGTCTTATCATCGCTATCGGCAATGTAAAGAAAGTTTTCCTCGTTATCTAGAAAAAAGATACTGTTGAGAAAAGCAATTTTATTAACCGACTTCAAAAACAGTAGGGTGGGTATCAATTCGACCCGTATGCACCTATGTATATGTTACGGCTAAAGGTGGGTGTGAACATAAACCTAAGTTTAGCCGGTCATTGGACACTTCGACTCGGATAGGTTAGGTTAGAAGGGGATGGCGGGGTCTAGTCAGCGAGCGAAGCGAGCGAACACAGACCCTGCCATCCCCTTCGTGTTTTTTTTTAAACCACACAGAAATAGGAACTTTAAAGTAATAAAATAATAATAATAATCTTTAGTATCAAAAAGTCAAATACAATTTGTCCATCTCAACCAAAACATAAAAATGCCATTATATGTATTACAATATGCATTCTTTGAGACAGAGTGAACGTCTGTATCTGTGCTAGTATAAACTGTGTTACAGACACAGGCTGTGTGTGTTTTGAGGTTAGGTTAGAATTAGTTGTAGCCGGATTAACCTAAGGTTAGCCGGCTTATCCTAAGTTTATGTTCACACCCACCTTTAGCCGTAACATAATATATATACTTAATATTGTCAGAATTACACAGTTTTTGTATATGAAAGTCAATACCAGCTTCTTAACATGTCATTATGTACCAAATTTCATAAGTGTACTCGTATATATGTATACATGTTTTTACGTTGCTTGTATGTTTGTCCACGCATATCTCATAAACCATAAGTCGGATTGCAAAACATCTTTTTTAGTTGGACAAGGTATATTCCAACTTAGGGAATACTGTAAGTTTTATTAAAATCGGTTTAGTTGTTTTTCAGATAGAGAATCAAGTGTGTATCAGTCACTACAAAAACTTGTCGCTTAGCAGCGTTATTCTAAAACATATCATCATGCATGTTGTTTCAATGTTAGCATGCAGTTAGGCTTCCGCTAAATAATTTCAATGAAAATTTCAAAAAGTGGCTTAGCAATTTTAAAAGTCAGTAAACGACTAAAGAGGGTATTATCACAACTCACAATACGTAGGTAGTCGAAATGCCAAAATGTAGGAATTCGATCACGTGACATTTCGATAGCATCTGTCAATCCCATACATTTTTGACGTATTGACAATCGCCTTCGCCACGCTACCGTTGACCGAATGTCACTTGTCTTGAGTCCCTGATGAAACTGTTTTACATCCGTACACATCAACATCAGGTTCAGTTGAAAACCAGCGTCAGGCAGCGCCTAGTTGTCTGGCATTTTGCTGAACTGGACCTAGTGTGCCAAATAAACTAATTTGATTTTCTTTTCTTTCTTTCTGATGGCCACCACTGCGTAACATTTCAATATCTCACGCTAATGTCACATACATCAGCCCAACACCGCGGCATATTGCGCGGTGCGAGCATAGCTGTCTGTGACCGCAACACAATTATATAATCATAAACCAGCCTGAGTTACTGCCCATTGGAACCACAACGCGTATACCTGCGTAGCGGGATTGCAATTAGGTAACGCGGTTTATTAGTGCGGCATAAATTCTTTTATACCGCCGTAATATTTTGGCAGCTAAAAATATTTCTATGCTGGTTTAGCTAGCTAGCCAGCAGTCATGTTGAATGGTTTGGCAAAAAATTGTCTCTTTGGGAAATATAAGCTTTTTTTAAATGACTTTGTTCGTATGTGTGTCCGGTTACAAATTAATAAGTAGATACTCTATTTTTCAAAAACTTCTTCATGCCCCATTATCTTGTAACTGTGCACCGGGAGTGTACGTGGAGTTTCGTGTACGTTCTTCTACATAGAGGTCTACGCTTTGGAACGTGCAACTAGCTTCATATATTAACTACCTTGACAAATAAAATGAAAACTACTTACCTACTTGATTTCTATTCCCAAATTCAACTAGAAGGTCGTCAGAGTCCTTACTTTGTAACTTATTATACCTACCTATATTAGTTTGTTACCGGGCGTCCATTAGACCTCGCCTGGGAATTCTACGCATCTGTGATAGCACTTTGCACAGTCTTCAGAACGGGCACGCTCCAGGGACCTAATTAATTTCTTGTTCATATTTGAAAGGCGTAAAGACAAAAGGTTTAGAGGACTCGGGAAAACACAGGTACCTTCATAATATAGAAGGAGAGTTACGTTTCAGCGTTGCTTGAGTACCTAAAGAATTTTGTTAAATTTTCAAGGAAAATGTAGTGTATGGTAGACACCAGATAAATCTGCAAAAGCGGTCATTAACCAACATACATTTATTAGACCTTCTTAATATAAAAAAAAACAGAAATAACGTCATAAAGTTGTCCAGCAGTGCGATTCTGTAAATATGTCGAAGCGAAGGCTTTGGTGAAGTGATCACGAAGTGAGTCAATCTATGTAATCAAGATGGAATGGCAGCTCACTTCGTGATCACTTCACCCAAGCCTTAACTTCGACATGATTACAGAATTGACCGGCTGAATCCACTTCTATCGTGATCCAAAGATCTCTAGTATTTAAAAACGATTCATAATTTATTGTTCGGGTATCTACGACGGGGTATTAGGGAAAGTTCAATGTTCTTTGTTGAAGTTTATCTGGCGCTTACCATACCTAATTATAATTTAAATCTACTTAGGCATTCAATTGAATGTTTGATTTATCCCAGCTGGCGATAAGACGTTCCCTTTGAGTAGTTGTGTACTTACTGATAAATAATTTGGTTATATAAGTATAAACCTAAAGCCCTAACTAGTTATTTTAGCGAACTCCATCTTTTGAAAATAAATCATTGAAATTGCCTTAAGATCTTCTCAAAAGAAATACAACATTCTATTAATCATGATAGTTAACAGTCCTTCGTGCCTGGGAGAGCACATTTGTATATCTTTGATAGTCGTTACGGATTGTCAGATACCTTCCAAGAAATCTGACACCAATCTGGCCCAGGCATATGTTTTTGTCCTAATTGGCTAACGATCGTACGAGTTAACGATGCGATTTTTGCGGGATTAAACACACACATTTCTTTAAAGTGTCTTAATTGAAGCTTGCAAATTATCGCGCAAGCACAGGGTCATTGTCACGATCGTTTTCATCGCGCGACGAAATCGCATCGTTAACTCCTACGATCGTTAGCCAATTAGGAAGACGCCTATCGTGTTACCAAATTAACAGGTCGTGGAGGTCTTTAACAGCTAATATCTACCTACTAGCTTCTGACAGTAGCTTCACCCGCGGGAAAGTCGATTATCCCAAGTGAAAATACTCCCAACGTAAAAGTGTATAATTTAATCTATATCTTCGCCAAATTTCATCCAGTTCCACTCCATCCAGATGGAGTAACAATAATCATCCATTCAAACTTTTGGAGTCCTCATAAGTATAAGTTTGGATGGAACTCCTAAAACACGTAACACACAACATCCGATATTTTTTTTATCAGCCTATTCTGTCCCACTGCTGAGCAAAGGCCTCCCCCAACTCCTTCCAGATCTTTTTGTCCCGAGCCTCCTCGGACCAACCCTCGCAGTAGGCGTCTAGGTCGTCTCGCCACCTCTTCCTGGGCCGACCTTGGCGACACTCAGTTTGTGGAAGCTATTGCTGCGGTCCCTGTGCATGCGGCTGACGTCAATCCCATTTTAGCTTGGCAGCCTTTTCTCCTACGTCCATGATGCCCGTCTTTGAGCACAGCGTGGCGTTTCTTATTCTGTCAGCTCTTGTTACGCCTAGGATGGTGCGCTCCATTGCTCTTTGACAAACCCCAAGGCGGAACTTTTGCGAATGGGTAAGCGATCAGGTCTGAGCTCCGTAGGTTAGGACGGGGAGAAAAATACATATCGATGAATTTTCGCTTCAGGGAGATTTTCATTAGCGTCTTCATGGACCAGTAGCTTTCGTCTTCATGGACCAGTAGCTTTTCCAGGCGTTTTCGACTGCGTGTTTTCGAAAGAAACTAACTGGCCCAAGTAGATATTCATGGACATAGTGGATTTCCTGCCCATCTACTTCGACCCTACGCTTACATCCGATCATACCCGATCTAAAAACGAACAAACACGATTGCATTACCCAGTCGGCATAATTTCCTGTCCTCCCCTCTCAAACGGGGATTAATACGGAACCTAGCCTTTTGTACGTACAAAGCGAATGCACCAGCATTATAGACTTTTTTCCGTTGATCCTGCATGCTAGATTAGCCTGAAGATAGTCAATAATCTGTGCTCTATCAGACGGACTTGTAATTGGTTTTTTAATACGGTTCCATTTGTTCCGTTAGAGTCAGTGTAGATAGGGTAGAAGCTGCAATGCTGCCCGAGTAGATTTTTAGTAATAAATTGATGTTTTTTAAATTATTATTCCAATTGCCTCTGTACAGTGTTATGTATCTTAGGATCTATACATAAGATACATAACACTTTATCAAACTTATGATATAGGTATGGGAAAAAAAAAAGTTCGCTTTTCGCTGCGAAGTAGCCCAACCCTCAACGAATGTGCAGTATCAAATCCATGTGACACCGGGGTCTCATGAATTTGCTACTGCACATTTACAGGAATAAATATGTACATTCTAAAGCTGAAGAGTTTGTTTGTTTGGTTGAACGCGTTAATCTCAGGAACTTCTGCTTCGAATTGAAAAATAATTTTAGTGTTGCATAGCCCATATATCGAGGAAGGCTATGTAGGTAACATCACGCTACGACCAAGAGGAGCGGAGGCTTAATGAACAATGTGACGCAGACAAAGATGCGCGGTTCAGCTAGTCCTAAATAATCCTAATATATTAAATTCTTCCGTTACTGATGAGTAACTGACTCAGTGACTGAGTGACTGACAGACAACGCACAGCCGAAACTACGTAAAATAAATTAAAAAAAAAAAGAAACGTTACTTTGTTACGCCTTAACCGCTAAACCGATTTTGATGAATTTTTATATTGAGATAGATGAAACTCTGGAGATAGGTATAGGGTACTTTTTTTGCGATACTAAAACTTAACGCGGTGGAAGCCGAGGGGGAAGCTAGTAACACATAAAAGTAATACCTACCTAATTAAAAATGTTACAAAAACGACGAGTTTTTGTGGTATAAGTACCTACTTATACCACAAAACTCGTCGTTTTTGTAACATTTTTGTCAAGTTTTGAAATGTTCAAACAATTTGCTGCTCTATTTAGGCTCACCCTAAAAGAATGGGATAAGGTCGATCAATAGGAAGCCTTTGTTATCACGATGTGAACTTCACAAATAGAGTAATCAAGAAACTACTGATTGATCGGTTCATTAACGGGTCGGATTCGTGATTGTCGAAAGTGTTTTGTGCTGGAAACACTATTGAATACAAAGCGATAGTTTGCGAGGAGCTAACGTTAACTAATTCGTTTTTCATTTCAAATAATCCGTTTTTAATCTGTCAGAGAATCTGATACACTTTTTTATATAAAAATAAAGTAAGTAATTTGGCAACTGACACTTAGTAAAAAAATAGCCCATTTATATTTAAAAAGAGCTCGAAGAAGTATATTCCTAGGAAAACAGGATTTTCATAAAAACAAAGATTTACATAGTAGTTAGGCTTAATAGTGAAAAATTAGACTTACCTACCTTTAAAAAAGACAAGTCGAAATTTAAAGTTATGTGTTTTTTTTAAGGGCTGTTTCCATGTTCTCTATGCGTTCATTGGTTCCTTCAAAATGCTCACATATCTGTCAAAAAATTATTAAATTATTTTAGGGTACATTTTTAGAGTATCCAAGTAACGTGAATATTTCGAAAAATACGTCAAGTGAAGTGCCACCTTTAGAAATGTCGGGCCACGCACCGTGAAAGGTTCCGTTGTTATCCTTCCCGTAACGTAGGTGAATAATGACAAAAAATAAGTTCCTACCTAGCAAATTTTAATATCAGATTGCAAAGTTACAAACGCACTTAGTCTGAACACTACTAGAAGCGCCGCCGCCCCATATTTGCGGCGGGCGCCTCTACGGCAGCTATAGTTAAATATTTTTATTTTCATTTACCTACAATAAAATAAATATGATTAAATTGAAATCATCTTGAATTAAAAAAAATACAATAAATTATTAAAAATCAAAAGGTTCCACCTTAAACAAAAAAAAAGTTAGAGACGATCAATCTAACTCCCGTAAAGGGGGACTCTAATAAAAAAACACGTAAAAGCTAAATATTTCATATACGGATCTCTCAATCGAAAAAAAATAGTACAAAAATTGTTTTATTACGGAACCCTAAAAATTACACGTCATTACCTTCACATTACTTCGAAGCTTCATAAACCGCTTTTGTGGTTCTCCACATCATTTTGGGAAGTTAAGAATAATGCTTTATGTAGCTGAAAATCATATGGCGGAAGTGACAATTTGATGGGCCATTACCTACCATAATGGTTACAGCATACATTATTCTATCCATCGTAAAGATTTAGGGACCATTACAAAAATTGATGCAAGTCTGATACATTGTGCTCATTCTTAATATTATAAATGAAAGTAACTTTGCCTGTCTTTCTGTATGTTGCCTTTCCACGTCTAAGCGACTGAACGAATTTGACACAAGTAGACCATATCCTGATTAAGAAGAAGAAGAAGAAGAAAACTGTTTATTTGGGACTCGCACAAGACAAACAAAAAAGTAAAATTAAAGTAACAACTAACAGTAGCTAAAAAATATTTAATACAGGCTAACAAACATGGAAATTATCTGTGTGAGACCAAAATGGTCCCTATCTCAGCATATGCAGCGACAACTAATAAAATAACAACGCAGCGTTGTTATTCTAAAAGGGCAGTCAATGGTGCCACGGATACACTCACGGAGCACATACTAAAATTAATATAAAAATGAAATAATAATTATAAAATTATTAAGATAAATGAGACTATTTCCACGGGAGAGTGTTCCTATCGGAAAATTGGTTTGTGAATTTGGAACGATAATAAGAAGTAGTTCTAGAAAATATTTGTGCACTCTACATAAGCGGAGTGCACTTTATTTTTCGTCAATATTTAGTTCTTAGATTGTGGGCAAACAGTTGAAAAGTTGTTTTAAGATTATGAGAGGCTGACTGAAGTACACCTTTATCGTCGTGTTACTGAGAGCAAAATGTTATTTTGAGCTGCTATTGTAACATCGAAAAATTCATCTTCAACGCTTCAGCTGGTAATGTGCCTAAGAGACTGGCGGCTTTGCCACGTTGAATGGTAATGCTTAGTCTCTGCCCAAAGTAAAAGCCAACTCTTGGGTCACGGGAAGTGTCCAAGCCACAATAGCTGAACGGATTTTAAGCATAGAAACGCTTGGTTTAGGACATAAGATACTTTTTATCTCGGTAATTTGTTTGAAAGAGTCAGCGCGGCCCTGGAACGCAAAGGGCATTTGGAGGAACATGGATGAGTTTTAGTCAGTAAGAGTCTGACACTCCATACCGCTCCGCGTAGAGCGGAAGGAGTCATTTGATGATTTCCCATCCATAAAAAAAGTATGTCTGTGCGAAAACTATTATAAGAACTTTTGTAAGTACCTTTAGGGTGTTCCAGAAAGGTGTGGTCATATTTAAGGGTGTCAAGCAGTTTGGTAAAGTTGGTGGCATTTATTTTAGTTCAATCACAGATTTGATGTCACCAACATCACCCATAAATATGACCACACTTATCTGGAACACCCTGTATTATTTGGTATTGAAGGGACAACGACGGCTGAGGCTTTAGCCACAGACACGGGAAAAATTCTGTCTCCTGATTCTGTGCAAGTTTGAGCAAGATAGAAATACCTAGTTAAAATAAGCAAAATACTGACGGAAACCTTGGGCTTTTGCCACAGTTTATGGAAAAGTCGCAGCGGCCATCTCAACAGCTGAGGGGAAAGTACAATTATTATTAATAAATAGGTATCAACTTAAATGCGGGAAACGGCTTTAATCAAGTCAGAACATCACAGACAGATCCAATCAGCCAGATTTTCGAATCAATCTGAGAAATTGCATAGGTAAAAAAAATATCTTTATTTCCCAATGCAATTTTACGACCAATTCCTATAACATTAACAGGAGTAATCGTTTCAGTTATTTCAAATTTGATTGTCCTTCCTACATTTAATACAAAAAATCAATTCAATTCTATTCTATTAATCAAATTATATTTTGATAAATAGTAACGATTGTTATTTTATTAACTTGATTTTTTTTATTTAATACCAACTTTTGCCCGCGGCTCCGCCCGCGTGTATCTCGGTTATTGCGTAAAAAAATCTAGAAATAGCCTATGTCCTTCTACATATTGCAGGCTATATATCTGCCAAATTTCATTACGATCCGTTCAGCCGTTATACGTGAAGTGTAACAGACAGACAGAGTTACTTTTGCATTTATATTATGAGATATATAGTAGGGATGTAGGGATCTGTAGAAACTAAAACCTTTTCGTTCAAAGCGCCATTCGCCGTCTCACCCCTAAAACGATAATCCGGACAAGACCTAAGCATCCAATTTCTCTGAATCGAGAATCTTGACAAACACAGCAAGACCGATGGCATTTTAAATCGTGACTAGCTCGCGCCGCGGCGTGGCCCGCAAGCGATACGAGACGGCAATTTACATTAATTCGCGATATTTTTGTTTCTACTCGTTCTCCGTAATCCTCGTCTCGTCGCATTATGCAAACTGTTCCCCGTGACCTGGATCTAAACGGCAAACAGTTCAGCTGGAGGAACATAATAGAACCCTATTGTTATTGATGTCAGTTTAGTTGAATTTAATTGGCCAATTTACGTCACCGTCGGCGTCGTCTGGAATACGTAGGTACCTACTTATCATGTTCGTGGGCAGTTGTTTTTTAACCGACTTCAAAAAAATTAGAAGGTTCTCAATTCGGCTGTATTTTTTTTTTAAATTTGTCATCTGATATCTCATATCTCTGACATTTATGAACCGATTTGAAAAATTCTTGTTTTATGTGAAAGGTCGATATACTTTCCTATTGGTCCCATTGAAATTTCATCAATAAGACTAATTGGACAATTGCTGGAAAAAATATGTCATCCATGTTTACAAAATTGCGTATTTTGCTTTCCTGTGACTTTCCAGTAGTGTTATTAGGTGTGGGGTACCACTAAAAAGTAAAATAAAAAACTTTTTTACAGAAAAACCGACTTCCAATTAAAGTCATTTTGTTCTTTATAGTGTTTTTTTATACTAATTTGTTAGTATAAAAAAAACACTACAAAGTACAAAATAACTTCAAAGTACAAAACATATAGTGCTCGCTTTGGCACTTTAATTTCAGAAGTCGGTGTCAAATAACGAAGAAGCAACAAAAAACACCGACTTCCAAAATTAAAGTTATTTTGTACTTCGTAGTATTTTTTTTTAAAGTCGGTTTTTTTTAGAACTAAAATACTATACAAAACATTGCCACAATATATTCTTAGAACCTAACCAAAACCAATGCCGGAGCTTTTCGTTCTGAATAGCCTCTCCCGGCTAATATCCATACACATGTTTGTATGATTGGACCCCTTATCCGTCTTCAAGGATTCCTTGCTGACCACTTTTCTCGAGTATCGTAACAAGGTACTCAAGAATGACAGAGAGACATTCTGAATTATGAATAATTCATGACAATATGATTATTTATATTGCGGTCACAAATTCACTGAAAGAGGTCCCAGTGGGATATTGGTCTTGGTAATCGTTGGCTGAAAAAGATTAGTGTAGTGTAAGTTATGAGGGGTCCAATGTTTGTCAGTGAAAATCTTAAAACTGGGTTGATATGACTGGCTTTAGGAAGTATCAAGTTCTCAAGAACCAGTAGTTTATCAAACTCAGTAAAAGTAGTACTCTTTCTGTGTATTTTTTTAGGGCAAACTTTTTTAAATACAATTTGAGGAGTGGAGCCATGGCGAAAAAAAATATTGTCATTGAATTGAACCAACAAAAATTAAACTACATACGATAAGAGGAATTGGTTCTAATTTAATTTGCAAGATCTGACCTTAAAAAAACTAACCAACATTGGAAGTTAAATAAAAGATGTAATAAAAAAGGAATCAAGATTTGAAAGCAAAAAAACACTAAGAGCGGATTTCACCAATGAAACTGAACGCGATCAGTACATCTGAACTGCGTTCAAGAGCTTCAACTGTCTTCTTCAGTGTCAATATTTCACTGACAGCTCATAAACGTGGTTTATACGCTGATTGCATTCAGTTTCATTGGTCAAATTCGCCCAAGTCTCTTAGCGCTTGAATCAAATCTATAATCTTCTATGGGTAGCTATTATTCAATAATAACGTCAAGCTCAAACTAAAGTCTACAAAGCAAAAAACATTTCCTTGTACCAGTTTTTTTATACCTCCGTACTTATTCCTTTTCAATCCCAAGACTCCGACTCCGAGAATGAAGTTTTAACAAGACTCAGCAAAAGTATGGCTATACATGAGGAATACATCATAATAAACAGGGAGCATATATCCGACCGATCGGATCTCGTGTATAGCCGAGGACACCAAATGTAAGTACAGAAGATCAATTCCACGCAACAAGCTCAAATACTCGCAGGCTGAGACAAGCTTCGCGTACAGCGAGTACAAGCGCAGTCGCAACTGCCATTCACAGATCGAATTACGTGCAAATAATGCGAGTCGTTCAGTAGTTCTCATAACATTTTTGATTTTCACTGGCTGCGCTACATAATAGCAGCTCTCATCTCTCGGGTTGGAGCTACTTGCCAGTATGATGGCAAATATTCTTATCGAATGATCGTTCAGGGGCCTAACCACCAACTCTTAAAGAAGTATTACTTTAATATTAAATCCAGTGGGAAAGAGACTGAGCTATACGTCCTGTATAGCTCCGTCTCTTTTGAGCCAAGCTACTGCCATCCGAGCGATCGATTGATGAGGATTGGTGACATTCATGAAGATTTCCACCTCGATAAAAAAAGGTGCCTGAGGATCGACAGCACCACCGCGGCCGGCCTAGGCAGAGGTGACAGTAGTAAAAAGGCGCCTTCTACAAGGGTTGGTTCGTGAAAACGTGAATGAATTTGGGGGAGGCCTATCCAGCAGTGGGCCAGTCTAGACAGAATAAAAAAAGGTAACTTCTAGGTAACCCCCACCACCATTACCACTCACCGCCACCACCGTGACCACATCATCATTACCGGTAAGGTGAGATAGTGGTCAAAAAAGAGTCGCAAAAAAAAGATCGCACTGTGTAACCAAACTCTTTAACCTTCTGTACATAGGTACCTACTTTGTGGCGAAGATTTACGATGTTCCTCAGGAAATGAGACGATCAATGGGCTCCCCCCGACACTTTGACATAGTTCTCATTGTGTGTCAAGATTAAGTGGTATCGTGTTCGGGTTAATGTCAGCAACTTAGATTTTATTGGCAGCCGCGGTATGTTCAAGTAATTATAACTTAAACGGCGGTGTAACGAAGATAGTTTGATAAGGTTTAGAATACGTTTTGGAGATGAAAAGGTTTTTAACAGTCATGGAAAAGTTTTAACCAGAAATAGGCTTCCAAAATGTAGTTCGTTGACCCATGAACCCATTTACCTCCCGAATATATTTGGGTTATAGGTACCAAAGACTTCAAATTATGACTGAAAATTAAACACAGTACCTACTTATATTCAACAGTCACATTAACCATTCTCATTTGTTTATTGGTCCTTTCGAAATTGGGTCTAATCGGCAAACTGTTGCTAACCTTACGTAGATTAAAAATGGTTACTCAAACACGCGAAATCCAAATCTATAGGTACTTTATACTTTACTCATTACTTACCTATAAAATATTATAAATGCTTAAGTTTGGATGAATGGATGGATGGTTGTTACTCAATCACGTCAGAACGGCTGAACTGATCTTGATGAAATTTGGCACAGAGGATGCTGATGTGGATTATCACACAGGGTACTTTTATCCCGGAGAGTATGTTCCCTTTGGATCATTATCGTACCATATTTTTTCCTACCAGACAAAGTATTTTCGCTTCAACATTGTTCCAAATGTACAACTTGCTGTATCGATGAATACTTATTATACAAAAAAAATATTGATACCAAACTCGAAAGTGTTTATAAAAAGTCGTCTCACCTATATTTTTTGCGAATACGAAATATCGCATTAAAATGTCGTTAGAAGCTATTCCAGTGGGTTATTGAAGCGATTTTTTACCGAGTCCGCAGTGGGTAGGTACCACGCCATCCTAATGATCACCCGGTGTGCCAACAACTTTAATACGATTTTATGAACTTTTCTATTTTATTTTGAAACTCGCCTTTTTATTTGCTTCTTCAAGCATTCAGTATCATTAAATAGTAATTGGTGATTAAAAATAAATAGAAACGTTCACTTTGCTTTATGCCGAATTTTCATGAAAGGCATTTCATCGATCTAAAAGTCATTATGTTTCACTTCAAATGATATTGCAAGGAAATTAAGTCATTCATTTTGTGTAAACTTCATTTAAATTTTGATTGAGCGAGAAAATTGACTTCACAAACTAGGTTAAAACAAGTCTCTTAAATAAAACGAATTTGATTTTGTGAAAACGAAAATAAATCAAAGTATTTTTATCCAGAAAGATCAAAGTATGACTGAGTTGTTCAGTGAAGACGAACTTTGTTAAGTTAAAATAAATCTTGAATATCTAGAAAGCGATCAAAAATACATTTGACCTTTTCCTTTCCGAATTATTTTGTGTGGTTTTGCCTGCAACTTTGTGAGGATTTCGTATACAGGAAGAATTTTTAATCATGTTCCAAATTTTAATATTATGATCTTTATTGAAAATAACAAAATACGTGATCACTCAGTACTAAAATATTGAGACAGAGCATCACATAGTTATCCTGCGTCGCGTAAGGACGCGAGATGATGAAGCTGGTGTCAAGTTAACTTGCACGAGTAGTTGGAGTTCTGTGAGATGAGTGTGTGAATTTTGTGAATCTTCTAGAACTATTGTGAATAACCGAATAACCGTTTAAAATATTAGTTAATAACCGTTTTTTTTTTGCCCGTGGCTTAGCCTGCCCGATATGTTGATTAAAAGGGTCCTAAGTCCTTCTCCAGCTCTTCAGCACTATCTATTTGAAAATTAATTGTTATAACGTCTTTGGAGTGACAAACAGGTAGACATTTGCATTTTGTATTTCTTCCTAATCATCATCTGCCTAGCCTTTTCCCAATTATATTGGGGTCGGCTCCCAGTCGAACTGGATTCAGCTCAATACCAGTATTTTACGTGAAGCGGCTGCCTACCAGACCTCCACAACCCATTAATTGGGTAACACGGTACTTCTGTGCAAGACTGGTTTCAGATTTTCTGGCTTCTGACAATCCATTACCAACGACTGAACGTGCTTTCCGAGGCACGGAGGAGTCTCGGCATGTTAAGAAGGTCACCCATCCACAGACCAACCTCGGCAAGCGTTTGCGTTTGCTTAACCTTGAAGATCGGCCCGTGCGGCTGTTATGATTTAGCCACGAGCTCCTTTTGCATTTATTCCTAATATTATTATAGATTTATGAGTGCCTTATTTTTTGAGGTGTCTTGTTTTTATCATTGTGTGCTGCTGGTATCAATCATCTTTTTGCATTTATTTGGTACTGAACAAACGCTCTATGCTTTCAAAAATAAAATATCCGTTGGAGCTGGAACTGACTGAGGTGGATAGGATTGTTGCAAATAAAACCTTCGGAGTACGGTTTCAGCGTGTTTTAGGCTTATCCTACACCATCAGGACAAAAAAGCAAGTTTATGTTAGGTAGGTACTTGCATAGTATACGCTGAACAAATAGGTTGCTGACATGCCAGTGTAAATAAATGTAGGTAGATAGTGTTGCAAACTCTTTGGTGGCAGTGACTTTTTAGAAGATTTTATTTTTTTTCAAAGGGCTTAGTTTGGTTTACCAATAAATGTTATATTTTTCATCAGTTTACCCAATGATGTAATAAGTAAAAAGGTGTAGATAGTGTTACGCGCCAGAATTAATGCCGGGCACATAAAGATAAAAGTTACTACTAGCGCCATCTAGTATCGAGTAGCAGAACTAGTAGAGTCAAGATCCTTCTAGACTTTTCTATGCTAGAACATTCTAGAGTTTTCGATGTCTGGTTGGTCCGGACCGGTATGTACTCGAACTTTCTAGATGTTTCTATACTAGAAGGTTCTGGAATTATCTGCCGACCTATATAAGGCCCGCATAGCCTGCGACCGAGTCAGTATTGAATTTGCGATACAAGTGACAACTTCGAGAGCGAACTTCGACTGCGAATTAAAGTGATCAGTAGTGCAATTGTGATTTATAATTAGTGAGTTTACGTTGTAATTAGTGTTTATGATTAAAGTGTCATTTTGGTTATTTTATCGGCTGTTTTTTATTGTCACGAACCCTAAGCTCGTAACAATAGGTTACATAAACAACATTCGATCTTCAAGAGCGGCACAATGTCATACTGTTAGATGAAACGTAGAAGTAGGACAGCATGTCGTAATTATCGGGAGCGGAAAAGAGACAAGACGAGGAAAATGTGGCTAATTAGCCACATTTAGACGTACCGCTTGCTGAGCGCTTATAACCTATCTACACCTTTTTACTTATAATATCATTGAGTTTACCCATTAAAATCGTTTTATCTTAATGAGATTTAGTTTTATTTCATTTCCACTTACCACTAACACATACAGCTTTCAGTTAGATTTACCAATGCGTAAACTGAAACGTTCAGTCAGCGAAACGTTCGTCGGAGAATCGTGTCTGATAAACGTTTTACAATCTTATAAATTCTTAGTTCTATCCTACTAATTAGAGTTCCGTACCTCTCACCGAATGACAAATCTTTGGTTATTTGTTTTCAGCTTTTTTTATTCCTCTATCAATCTACTTTTGGTGAAACTTGGCACACGGATAGATCGTGTCCTAGATAGCGATGTAGAATATTCTTACCGGTAATTAATACGTTCCCACAATTATGATTATAAAATATTATCGTGCAGGCGAAGCCGCGAGCAGGATCTAGTTGTCAATAATAATTTTAGTTCAAAATTATGCTAACCACGTTTGTTCAGCGTGTTAAGGTTCACTTTCGGTTGGCACAGAATCTTAAATCAGGAAGACGTGTGTTTGCTTCAAAGCTTTATTTTCAACTGGTTAGTCTAATATGACATGCTTCTAGATAAACGATTCAGACAACTATTTCACATAGACAGCTCAAGTATAAACCTTCCTAACAAGGTTCCTGAAATATCAACAAGAGATAATATTACTCTATTGGTTCATTCCATATTATTTGATGTGAAATAGCCATTAAAATGTATGCACGTCGTTTGCATAATTAGATTATTATTATCAAGCTATCCTCTGTCAGTAACAACGTGAATGGGTCGTATCATAATGTAACCGGACAGGGGCTCGATTCTGCTATTGCAATCGTGTCTCAATGACCGGTCAGTGATCGAATATTTGACAACTTTGACAGTTTTTGTATGGGAAATGTGTTAAAAGTTTGACGTTATACGTCAAAAATCGATCATTGACCGGTCATTGAGACACGATTGCAATAGCAGAATCGACCCCCAGTTCTAAATATATATCGCTCTATTTTGCTAACTGTAAATACCTACCCTAATGTAATGATAACAATTTAGCTCCAATGAACCGATACTAATTAACCCTACAATGGTTAATAAAAAGTATTTTATGAAACTACAGTGTGTTTTTGTATATGTAGTTACAAATAACCTAATTGCTATTCCTACCGATTCTCTTGTTCACCACAATAACAGAGGGTCTACTCTCTAAGCCCGAAGTCTGTTGTTTCGTCCTTAGTGTCGGGCGTTTTCTACACCGTATCACATACACTTACGATTAGTCCCGAACCCGAACTAAGAACAACTGTCAAATCGTGTTGTCATTCATTCTTAGTTCGGGTTCGGGACTAATCGTAAGTCGTGACACGGAGTCGAAAACGCCCGACATTAGTTTCGGGCTTAGGGCCAAAACTACGGAATTTGGGCTTAAAGAGTAGAACCCCAGCGAGGAAATAACAGAAATAGTAATACGATGTTTCACAAAATGTCAAACTGGTTAATTTTTTGTGCTTCAGTGTGTTTTCAATAAAGCAAGGGAAGAGTGATCGAAATTAAATTCTAGAAACAGCATCAATTTAGATCACTCTTCATTGCAAAGTTGTTATTGAATTATAGGTATAAAAATATACGTATCATTCGTCGGGCTCTTGTCACCGCCAGGGTGCTAGCTGTTTTAGAACCGTTCAGGGGGAGGACTTTGGCACGTGACGATTGACTTAGTCTTCTTAGCACTTCGCTTTGCTGGGACGGCTGCTGCAGGTGCAGAAAACCTCAAACGGTGCAAATATAGGTACAGCCATTCCGGCCTAGTGTGTCGACCACAGTTGATACAGTAGGGCCACAGGGCGTTGCGGATTTTTTTCGAAAGAGAAAAAACTCGAACGCAAAGGACATTTGGAAGAACACGGATGGGGTTTAGTCAGTAAGAGTCTGACACTTCCTTCCGTTTCGCCCAGAGCGGAAGGAGTCATTTGATGATTTCCCATCCATAAAAAAGGGGCCATGGCCATTGAACTATATTACTGTAATACATCAGTGGCCATGGGGTGTGAGTGCACATATAGTTTTTTGTGGAAGTTACTCGACCGTTTCGTCGGCCTAAGATTCAGGATTGTCATCAACGTGGCAATGTTGCTAGTGTTTTCTCACTGAAAGCGATACGGACTAACCTTTCGATACCCAATGAGTTCTTACCCCTTTTTTATGGATGGGAATCATCCCTTTGCTTTCCAGGGCAGCGGTAACTCTTTCGAACAAAATCCGCAACCATGGCAGATGAGTTCTTACCCTCCGACAGTTTATTCCGCTTGTACATGTTTTTAAAGCTATATTATTATATACGACTAGCTGTTGCCCGCGACTTCGTTCACGTGTATGTATTGTAAAATGGTGTGGCTAGGTGAGATCAATAAGATATACGATCAGTCAATATCTAACAATTCCTTGCCTCCTTTTTTTTGTGTGGGAAAACATCAAATGACTCCTTTCGCTCTAGGCGGAATGGAAGGGAGTGTCAGACTCTTAGTGACTAAAACCCTTCTGTGTTCCTCTTAATGCCCTTTGCGTTCCAGGGCCGCGGTGACTCTTTCGAACAAATTCCGCTCCCCTGGCAGACACTGGCCCTTGGTGTTTACAGTTTTTCTTTCGTTACCGTTTTATTATATGTATAGATTATACTATGAACTTTGATAGTCTATAGTTTGGTTATAGTAGGCACCAGATAAATGAAGAATAACGGTCATTGACCTTTCCTAAATATCTCTTCGTACCCCCGGACAGTAAGTCTTTGTTTATCTGGCGCATACTATAGAACACAACAAAATCAGTTCAATTGTTCAGATTCAGATGTTGAATGAAAGTCAACTCTCGTGTTTATGTAACCTGAGAAGGTCTTGTTGAGATGAAAACCTTGTTAATATACAGATTGGGCCTTTACAAACATAATTACAGTCTCAGGTTTCTTAGCGAAATTCGGCCTTAATGAAGCGTCTAATAACATAGTTCTATATAAAATCAAAGGCTCTCTTACTAATTAGAAGTTCAACAAATTACTGGGTGAAATGAAGCCGTTTGTTCTAGTCTAGGTATTCTACTAACGAAGACTCAAAGTGATCTTATAAAGTGTGTACGACATCAACTTTAATAGAATATGAAGACTTTTCATTTTCCTTTGTTTGCAGATTACTGTGCGCGTTCATAAAACGTTAATTAATTTGATATTTTTGTTTGTACAGTCTTACTATAGATAATGAGTACCAACACATTAATTAAAAATATTTGTTTATTTAATTTGAAAGTTATACTAATTTACTTACACGTTTGAATCATCTTTATGAAAAATGTTAAATATTTTATTCGAGGTTTTTTTATTGATGTTATTACTTTTTCAAGTTATTTCTTTTTCGAGTATGACTATAAGTCACTAAATGACATGTTTAGCAAGGACAGGACTTGTCTTTAGATTTTATATTCTGCGATTAATTTAATCTATCCGAACTTCTTTTTTGATTCGTAGTTAACCATTGGTTAACAATTAATAACTATGAGCACCTAAATTTCGTTATGTGCGTTTTTCGGTCAATATTTACCTTGACCAATGGTTAAATAAATAACTATTGATTAATAACTAACGATTGGTCCAAAATTTTAACCATTGGGTAGGTAACTACGGATCTAAACTCGCCCTTAGAATAGAATACTCTTTATTATGTACACCATAGAAGTTACAGAAAATATAGATGAAGAAGACATTACATAGGGTGACACAATGAAAGAAAGAAAAAGTATTAAATTGCCAACAAACGACACACATCCCTACTTGATTTTACTAAAACCTAAACGATAGTGTTAGTAGTTGTTAATTTTATTATGTTAGTAAAGACAAATTGTCAATAACCAAACCCGCAGCAAATCTAACGAACGACCCAAGAGCTAGATTGACCCGGCATTACACCAAAGACATCCCGGACGTCAGCCTGTATGAGATTAGGATGGCTCTGAAGCAGCTTAAAAACAACAAGGCGTCGGGTGAGGACGGAATTACGGCCGAACTCCTGAAGGCGGGTGGAAAACCAGTCCTTAAGGCCCTTCAGAAACTGTTCGATTCCGTCATACTCGAGGGGAAAACGCCACAAGCGTGGAGCAGAGGCGTGGTGGTACTCTCTTTTAAAAAGGGCGACAATGCCTTGCTTAAGAATTACAGGCCCATCTCACTTCTGAGCCATGTCTACAAGCTGTTTTCCAGAGTCATCACAAACCGTCTCGCACGCAGGTTTGACGACTTGCAGCCTCCCGAACAAGCCGGATTCCGAAAAGGCTTCAGCACCGTAGACCAAATACACACGCTGCGGCAGGTTATACAGAAGACCGAAGAGTATAATCTGCCCCTCTGCTTAGCGTTTGTGGACTACGAGAAAGCCTTCGATTCGATCGAGACTTGGGCTGTGCTGCAGTCTCTCCAACGGTGCCAGATCAACTATCGGTACATCGAGGTGCTGAAGTGTTTGTATGAAAACACCACCATGTCAGTCCGACTTCAGGATCAGACATCAGAACCTATCCTCCTGCAGCGGGGTGTGAGGCAGGGAGATGTAATTTCTCCGAAACTGTTCACGGCCGCAATGGAGGACGTCTTCAAGGTTTTGGACTGGAGAAGGCTAAGCATTAATGTCGATGGCGAGTACATCACTCATCTTAGATTTGCCGACGATATAGTCGTCATGGACCTCAGTACAATGCTCGATGACCTCAGTAAAGCTTTCGAAAGAGTGGGTCTTAAAATGAACATGGACAAAACCAAGGTCATGGTAAATATCCATGTAGCACCCACTCCTATCAAGATTGGAGGCTCTGCACTCGAAGTTGTTGATGAGTACGTCTACCTGGGACAAACGATCCAGTTAGGTAGGGCTAACTTCGAGGAGGAGGCCAACCGTCAAATCCGACTCGGCTGGGCGGCGTTCGGGAAGTTGCGCGGTATCTTCTCGTCTCACATACCACAGTGTCTCAAGACGAAAGTCTATATATGACCAGTGCGTGTTGCCAGTGATGACCTGTGGACTCGAAACGTGGTCGCTCACAATGGACTTCATCAGAAGGCTTTTTAAAGTCACCCAAAGGGCAATGGAGGGGGCAATGCTCGGAGTTTCCTTGCGTGATCGAATCAGGAATGATGATATCCGCAAGAGAACCAAGGTTATCGACATAGCCCGAAGGATCGCCAAATTGCAGTGGCAGTGAGCAGGGTACATTGCTCGCAGAACAGATGGTCGATGGGGCCGAAAAGTTTTGGAGTGGCAACCGCGTACCGGAAGACGCAGCGTTAGAAGGCCTCCCACAAGGTGGACCGATGACCTGGTGAGGGTCGCGGGTAATCGGTGGATGCGAGACGAACAGGACCGGTTGTTGTGGCGACACTTAGGGGAGGCCTATGTCCAGCACTGGACGTCTTTCGGCTGATATGATGATGATGATGATGTAAGACAAATTAACAATTATTTAGGAATAAAAATAAAGGTAACTTAATTTTGAGTTAAATGATATATTAAGCAGATGCATGTTGTGGTTGTGGCAAAAAAAATTCACTTAATGATGGGCGGCCTGATCGGCGGTTAAAAACCGACTGAAACAGTTTTTATTTTAAATATTATTTGTATCACTGGTTCCAGCAAAGCTCCTAATCACAAAACAAGGTAGCAGTAAATGTATTTTTCTCGAACGAGGACTGCATTTGCAGTGAACGTGACCAGAAAGCGAGGGCCAGCCTTGTACGGGCGGCGCGTGGCGCAACAAATTCACGGCTAAAACTGCTTGTGCGAGTAAAATAAAATGGACTTCTTATTTTTACTGTACGTACTCGTATTATTGCTGTAACTGTGGTGTTATGTTTCTTTACAACAGTCTTACCGTGAACTGTTTCTAGGATTATGAAGGGATAATAAAAGGTACTAATTGCCAACTGAGATAGGTAGATAGGAATTTTCACGAGAAGCATACTTTGTGAAGTTGTTTCCAGTTTGACTAGGACATTGCAGGCTTGAATCACCCGATTGTCTGATAGATAACAAGATAATTCCGTGCTTCGGAAGGCATGTCGCCGGTGGTCCCGGCCGCCAAATGGTGGTCGTCAAATAAACCATGTCAAAGGCCCTAGAGGCGATTTAGAAACTCTTACACCAGGGTGTCGTTAGACCTTACTGCCCACACGATAAGAAAGAAAATATTGCAGTGACTGCTTTGATATGTTTCGTTCATACCAGTCTTAATATTGGCACTGTTTTAACATAACTATATGGTTATAAAATGGGAACAAATAAGTAGATCACCAAAGACGCGAAGATGGATATTTCAATGACCACTTTGCCGTGCGACGGGACAGAAGCTCATGTCCACATACTAATAGCTGCACTGGTCGATCTATGCGGAGGTCTGTCTGTGGATGGCTGGTCTTCTAGTGCACCAAGATCCATCCGTGCCTTGGAGAGCACGTTAAGCCTGTGTTCTATCCAGTGTTCTGCCTCACGGAGATGTCAGTATATTGGACGGGGTCCGCTAGGGCCAGAGCCTGCCTGGCTGCGGAATTAATTGGAAAAAGTTACCGCGGCCCTGGAACGCAAAGGGCATTAGGAGGAACACGGATGGGTTTTAGTCATTAAGAGCCTGACACTTCTTTCCACTCTGGGCGGAGCGGAAGGGAGTGTCAGACTCAGTCAAAAGTCTGGCTGATGGTGGCGCATTTTGGATCATTTGGCGCTCTTCAAAGTGGTTGAGCCGAATGGTGCTAGCGCAGGCATCATGTGCGTGAGCGAGCGCCGTCAGCTGGGACTGGTCATCTCTCAGCTACCACGGTTTATTTTAATTATTGTTTTTTTACTCCGGATGTTTAATATCGTGAAAGTCTTTCCACATATTTCTCACATAATGTTTGTTAATTTTCACATTCAAAGAGTGTCCGTGGAGTTTTTTGCACGTTCTTCTCCATAGAGATCTACGCTTTGGACCATGAAAATACATAGCGCCCCTGTCTCGTGGCGGACGACAAATGAGAGAGTGACGCTAAGGGTACCGTCCCGAATCGTCTCTTCCTGTTGCCACTTGACAAGGTTGCGTTCTTGACTTAAAACATGCAATACTACATCTAAGGTGCGTTCAGAAATGCATCATACGTGACGCCTGTAGCTTCATCTCTTTTCACCTTGACAATTCAAAAGTGCCTGTAAATGGTTAAATTGAAACAAATGCATAGTTTTGAGTGATGCTCTTTTTCAGCCGACTTAAAAAAAAAACATTTTACAAAAAAAATACAACCGACTTCCAAATAAAAAAAAAATGCTACAAAGTACAAAATAACTTTAATTTCGGAAGTCGGTGTTTTTGAGGTAGGTAGGTTTTTTTACAATTAATCTGCCTCCTTTTCCCAACTAAGTCATGGATGCAGCTGAATACCAGTATTACACATAGAGCGACTGCCTATCTGACCTTCACAACCCAGTAACTGTGTTACACGATACCTACCCAGCAAGACTTGTGTCGGATTTTCTCTCTTCTGACTACACGTTACGACTGTCAAAGATGTTCAAATGACAATCGAGCTTTTGCAAAATCGGTACATAATGTAGCTGCCGCAGTAAATTAGCTTAATCAGCCGTGTAATTGGTAGCCTAGCCTTTTCATTTAAATGTGCTGATTTTTAGCAACGTAAATGACATCTATTGTTCAATATTGTTTAATGATTTGCAGCATGTCACTATGTCGCTAATTAAACGGCTCGGTACAGTTCAATGAAAAGGCTAGACTTTTAATGAAACGGCAGATTCAGCTAGTTGTCTGCGACATAGCTATCGTCTCCACGACCAACCTTGCCAAGCTAAGTTTAATTTCGAAGTGCGACTTATCTGACCACAAACTCCTTGTGCATTTTTTTTCTGTGTAAAATAAAAGTTCTACAAAGCTTGTATTTTCACCGAAGATTTTCCTTAATAACTTAAAGCAACATATCGTTAGCTCAGGATAGATTTCAGTTATAAGCTCAACTAACTATAACAGTTTATCGAGAGCACTCCACTCAGACTGGCGTATTTTCAATTGTTTCAGTCGATTCGCAGCCAATGATCCGATGGCTGAGTGATGTTGGCTAACTGAAGTACTGTCAAGTATTGTATAAAATCTATGTACTATTTGTGAATAGTGGACTCATAAAACGTGATCGGCTTCAGCTGTTTTAGGGTTCCGTACCCAAAGGGTAAAACGGGACCCTATTACTAAGACTTCGCTGTCCGTCCGTCACCAGGCTGTATGCCATGAACCGTGATAGTTAAACAGTTGAAATTTTCACAGATTATGTATTTCTGTTGCTGCTATAACAACAAATACTAAAAAACATAATAAAAAAAAATTGAGGGAGCGCCCATACAACAAACGTGGTTTTTTTTCTCTATATTGATAACGGCAACAGGTAGACGCTTGAAATATTCACAGTATATTTAGTTATATATTCACTTTAAAAATAAATAATTAAACTAAAATAAAACAAATATTTAAAAATCACCTTTGTCTTGGCTTCCCATACAGCAAATTTTTTCCGGTTTTTTAATAGATAATGGCCGGTTTTTTATCTACCCACATCACCTCGGTTTGGGGAAATCACGATCCCCAGCAATGATGAATAGGGTCATCGGATGGGGAGGAGTATAACACCTATCATCGATGTCTCTAGTCGTAGGTACCTTGATTAAGACTTTACACATGTAATAACACCTCACGTGATCAGTCACGATGCCCCACGTCATCCAATCCACTGGATAACAGCGCCAAGGGCCCTTTACTTCACTGATCGTAAAATCTAAGCTAGTGTTATTAAGAGCGTTTAAGCGGTACGGTTTTTCTTAATTAATAAGGACTTGAAAGTTTGTATCAAATAACATACGGCGTACCTGCTCTTAAACCGCAGGCCCATTTCGATGTTGGCCTGTGGTTGTGAAGGCACAAAGAACCATGGATGCCTCACTAACACATGGTTCTTTGTGCCTCTAAAATACGTGCATAATCTTGATTTGCGGTCCACATGAGAACTGGCCCTCTAGCTGTTCTAATTTCACTACATCGGCCATTTTTTATAGTCAGCGAACTGAAAGTTATCGTACCTTACTATCATACTATAAAGCCACAGAGCTCGGAATTACCACACTGGCAGCGAGAGACGTCATTACTAACAATATTCGTGTCTAAGTTTTGATTATCATAGCCATGGTCAAGAGGGAGGTAGAGAATTTGACTTTATTTATTTATTAACATAAAACCAAACTGACCAAAAAATCTCAACACATGACAGAGTTGTGCGTGTTTTAAAATCTATGATGAACAGAAACAGCACTAATAGGGATGATTCCTGGTTAAAAATTTATATGATTCTATTTAGTCCGTCAGTTAGATTATCGAATAATATTGGACACGGGTTTTTTGCTTACGTGTACGTAAAAAGTGTACATACAAGTTACGTCACAGGAGTTTTCAAACATACTGTATTTTTTTAATTATTTGTTTACAAACGTGGAAGAAGAAAAAATAAGTGTCTAATATTGTTTGGAAATCTGACGGACTAATTGGATTGCTTTCCGTGTAACTTTCCAATTTTTACACCCTTTTTTTTACAATTCGTAGATATTATTTCAGCAATATCGTTCAATAAGTATTCATTCCTATAGATTTCTGATAGTTGTCTTATAATGGTTGTATGCCGTCAGTTTCTATGGGTAAGCAATGACACTCGCCTAAATTAAGGTTTAATTCACACGCACCACAACCACACCACACCGTCGCGACAAAAAGTGGTCAAGTTGTTGTTACGTGAGAATAAAGTCGCTGCACAAAATGTAGTTGTATTTACAATGTGGCTGTGATGTTGTCGGTATCACAACCGCGGTCGATAATGACGGTGAAATGTGGTTCGTGTGAATTAAACTATTAATTTTCATACATATTAGCACCCGCTCACGTGTTGTGATTGTGGTACGTGTGAATGAACTCTAGGTCGTCCTTAAGAGATTCACTTTGACTTTGTTTCTATCACCTCTGACCTAGACTAGAGTCAAGAGCAGACCCAACTCAAATAAAAAAATGGTATATATTTAGAAAGCATCAGTAATCACCATTAGTTCAGTGAGCCTGAAAAAAATAATGCATGAAGTGGACCTTTTTAGCGCAGCCGTGAGGCGCACACTTATTTTTTAGCATATTATTTCTTTGTTATTTATAAGAACTGTGCGTGTTTCATGTAACTTTGCGCTAAATAAATATTCTTTCATTCTTATTGCTTCAAAATTCTTGGTTTGTACGATTTGTTTTACAATGCCGTGTCTAGCACTAGGTAGGTGTCCACCGAGGAGGCTTCCGGCGACTGGGACCGCAATTAACTAGGACCGCGGTCCCAGTCGCCTGATCCATAAAAAATAAATATTTTTCTTCCGGCGACTGGGACCACTCATAGATAACTTAAAAAAATCTATAATTCAAGCCAAAATCGGTACAGTCAAACGAAAAAATTTCTAAATTATTTATATGAATATCATTGACTCGTTCTAGACATGAATTTATCCTATGCGCTTAGTAATAGATTAAGCTAGCCCGTTTTTACATAATTCACACATGCAGGTAAAACACACACAAAGGGCATAGCATTGTATAATTATTAATTCTGATTCTTAATTGTTTAAAAATGGTTGATTATTATAAGCACGATTTATGTTATTTTTTTTTTATTATTAGCATGATTTATGTGTATGTTTTTATAACGAAAGTTTTAAATAACATAACTGTAGTCAAAGGCTGTTTTTTTCTATCAATAAATGATGTTTTTAAATCAAAAAGGATTTTTCTTCAATTATTACATCTAAAATTTTTCGTTTGTCTGTACATTTTTTTATTTCAGTTATCATTTATGAGTGGTCCCAGTCGCCGGAAGAAAAATATTTATTTTTTACGGATCCGGTGACTGGGACCGCGGTCCTAGTTAATTGCGGTCCCAGTCGCCGGAAGCCTCCACCGAGGCCTCTGTCTCTGTGTATCAACCCAATAACGCTTCGGAGCCAATAAATTCAGCTACCTAAACGCAGGAACGAATCCGTGAGTAACTGTTGACTGCAAACAGCTTGGATTCTCGCACGTTCTGTTGTTTTTGTACAATCGTTTGTTTTGCACGCTGCAGGCTGTCGGGTACAGTTTTTGTAAAAGAAATGGACCGATTTCATAATATATTACACCTACTAACTTTAAGAAGATATAAGCCTATTAAAAGTAGGGAAGATTGAAGATATATGACAGGAAATTGCCAGGAAATGTGTATTTTAATGGAATTTTTTCCTTGAATTTGTTTGATCTTATTAGGTTTGATGAAATGAGAAGTAGGTAAATATTAAAACCTGACACATGGAAAAAATATAAGTAGAAATGTGGTAAAAATGGGGCGTTTGCACCATTCCTTGGCTGGCATTCTCCCTTCAGTCTGCCTAGATTTTCCCCAACTTTGTTGTAGTTGGCTTTCAGTCCATCCGGACGTAACTGACTGACTGACAACTAGCATTTTACAAAGAGCGAATGCCTATGTGAGCTCCAGAGCCCAGTAACTGTGTAATATGTTACCCCTTGAGAAGGTTGTTAGTCAGATTTTCTAGGTTCTGACTATCCCTAACGACTGTCAAAGATTTACAAACGACATCCGGGAGGCGTATCGGTATAGATGGTCACCTATTCACAGACCGACCGCGGCAAGCACTGCTTATGGTTGATTCACACATAGCCGGGTCGTGATCGTATAGGGACCGTGCATCCGTATCTGCACGTCCGTGCGTCGGCCCGGGCACGACAGCTCCGGCGCCTGCCCGGACACGGACGTGTGTGAACGAGTTCATACAAAATGTATGCAAGTGTATTTTTTGAACTCCGGACGGACCACGGCCCGGACACGGCCCGGCTATGTGTGAATCAACCTTTAACCTCAAAGATTGAACCGTTTGTTAAAGTGTGTGTTCCATAACATGTTTTATCATTATCACACACTGGATTTCAAAACAAAACAAGAATAACAGTTCAACCACGACTCATAACACCATTAAAAACATTTCGTATCGCCCATATTTCAACGTGAATACGCTCAAAGATACCTATTTGAGCACAAAGGAGCGTTAAGCGAAACATTTTTCATAATACATTTCGTACTAAATCTTCCAGCTTCGCCAGACATATTGACAATTTGATAACAATTTTACCGACATTTTTAATATCCGTTTAAAGTTGGTTCACACGAAACCACGTTTCTTTGTGTATCTTCTTTACAATAGATACAATAATATTTACATATACAAGTAAATAAAATTTATGTCTGTTTGTAATATCAAATTAACAGATTTTTACTAAATGCATTATGAAATCACTAATATACCTCTTTTTGGCATAACTATCGACTTAAGACAAAAAAATAATAATGCATTTTTTTGTAAGTATGTCTGTTTGTTTGTTCCAGCTAATCTTCGAAATAGCTGGACCAGACTTTCAATTTCAAGGGGACTTTCAACGGCAAATAGCTGGTGATATAAGGAGTATTTTAGGCTACTTTACTAAAAAAAAAAGTGTAATTGACATTTTTTTTTTAGTAAAGAATTGACAATTGACTTGGACGAAGTCGCGGGCAGTGTATATTTTATTCTGTTCACGCACACAATACGGGCTAGCACCTCGGGTATTCAAGTCTTAGTAAATAAATCTCCGCGTTATGAAACTTCAGTCGTCGGACAATGGATGCTATTTTTCTGCATGCTAGTTTCTTTTCGTCGGTAAAGACAACGGTTTATTCGTCTTGTTATTGTTTTACTTTAATTTGGTTTTGTGTTTGAAAATCTAGCTACCTTATACTTTTAAAGTGTTGTTGAGCACACTATTTCAAAAAGAAAAAAAAGCTTTTATTTACTTTTAGGTAGGTCTATCTTTTAAATCTTGGTTTTAAATAGGTACTGAAAAAAAAACTTTTGTTTTAAAAGAAGCTTGTATTTTCGGCCTTATTGAATTTAGTGTTATGTTATTAACTTTATTGTTTTCAACACTTCAAGCCCTTTCGTTTGATACCCATATTAAGGGGGTAAAAAAACGAAATGCGCCATCTTGGAGCGGCGGCCATATTAATTTTAGTATGATGTTACTAACTTTTTCGTTTTCTACTCTTCAAGCCCTTTCATTTGATAACCATATTAAAAGTATTGAAAATAAATGTAATCCGCCATCTAAGAGCGGCGGCCATATAAAAATTATTACATTATTAAGCATTGCACATTGTATTGTCACTAGAACCAAAGGTATAATGCAAAATTTCAGCTCAATCGGATACGAAACAATGGTCAAATAATGGTTTGCAAATTTTGATGGACAACTCATAAACATACATACGAACAGTGCAAGATAAATAATAGTTTGTCAAAATGCCTCAAAACATTTGGTAATACAACGTTACATAAAATCACAATGAAAAAATATTATATCCATTCAAAACCCAGCACTCTCGTCCTCCGTAGAAGACAATGAACCAATTTACCAGGAGTACATAAACAGCAGGCTCCCCATCGAAAACCACCGTTTCAACTGCACGTTAAGCTAGCGAAGGTAATAACAGATCTCTCTAACTAGCCGTTAATGTCAAACGCCAGGTGCAAAATGTACCCGAGATAGTTTAATTAAATAGCATTGTAGGAAGCCTCGGCTTTGCTCGGATCTTCGTGACGTTCCGATGCAGAACAAGTGGTTCTGAGAACAGTATCTATTAAATTGAAATAGGGTTATTTTTGCAGTAGAGTCAGAATAAGTGTTTTGTGTTCTGCAAATGTAATATCAAAATAAAGCTTTGTAGATCTCCCGAATTTCTTCACCTATGACTACTCATATCTACCTATAAATTACAGTTTGAAAATCATATAGGAAAAGTTTATATGTTTATAGGTTGTAAATCATATTAAAATTTCAAGTTAATAAAATATTAAATAAAAAATAATTAAACCTATTTTTACACAAGACAGTACCTATATCCAGTAGTATCTTTTGTATTCTTGTAACACGGCTAACACGCGATATGTATTGTTTACGTTTTGCTACAAAACAAATCTACTAATACCTTACTAAAACAAAGGAAAACTAAAATCCAAGAAAGACGGCTCTAAAATGAAATGATGTCGTAACACAGTGTAAGTTCATGCGATGAGTTTAACTCCAAAATGGCCGCTTGGCACGCTCGCGCTGTGCATTCACGTCGCGCAGATACATCATGTTTTCATGTTCGTCGAAAGCTCACAACTCTTGACGAACGAGGTTTCACTGCAGTACTTGATACTACTGAAACGTGGGCGAAGATTGATAATCTTGTAGTGGGACTTGCCAAAGTGCTTTTGATATTTTTTTACTAAAATATTGATTCTTTGCCTTTTAAGATACGAATCGGGCCCATCTGTGTCGATGAATTCGAAGTATCTATCGAATTCAGTTGTGAAACAAACATGAACTATAAAAAATTCAAGACAAATGCTTCATTTTGGAATAAACTCACAATTAAATAATTCCATTGTCAAAGACCAAACATATTTACGACATAATTCAATTACCAATAGTTAGTACCATAATTCATCACACCAAACCATGAACAACATAGTTTTCCATCTCCATATTTTCTCTTCTGACTCAAACGGGTGCTAAGCACGCGATGCAATCACGTAGGAGAGATAGATCATAAATGTCCTTCCAGCTAAAATTAGTTCCTCCTGATTAACTGCAGCTTATTTTATGATGAACCAGCTTTCTAATCTAAGAAGACCCCAAACACTGAACGATACCGAAGACGACGCTTAAATTTGAGAAAAAAAAAATCGAGCCATACCTAAGGCCCAGCGCCCACTGGTGACGCGGCACGGCACGGGATTCTTGCAATACAGATGATATCGAATCTTATTTAACACTGTTAACACTCACATTTCATTGATACGCCACAGTCTGCTTCGGCACGTTCTGGCATACCGAAATTTGAATGCTAAGCATGATAAAATAAGATCTCAAGTCATTTGCGCTTTCTAAAATCCGTTGCCGTGCCGCGTCGCCAGTGGGGGCCGGGCCTAAAGGTGCATCTGGGGAACCTAACGGTACTAAACTGTCTGATGACGCACGTTGGCCTCTGGGGCGTCTCGCAACCTTCGATAATTTCATCATCGTCATCATCATCATATCAGCCGAAAGACGTCAACTGCTGGACATAGGCCTCCCCCAAGTGTCGCCACAACAACCGGTCCTGTGCGTCGATAATTTATTAGGTTTAATTAGTTAAGGATATCATGAATCCTATTTTTAGTCACATCACTACATCAGCCTACGAACAGCATAGTTTCGTATCTCCATATCTCCAGTCGTGAGGCACGCAATGCAGTCACGTAGGAGAGATACATCACGTGTGTCTCCAGCAAAATGAAGGTTCTTCTCGTTATGTACCGCTAATGTTACAAACGAGTTTCCTGCAGTGTGGAACACTGCGTGATGTATTGGCTGGTTGTAGACACAAGGTTTATTATGTTGTGTTAATATTTTGGTAATGCTGTCTTTCGGGGTGGGTTGTTTTTTTTACGTACACTATACCATTTGCTAGCTGATTCCCGTAACGTGAAGTAATTTTCTAGACCATGTTTCACCATCTATGCCTATCCTTGACACTGTGAAACGCCTAACAAAACTAAGGAACAAAATTCTATACCAGTAACGAGCGACGGAATTCTAGACTGAGCCAATTTCAGAATTAGCATGCACTCCAACTCCAGCAATACGATACTTTCAGCCGCTACGTCCTAATGTACTTTCCTAGTCAGACCAACTTCAGTCAGGTAGCCTTAACTTCTTAATTGAGTTGCCAACATGAACCGGTAGTGTGACTTTCGAATGCTACAGAACACTTGCGAGTACAAAACGGCCCTTTTGTTATAGTCTAAGATCCCAGAGTCCCCAGATGTTACTTATTATCTCAGTACCGTAACAGAATGTGTGAGATAGAGAAGTGTTAGTATGTGCTTTGAAGGTACGCATTCCTTTTAGCTTGGGCCAACTGCCTTTTTTATTTTTTGGTGATGTCTTAAACGTATTTTTAACTCTAGGAGGAAGTTTTGCACCCTCCCAAATCATTTAATAAGCTCTGCCCAAACGTACGTTCAAAGTACATACTAGGTAGTATGTACTCCACCCAAGTTGCGAAATTTGTTCGAAAGAGTCACCGCGGCCCGGGAACGCAACGGGCATTAGGAGGAACATGGATGGGTTTTAGTCAGTAAGAGTCTGGCACTCCCTTCCGCTACGCCCAGAGCGAAAGGAGTCATTTGATGATAACCCAACATAAAAAAGGTTGTATGTACTTTAAACACAATTCTATTCCACACAATTTTTCAATGAGAAAATAAGTAACGTCTGGCGACTCTGGGATCTTTGACTATAACCCTTTGTTGCTAACTTCGAAGTCCCAATAGACCCCCCGATCGAGTTATCTGTAATGGTATTACCTCTAATAACTATGAATTCTAATAATAGACTCGTTTCGTTACGATAGGGACTTAATCGGCTACTGAACTGCCTGTGGCAATAACTTTAAACAAATGAAATGGTGTAGGAAGCTGTTTAAGGGCGGTCTTCATCATAATTCTTGACTTGTTCTTAATTAATGTTGGCATCGGTTTGTGCTAGGCTTATCAGTTATGACAGAGTATCAATTACAGAATAATTTACGAAACCACTTAGAATCTAAGTGGTTCTAAGTCTTAGATCCTGTGTTATCAGGAACTTTTCAACATAGGTTTTTTTATGGATGGGAAATTATCAAATGACTCCTTCCGCTATGGGCGTAGCGGAAGGGAGTGTCAGACTGTTACTTTTACCCATCCATGTTCCTCCTAATGCCCGTTGCGTTCCAAGGCAGCGGTAACTCTTTCGAACAAAATCCAACATCAACAACATAGCTAGATAAGTGGTTTAGTAGTACCTACTGCTACTTTCAACAGGTATCTACATACTTTGCCAAAAACATCGACTGAAGATCGTATTTTAAGTATTAAACCAGGTTATAAACCATACGTGTGATAAATCTACACTTCTATACTAATATTATAAAGAGGTAAAGTTTGTGAGTTTGATCTGATCCGATTTTGAAAATTCTTCCGCCACATTCATGAGGAAGGTTGTAGACTAGACAGGAATGGGAAATTCTAACTGAAAAGGAAAACAACGGGATATACGCGTAGGAAGTCGCGGGTAAAAGTTAGTTTTATACAGTTCCGTTCAGCATTCATTAATGCTGAACGGAACTGTATAAAACTAGCTACCGTCTGTCTATTCATTCATCCTCACAAACTTTCACATTTTTTAAATATTAAGTAGAAAAATAGGATGGACTGTACCTCATTTTTATCAATTTGAGCATTATTATTTGAATGTTAAAAAGACGTTGATCACCTAATTATGTTCGCCCTCCCTGAACGTGGAAGATTGCGTCTGTATTCATTTATAGGCCGCCAATTTAAAGTCAGCAATGTAACCAATAAAGGCGCAAATGTCTAAATTGCTAACAAGATGGCAATCCTATTTACATAATGCAAGCATTCCTATCTCTTCTTTAACAACGAAAATTCTGTTTAAAGCAAATTGAAGCTCCTAAATTGAGCGATTTAATGAGGTTCAAAGCTTAGATGGTTTTCTTTAGGAAGTGGGCTTAATTTGTAATAACATTTTACACAGGAAAATTTTAACAATGAAGTGCCCTAACCTGCATAAGTGGTAAGTGAATTAAGTAAAGTGGGACGGAGGAAAGAGTTTTTACACGTGTGTTATGAAAGGAAGGGAAAGAGGTACATCTACTTGCTTGAAAAATATTTATCTTTGGAGAACTGGTGGAGGTTTTTGAGCTAAATAGTTATATGTACTTACATAAGATTTTTTTTGGTTGGAATATTCAGGACGGATTGTGCTATGCCTACTTCTACAGACATGAAAAACGTTTAAACTAAAATACACTTAGTTTTATTAGATCAAAGGTAATCTATCCAGTAACACCTACAATATTGCCATGCATTGCGTTACCATTTTCGCGGCGTATTCCTCATTACTGAGGTCATGATTTCCCCGACGTGAAGTCATTTTCGACAATTATTCAACATTTTACCTATCCTTGGCATTGTGAAGCCCCTCAGACGTTTGCCATCAACCTTGCCAGTAACCATCGTTCCTCGCGATGTGACCTCCAGGACTCTTTGCCGACAAATAGTTGAAAGCCTGTTGTGAACCCATGTAATGTTTTCTTTCTCTATCTTTTCGTGGGTAAAGCCGAGATAGATGCCCCAGTGGTATAGGTGCCCCAATTGCAATAATTTCTCTAGTTCCGCGGATGAATCGCGTGCTTTATTATTTATCTATCTAAAGACTTTCCAACTACCACTAAGTGGACCGCGTCTCATGTCGCTGTGTGATTGCATGGGAAGGCAAAGTGCGATCAAAGTTTTTTCAGGATAGATGCCTGTTTTCTCAGCGGGTCGTCTATCCTAAACGTGATTGATATGGAGTAGGCAACTATCCCATATATGGGATAGATGTCCCAAAATGTAGAGGTCCGTAAAAATCGCTAATACTCTGTAAATATAAAAGATAATGTTTTTTACTTTGCATAATTTTGTAGATAAAAAATCAAAGTACTTGCCTAGTTTTGCAAATCAAATATTTTGATTTTTGTACTGGGAAATATAAAAATATTTCAAAAAGTGTGGCATCTATCCCGGTTTTACCCTATTCTTTTTTATTCTATAATTTGTAAACTTAATTTCTTGCAAGCTATTGTCCTAAGAAAAATAATCTTCTTCTAACTCTACATAATCGGAATGTCCATATTAACAACTTCACACTTACACAACAGTTAAACAAGGCCAAAGAATCGAAAACTAATGAACAACAAAACTCAATTAAAGTTTACGGTATCCGCGAATATCGGGAACTACTTGACTATTACTTTTTGGGGCTGAAATTATAGCTACCTGTGATTACTAATATTATGCAATAGATTTAAAAAAATAACATACCCATTGAGTTCGGCAAAGGTGTACCAATAGTACCTACATTTCGTCAGTTACGAATATGTTTATGTTTTGGTGTGAGCCTATTCCCATTATTCGAGCGCAATTCCCGACTCCGCACTACTAGCTACGGTGAAATCCTTTACGTAAAAACTCGTGCGAAGAATACAAGTGGAGCATACGGTTGAGGTCTGCCCTGCTTGGGCACCGCCGTGTCCTCATAGGCATCGGCAGTGGCGACCTCTCGCGTCCATCAGCCCTTTTTTTTTTTTTTTTTTACGGGGAGAAATCCTCATGGATGTCCTCTGCCCTGGGGCGGGCGGAGGGGTCTGTCAGACTCTTACTGACTAAAACCACCCCGGTGTTCCATCTTCCACCTACACCGGGGATCGCGGGAACATAGCGACTTCCGTAATCCCCGGCTGGTGCCGGCCCCCCTCTGCGGACCACATCTCGTATGCGGGGGGAGTGAGGTGTTTAACTCCCCCCGCGACGTCAGAGGGGCGCACGGGAACACCACGCGCCGCCACCTCGGGTCCGGATGAATGGGGGGCAACGGACATCCCCAAGTCCGCCGCTCCTGGACCCAAGCGTCCATCAGCCCTGGTTCAACCTATGGTCCGGAGCGAGGGGGCCTAGGAAGCAGTCACCCCCTTCTGCAAAGCAGTAATGTAAGCGAAGGAGGAGGTGGGATGCGTGAAGGAGAGGCAAACCTCATGCCCCAACCTCCGCAGCAGAAGGAGACGCACGGGCGTTGGGAGTCGCAGGGCGATTCCCGACCACTGTAGATGCCTGCGGACGGCGTGGCTCGTCGTCTGATAAGGAACAAGCCCGGGTCGAGGGTGCGGTGCGTTCCACATGCGCCTCAAAGAGATGTCAGCATTAATTTACGGGGCCCGCTAAGGCCCGTGCCGGCCAGGTTTGCGGAATTAATCCGAAAGACTTTCCGCGGCCCTGGAACGCAAAGGGTATTCGGAGGAGTCATTTTTAGTCAGTAAGAGTCTGACACTCTTTCGCTCCGCCCAAAGCGGAAGAAGGAAATAAGGAAAACTCAAAAAAGTAAATAATAAATCGCCTGCATGCGTATGCATAAAAGCGACTCAGGTAAAAATGAGTTTGTAAGAAAGACTTGTGATAAGACATTCCTAAAAGTTCAGGTTAGGTTAAATAAGTTTGTTCTCTGTTCCATTTTATAAGCGAAGATCTTTTTCCTTGAGATATCTTAATTACATTTAAAAGAAAACAGTACAAGCACAGCATTTCCGCATCACTACTAACTGTTCCTAACATCTTCGGAACCGTTCACAAATCACTGTTATACCCAGTATTTACCAGTTCCGCAGTACAACGCTGGTATAATAAATAACTTGGGTACTTGGGTTCCGCACTCCTAGTCAATTACCGTCACTTGTTTAAAAGGGAGTTTTTTATTTTAATAAAGGTGCTTCCAAACAGAACTCGGTAATTAGACTAACTTTTACGGTGAAAAAGAAATTAGTTTGCGTACACGTAAAATGTTTGGTAGAAGTACCCGGAATGTTTTTTTTTTCTTTTTCTTTTGCCAGCTGTAATTACCGAGTATTTGGAGGTGATTTTTAATTTCAGTTGCGCGTGTAACGTTAAATTTTAAATAGGTAGCTAAGTGACATTGATTTAGGACTGCCCTGTGACGATGGAAGTCATGTTTTCCTTTTTCCTGCTTTTAAAGAAGTTCCTAATGTGACTTGAATGTGCGCCAAAATCCATGTCATTTTTTAAACGTCGTATTAAGGTCTTAATGTTATGTTGCGGATTTTGTTCGAAAGAGTTACCGCGGCGTGTCCGTTTTGATGGCGCGGCCACGACGTTTTTTTTAAAAAAATGTATGCCACGATTTTGTAAAAAATTGTAAAAGTAGATTCCCAAAACCATAAATTTGTCAAAGCTATGGTTAAAAAGTTAGAAGGGTTTGAACGTGGCCGCGCCATTGAAACGTTCCGAACCGCGCGGCCACGGAGATCTTTAAAACTAAACATTGCAGAGACCTGAAATTTTGGTAAGTAACAGATTGAATTTGTAAAAAAATTGTAAAAATATATAAAAAAATCCTGGGCTTATATTTTAGGAGCTGTAAGACTAATACGCCATGGCCGCGCCATTGAAACGGTGAAAAACACATTTTCGCCGATATCTCGCTAAAAAAGCAACGCAGACGTCTGAAGTATTTTGTAAAACCCAGATTTGAATTTGTCAAAACTAGTAAAAATAAAACAAAAAATCCTAGGTTTATATTTCAGGAGCTATAAGACTAATACGCCACAAGACGAACACACCGCGGCCCTGGAAAGCTAAGGGCATTACGAGGAGCAAGGGTTTTAGTCAGTAAGAGTCTAACAATACCTTCCGCTCCGCCAAGAGCGGGAGTCATTTGATGATTTCCCATAAAAAAAAAAGATCTTAATGTATAATTTTTTCTCATTTGTTTAAGGTCTGGATATTTAGACATCAATCAATCTATCATACCTACCTCAACACACCATAACAGCATACAATATTGTATCAACATTCTGTACTGCGGAAAATGTGCTATTAAAACCATACAGGCTCACTTCAGTATAACAATCTCAACGAAAACATTATTTAAAATTTTCTCATTATTTTTAGTTATAAGAATACCTGACATGACTAGCCTTGGCGTTAGTATTCCATCGCGTTTTTGTCAGGACATAAAAAGTGACATGGAGACAAATTCCCCGAGACACTCGCTCAGCGGGAGGCCTCCCTAATAGGATCACTCTATAAATAATGCCTTCTTGAGTTTCCAGGGACGCGGCTACAAAATTCAAGGAAATTATATTTTTTAATTATACCTGCTAACATATTTACTTTGTTTACTTGTAGACTTACATAAATATATTATAAAGTACTATCTTTTTTTTTCAGTGGCTTCGTTTCTGTGGACTATCCTGCAGGATCTTTGCAGCAGGATCTTTGCATTTTTCCTCTAAGAAAGTAACATATCGCCATAGATTTAAATCGAAAAGCTAGAGCCCTCCTAACGTTTGCTTATATGCGTTCACCTTACAAGAAACACGGCAAGATTTAAATCGAAAAGCTAGAGCCCTCCCAACGTTTGCTTATATGCGTTCTCCTTACAAGAAACACGGCAAGATTTAAATCGAAAAGCTAGAGCCCCCCCAACGTTTGCTTATATGCGTTCACCTTACAAGAAACACGGCAAGATTTAAATCGAAAAGCTAGAGCTCTCCGAACGTTTGCTTATATGCGTTCACTTTACAAGAAACACGGCATTTTTAATGTCTCAAGCAACCGAACGCTAAGGCTGCCTGTCCACCGGAGCGGAGCGAGGTAGCGGAGCGGAGCGACGGAGTAATGCGGAGCGGAGTTCTGTCCACCGGAGCGGAGCGAGGCAGCGGAGTGGAGCGAGAAAGTAATGCGGAGCGGAGATGCAGACTGTGTTTTTCATTATACGGAGCTAGACCGCGAGCACGCGACGAGTCATTCGAGCTTACGGTGGCGGGCGATTTGTTTAGTTCTACGCTAAATTTCACTGACAGCAGACATGTTATCGAAAAAGTTAATACGTTATTACCTCACATTGCTCGAGGAAGAAGAGTTGGCTCCGTTTCCCCGCTCCGCTGCCCCGCTCCGTTTCCCGCTCCGCTGCCCCGCTCCGCTTCCCGGTTTTGTATGAATTTTTAAACTAGTTTGTAACTCCCTGTCCACTGAAGAGGAGCGGAGATTTTGTGTAATCCTATTGGTTAATATTTCTCAGTTTCTCCACTCCGCAGCCTAGCTCCGCTCCGGTGGACAGGCAGCCTAACGAAGATAGCCGACCGCGTGGCGACTTCGCTTTGGTCTAATGGGCTTATGCCAGATCAAATTGTAGCGCCAGAACAATGAAACATGCGATCCGCTCTGCCCTTACTATACAACTCGATGCATATCACACACAGTAACACGCCTTTTACCAGTGACAGAACTTTCATGAATGAATCAGAACATGCAGAAATTGCCCCTACAAATCCTTAATGACCTATCTTGCTCGTCAACGACCTTTGTTGACCATGAGTCCCCCACTGACCTATGCTGACCGGTCAGAGGGGACATTGTCGGGATACGAATGGGTACCAGATTGATGATGGTGTTATTTTTAGCAAAAATAAGGACGCTACGTTCTTGTCACCTTGCTAGTGTCAAAACACTTTTTACGATTGGCACCTATTTAAAATTTAAATAAGACATTTAAATTTATTATTTATTTTATAAGAAGTAGCTTCACAGCTGACAGTAAATAAATGTGACATTCTTAACCCAAACATTACGCCAATTACGAAGTACACAGAAAAAAAAAATATTAGATTGATTTTAAATATAAGCAACCTAACCTAACCTAACCAAGAACATATTACACAAAAAGGCTTTAAAGTTCTCCTACAAATTGCTGTCATCTGAAAACGTGGCCATAAGTCTAGAAGCATTGCGCACACGTTGAATGGAAAATGTTTATTTTTTGGACAATCAACGAGCCAGCCGCCAGCTCTCTGCTCACGGAAACTATCGATCAGTTGACAAAAACTATCAATAAAGAGGACACGTGTACTCGAACGCCATACCTAAGCGTTTCGACCCCAAACGGCTCAACATTAATATAATTATTTTACTACACCAAACCTTAGAACAGAAACCACCAAGCCGTGATATGCAACCAATTATGTATTGATGTTAACTTTCTTGGACATCAGTCCAAGAAAGTTAACATCAATACATAATTGGTTAAGCACGTCTGCGTATGCTCTCTACAATCATGTAGAGAGCATACGCAGACGTGCTTAATCTTTCGCAAATTTCTTCAGCCTGCGGTTTCCACGTTTAAATATCTAACTGAATCTAAACAACTCCTATACAACGCAAATCAGGTGCTCATTTGATGACTACAGATTGATAAGCATGGATTGATTACTACCGGATACGTTGCAGTGTAATTTAAGAGGAGCCTTTGTCGAGCACCGGACTGCAATAGGCCGAGTGGATTGATTGAAACGTGGTAGAACAGGCTTGACGTACCCAATATGTTAATCAGTTTTCTATCATGAAACTCTATAAAACCGAGACTGGAGAGTTTATTTTAGTTCTAAAATAGAACCTAATTAATTATGCTAGACAAACTTTAGTTATAATTAAGTACCTACCTTCTCAAATAGTTTCATCAAGACCGCAGGTATAGAGAGACATAGATAACGCAAGAGCACTACTTCGCGTGCCGGTCTCGGTGCCCAGCTTACGATCAAAAATCGTAAGCTGTCACTTTCGTGCTCAATTTGCATCGGTGTACGCTAGTCGGACGTCAGTTAGGTGTCAGTTATGTAGTTAGGTCAGTTAGGTGCTACACGTGGCGGCATCTTTGAATCGTTTTGATTCCCATCACCTAATAATGCTTGTGTTGACGTCATAGTAGTCAAAAAATGACACGTTTGGTTTTCATACAGGTCGTGATACTTGCGTGATCTATATCTATGATTAAGACTCTACACCGGTGATCTTCCAAAGGTTAGCTATCCCAACTTAACATACACAAAGAGCCAAACTTCGCTAAAATTCTCGAATAAATTAGTACTACATAACTTGCAAAGTGCGCCTAACATCAAGCAAAGCTCTTCCTTTTCAGTTTAAAATCAATTCAACTAGACATAAACTTGAATTCAATAGTTAAATGAACTTGTGAACTAACTCCAGCGGAAAATTGCTGACATTTAGTTTAATCTAACATTTAAATTGTGTTGAACAGTCAGTGAAGGTATTATGGCAACTATGTGGCTTTGAGTCTTCAATCTTGCTTAGTTTTGATGTTGTATAATGCTTAAGCTTGTAATTTATCTTCAGGTTCAGCAAATCTTCTATTGAAGTTTGCCGACGTTTTAATTAGATAAAGTTACTTGTAGACGAAATTCTCTATTTGGTTACCAATTATTGATTTTATTTGTTTATGGTATAGGTATGGAGTGCTACGGAGGTGTTAGATTTTTTTTTTCATTCTTATTTTATTATCAGTCGGTACCACTCCACTGCTAGGCGCAGGCTTCTATAGTCAAATCGAAGTCAAATCAGTCCTTCGACTAAAACCTTATATACTGTCTTGTTCTTATACTTTCGTTTGCTACCTACTCAAATCTCCCTTATTAGCTACCTCATCAGCTGTCATTAAAGCAGACACAATAGTAAAACAATGGCGTCACATCTCCTGGAGATGTAGTAACTGACAAGTGTATAAGTGTCTACATGGTGAGTAGAAAATAAAGGTTGTTGGTGTTTTACAAATAACCCTGTATAATTATACACGAGAACATTATCCATCCCAAACAGTGTGGAGCTCGCTCTCCTGATCTAGTATCATTGTACTGTACAGGTTGTTCCAGAAAGGTGTGGTCATATTTAAGGGTGTGGTAATTTTGATATTTTTTCCCTAATGTTTAACAGCTACCCAACATCACCCTTAAATATGACCACACCTTTCTGGAACACCCTGTATATTATAGTAAAATAATATAGTACGCAAAACACTATATTTTCAACGCTTACTTAAATACTGAGGAGACCTTTTATTAAAGGCCTAAATACATTAGTAAAAAACTGTTTGTAAGCACCAACATTTTCGAGCTCACTGCATTCGCTTCAGCATCTTGTATTCTATACTCCTCAAACTATTCAGCATAAGAAATAATGTTACAGCAACTTAAACTGACTCCTATATCTGTATGAAAGGTCAAAAAAACCTACCCGATCCGAGAAAGCGAGCCAGAATATTCGAGCTTGGCTCGTTCGAGCTTTTATAATTTCCTTCAAGCTTTTCTGAATAGCTGGGCTAATGAAAAAATAAATGACTAAAACGAACATTTAAAAATAAAAACATGATGCTGATTTATGATGCTGGTTCTTGCATGCCTCCCAAAAAAAAACAAGAAAGGAGAACAAACTCTATTTTTTAAATATATAACATATAACTAAATTATAATTGTGTGGGCTCTATTTTTTCCTGAATTTTCCAAAAGTAAAAATTAATTCTTACAAAGATTTGCAAAAAAATATTTTTTTTTTCCTCAAAAAAGGTGGCCACACTACCCGATCATAAAACTAAACTGAGAATAATCGTGTTACTTATGAATAGACCTAAACAATCAATAAGTTCTGGAAACTTTAATAATAACACTTCTACAAAAAATGTGCACTGTGACACAGGTTATATACCACAAGTTCGTCGCTCGCCTGATAGATGGCGTTGTGTGTCGCTTTTAACATTCTCAAGATTTTTAAGGGCAGTGCCGCCTACTGACACTGAAACGCTGATCGTCCCGGATTTAAAGTGGGTAAGCATTTTGGCACAAAAGCTGAATGCTCAAACTTCTAGTAATCACTGTTGTAGCAACTGCTTTTACCTCTAAATGCCTACATGAACAAAAATACGTAGATATGTTGTACGAGTAACGTAAGTATGTTGTGATAGATACATATACTTTATCAAACAAAAGTGCAACAACAACACAACTGCCCAACGCATACGCTCAAAAATGTTTGATAATACTTGCATTGTACGTAGGTACAGTCAGCGACAAAATTCATGAGCAAGTACAAAGTAACGAAAGTCGTCAACATATAAAACATCAAGTCACTGAATAGCTTTGCAAAATGCAGTGAACAGATGAAGGTTAATCAGTGATCGGACATGGAAACAAAAAAGATCTGAACACGCCAGTGATACAAAATTCGGATAACTTGTTCTTCACCGATTCTTTTTGAATTAACATATTCAGGTTATTTGTTGCACTGCTTTCAAGTTGTTTGGTCCCCTAATTGGGAAGTATTCAGTTAATCTTCTAAATAATATTATTCATTATTTAATTGTGTGCTACGTTTTACCTAACTGCTCCAGAAAGAGGGTAATATAACCCGGTGTGTGGCTTGATGGATTTTGACTTATGAGATAAATTGGATAAATCTAGACATTTTAAGTGAGATAAGCATTTTGATAAGACGATAAGATAGCGGCAGCTATTAAGTAGGTACATGTTTAAATTTTTTTTTTTGTGACACGGTCACGTGAGGTATCGAAACATTTACTATGGGACAAATCCCGAAAGCGCAAAAAAAAACAGCTGTTCAGTACATTTTGACGAGTTATGCGCAATTTTAATCGCGACTTCAGTGTTGATCCCATATTAAAAGTTGTTCATAATTATAAGTACAATGATCCAATCGCGAATTTAATGTTTATTTACCTATTACATAAGAATTATTTTTTTTTGGGAATTTTCACATGTCAGGGCCGCAGCGGTTAAGAGCTATTGCATTTCTGATACACGTTGTAGCTATATGCCAGGTGTCTACACCTAAGGAACAGGAAGATCCTGTTCCTTTTGGAGACAACCAGCGTTTCTATTGTTATGTTTTGTGTTATATTTAGGACCTTCAACTAGATACTACTAAGCAAACACCGGATTGTGAGCACTCGGAGTCACCACCCTTTCAGTGGTGTGCCTACACAGCCCATTTTGTGGTGTCGTATTTACTTAATGGAGTTTCTTGCACGTTCTTCTTCTAGCTAGATCGAGATGTTACGCTTTGGAAAGCGCAACTAGCTTAATTTTTTAGGCTGACCGAGTCCTTGATAATCCAAAACTGCTGTAAATGAATTACTTGAAATAAATGCTTTTAGTTACCTTTTAGATAAACTCCAGAGCATAAACGAGCCTGCGTATCCCCCTCGCAAATAATTCACCGTAATTTTTGTCACATATTTGTGACGTTGGAGTACAGGCTAAGCTATCGTTTCTGATATAATATGTGAAAATGGCTGGAAAGGGTTAACAAATGCTTAATACTCAATTTTAATAAAGGCAGAATCTAACTCAAAGGCTTTTTTATGTAACAACGTAACAAGTCACGTTTATTTCCAATTAGCTATCGAGAAAGTTGTTCTTATTAACAAAGATATAATCTCAGCTTATGAAAAGAATTCTGATTAGGGATAAGAAAGTATTAATACAAGAAAAAGTACCAATTACGTATTTTCTCAGAAGTATTTGTGTATGACAGCAGTTGGTTGAGTATGTTCTATTTAATGAAGGAGCGCCTAAGCTTTTGATCTCGGACTTTTGTAACAGTGAATGAAATTTAAAAATTAAATTTGGAATGGTTTGGCTAATAATAATTATGTTTAAAAGTTTACCCATTAAAAATTTTGTGCATTTGATTTGAAAAACGATTGTTGCATTAATTCAAATAGTGAACATCTACTTAATAGGCTGGAGAATACCTTTGTAAATCAAAATAAAAGCAGTGTAAGGGCAGTGTATTATTTTATAGACATGTTAAATATAAAAAAAAGCAGGAAAAGTGCATGTCGGGCCTCACACAAAATGTAATAATTTCGAGCTCATTTTCGTTATGAGCTGCACTGAATACCATGACAATACACCGATACCGAGGTTACCTACTGGAATTCATTAACTATGAAAGCACTGGACAGTTGGACAATTCTTAACTTTTCTATTTGTAAATATGCTCTCTTATGCATCGAAATACGTCACGATCAATTCTTCAACTGCAAATGTAAGTTTTTAATCGCAAAAACATATTTCACAATCAAAACAATCCTTTGTCAAAATAAATTGTTTACGTATCTAAATGTTATCATTCTCATATAAATTATTCTTCCAATTTCTTTGAAATGGATTAAAATCTTTACTTTTATTTTAAATTCGCATAACATAGTGTCAAAATGATCACCCAAAATCCGAGGTTTTCACGTTTTTAACGCCAAAGGCACCACCACCAATTCAAATATAACAGAAACGAGTTTCTACAGTATAATAAGCAAAAGCAATATTGTCAAGAGAAGACATAATATACACATACTATGTAGAAGATATTAATATGGGAAGAAGGCGGTGAGTTTTCCTACTATTACGATGTGGAGAATATTTAATTTAATTTGATTTACCTATTGTTTGTTTGCTATTTTAACGCAAGTTGTGGTCTGCTTTAATTGAAGATGCACAAGGAATTGTACCTGTTTATAATTTGTTTAATTAAGCATGTAAGGTGTAATCTTTGTTGGAGATCCAAATAAATACAAATACAAATACAAATTTATATTCGAAGTAATAAAAATTGCTCTGAAGTTTTGCGAGCAACATAACTGCAACACAATAATGCATTGAAAGCCAAATATAAAATGTATTACGAATTAATTACAGCTAGGTTCATAAAAATGCAAGTAGTGGTTCCGCATGTTATTGATAAAAAGCTTCGAACGAGGACCAAAGTTTTCCAAAGTTCCGTTAAAATTAACCGAAAAAATAACGTTTCTTGTTGGCAATAGAAATACCTACTAAATTGAGTGGAAATTTAAACTGTTCACCTTTTTATGTTTAGTTTCAGACGGAAGGAATAGAAGGAAGAAAGACAGGCCCTTGTCTAGTGGGACACGACAGGCTGCAAATAAATAAATAATTAGTATACCTATTAAACTTAATATATTAAATAATAAACTACAAAAAAATTCTGCTACTATAATTAACTTTGTGATCTAGCATTTTCTGGAAGAAATAAAAGGCTTTTTTTTATTTTATTTTATACCTATTATGGTTCATAAGACACAAACGGACGAACAGCAAGGCTTCGTAAAAGGGTTCCGTTGGTTGCCCTTCAGGTACGGAACCCTAAAAATCTAAGTTATCTACTGTAAATGACCTTAGCTAAACTTTAGCTATTCATTGAAAAACAAGTCTACGCGCATGTTAGTTTAAGTTGCGAAGCTAGTTTTAATGTTGTTTGCTTGCGCACATTCAAAGCCTCCTCTATTGTGGCACAAAGATAAACTTGTAAGTTATGTTTGCGATATGCGGACTGTAACCACTAACTTACTTATTTAATGTCGTTATTCCATAATGCATGTATGTTTGTATGTGTATTTTAGTTCCTATTTGAGACGGATTTTCGCTTAAAATATTTGCTAGCGGCAACACGGTTGATGCATGCTCATAAAGCTTTTGAGAAACTTAAACCTACCTTAAGAAATTCTAGAACTGTTTTTTTTCTAATTTATGTCCCAATGGTGGGCAAAGGCCTTTCGACCTGCTCCTGCTGCTATTATGACGTACGGTAATATAATTATTTGTTCTTTTTTTGAAAATCTGGGTCAGGTGGTATATCGTGTGTTGCCACCTGGCATTATGCTGAGCTGAGGCCCTTTTGGCAATAATAGTTTTGAATATTATTTGTTTTGTTTAATTTTAAAGTGTTTCTGTTTTTATGATGCCAATAAATACAATTTTCTTTCTTTCTGGCGAATTGAAAACTTAAGGCGAAGTGAACGACAACTAAGCTGTCAAACCATACAAACCAGCCGGTCGATTCTGTCGTCATCTCACGGTGTTCACCTAGGCGGAGTGAACGACAATAGAGCTGTCATTCCATCTTATTTGTATGGTTTGACAACTCACCCGTCGTGCACCCGCCCAAGTGTTCACTTCGACATGTTTACAGAATCGCACTGAAGATGGAATGATAGCTCACACGTCATTCACTCCACCTAAGTGTACACGGTGAGATGTCGACAGAATAAACCGGCAGTTCCTCACACCACCTTCGCCGCGGTCGACCACGACGGCGAGATCCCCCCCAGGCCTCCAGTGAGTTCTTTTTCTACGAACTGCGCCCATTATATTAAAATTATAGTTCTTGTATTTATTGCGGTAACTTTATGAGCCGTATATAAGAGATGAACTCATTTTAGATTAGGCATAATATACAATTTTGTTTTCCTTTCCTATTAAGCCTCCCGAGCAACATACGTACACATCCCAATATCTCGGATCTTTTGGCAACTATTTATGTATGAATCATAAATTGCCAGAATAAAATTTCGCTTTCTCGTACAGCCTTCACAGAAAGAACCTTGAGAAAAAACAAAGAATTTGCCTTTTTCCTTTTGTCTTATTTCTAAAATATTCCCTAAAGATGGCATAAGAAAAATTCGAGAAATCATGAGCACGATGACGTGGCAAATTGAAGTTGAAATCCATCAAGGAATTCTGGCGTCAGCAAATATATAAAATAAACATGAATTATTAAGAAATTGTCTTTGAAATTTGTTCAGTTTGCTTTTCAAGATGAACGAAGTTTTGTTTATTTCAGTATCGGAACGTAATCCATCATCTAGATAAAACCGACAGATCCTCTTTTCAGATAGATTTGTAGGTATCTACTTAGGTATACTTGCGAATGAAAGAATATCGAGCTACATGTACCTATAGGATAAGCGGGGGATCTATCATTTCGGAACGAATTTTAAAGTTTTCTTTTTTTCTTTCTTTTATTTAAATATTCATTCAACTACCTGCCTACGACATACAACATAGTGTCTAAGTTACACTTGAATAAGTACTAGTCATCAATCAGACGTACGAGTATCGAAGTACATAATATAAAGTAGGCATCCTATGCCCCAAGTCTAATGCGGGCCCATACACGTTCAAGTAATTTGATCAAACAGGCTGTTTCTATTTTATCAAATTGACATGAACATGTAAGTATGTAGGTATATACGTGGGAAAATTTGATCAAAAATGAATTGTCAAAAGGCACGAAGTAATCTGAAATTTCGTATTTCTATTTGAACAAATAGTCTGAACCAGCCTGTTTGATCAAATAACTTGAACGTGTATGGCCCGCATAAGATAAGGCTCCAAGTAGAATAGTGTAGTAGTGTATTAAATTGCATTTTCAACACGATTAAATTAGTATATCGTTATCTAATTGTTGTCTGAAAACATCAGGATTTTCAAAACCAATAAATCATAAGTTTCACATGTCAGTCTTACCCGAAAGTTAATACCAAAGAACTAAAAACAAATAGTCCAAAGTTTCAATAAAATATTTTTATGTCGCGTTGAATCTTCCCAGTGATTTCTGCTAAACGAAGCAAAAAGCGATAAAAACTGCACACACAAGACGTTTGGCTACCGTTGCTGGCACCAGACATAATTTATCGGAGCCAGCTTTAATGTGAAGTTTTTATTAAAAAATACCGTTGCAAGAGTATAATAACATATCATATCAGTTGTTTTGAAGAGAGAACTGGCAACAAGCCTGGATTCCATTTGATGTAAGGGATTAAGAGATTAAAATCGCTGGAGATGTTTTACTTAGGTACTCACAATCAGGAGACAGGATGATAGGTAAGTGTAGTTTATTTCTTAACTAGATTTTTCCCGCGACTTCGTACGCGCATATCCCGTTTTTCCCGTTACCGTATAGCCTTTAGCCTTCCTCAAGAATATGTCATCATTAAAAATAATTTTCCAAATCCAAATGGTAGTTGATCTTAACTAAAACCTTATAACTAATGTTCTTCAAAAAGGTCAGGTGCGTATTATTCACACTCGTCTTCCTTGCAAGATGTTGAATTTCCGATGCGTGAGTTTCTGTATGTTTGTGACTAAATGACTCACTTTTATCTGGGGCCGTACTATTACGAGCCAATACCATTATGTCAGCGCGGCAGTCAAACAATATAACCAGAACACGCCGACGCTTTTTTTATTTTCTATAGCAGGTGGATGGCTGGTTAGGATTTGATTGAAGGACCAGCTGAACTGCACTGCACAGTCTGCTCTGTACCTAGTATGGGACGGTTGGGATGGCTAAAGGCAGCTCCCAGTCTTGACGCAGTACTTCACTAGGTACAAATCAAGTCTTATGGCGCATGGCGGTTAAAATGGTAAAACAGTAAAATGGTATTTTGACGAAAGCGACGAAAGTCAAAAGAATTAAAACAGCCGTCATGATTTCATTTCAAAAAGGGTTGCTATGCATCTGTTTAGCTCCATCTCCTTACCACACTGGAATAATCTTGTTTGAAAGACGTCATAGTAGGGCCTGATATCTTTTGATTAGATAGGGGTATTCAGAGACCAATTCACAGCTGTAGGGTGTACTTGAACAAGGAGATGCTCACGTTCCTCTACACGTTGGAAACGCAGCCGGTTTCTTATTAATAAAAAAAACATAAACTTAGCTTCAAAGCAATTTCCTATCCATATAATCTCCATAGATTCTACACAGTTTGCAATTTAAGCCGACTGTCGATGCATTTTAATTTCCTCCATCGCTCTCCAAATCAACTAACAAGTAGAAACACAATTTATTAGCCCTAGTACATAAAGTCGATATCAGCGATCAGCAACTATATCAGAAGGCTGAGCCTGGATACAGTAACTAAGTGAGCAAAGTTGTAAGCTGTAGTAATACACACCGCTTTGTTGATCGGATCAAAAGTTTGCCTGTGTATGTTGTGAAAACAGGCTTGTGTAGTGTTAAGATAAGACGAAATAACACACGGGGTATCGTGGCGTCGCCTGCCGCAGCAGTGCGCGGTCGACCGTATCAAAAGCCAGTGCCAAGACTGGACGGATTACCGCAGGGGTTCAAGATTTTGAACCGCTCGACCGCGCTTCGCCGCACCACTCCGTATGTTATTCGCCTAAGTCTAATCCTCACAGGCTGTAGACCATAGAACGCCTACTACCTACTACCTAGAGAAGGCATTTAAACATTTTCTTTCAGATCAAGTGTCAGTGAATATCACCGTTAACTCAAAGAAGTTGACTGCTGTGATACCTAATGTTTTGGGCTATGACAGCGGAGACTTATTCAATACTCACTGTATCATATTATATTTATTGCTTCCATATCTGAACTCAGGTGGTGGTGGTACTTGTTCTGTTCTTAGTGCAAATAATAACGAACACGAATATCTGTCCCTCAAGACAAGCCAAAGGAAGCAGGGCACCAGGGCATACATTTTCCTCGAAGCGTTTCATCACATTCATGAACTCTACCATACCTACTCGTAATTCTGCTCTAAATCATCATCATCATCATCATCATCATCATATCAGCTGAAAGACATCCACTTTTGGACATAGGCCTCCCCATAGGTTGCCATAATCGCCACGCTTGGCAGGCGTGTTGGTGATCGCAGTGTAGCTGCAATGTCTACAGAGAATGCTGGTGCCCATTCTCTGGTGAGTTCCTTAGTCGCCTCTGACGACTTCCACGGGAAGTGATGGGATGGTGCCATTATTTTACATCCAACACCATACGGAACCGCTCTAAATAATAATAGTTAGGTACTAATTTACTAGTATTGGCGTCTTCATCGCAGCCCACTCCGTGGTCTGTGTTTTAGACTAAGTACCTAGACATGTATGTATCAATCTACCCGTGTCTATTGGTATAAACAAGGGTCGATTGATATCTACATAGATCGGGTAGGTTAAGTAGTAACCACAGGCCATAATAATAGATATCAACCCTGTGGTCCGTTTAATGGTTATATTGGGGGACTTTAGACTGATAAGCCTGTAGAATAACATCATGAATGTTTTACATTTATTTGTGACACTTTTTTTGGCATATCAGATGAGTAACAATTCTGTTTTAATGTTTAGTAATATCTCTTTTAATTTTAAAACATAGGAAGTTGAGTTCCAACTATAAATTCCACAATCGGAAGTCTCAATCGACAATCGTTACCAGACTGGGTAGCAATCTAGGTTCTACGTATACTCTTAGGCTTTATGAAGACACTAGCTTTTGCCCGTGGCTCCGCCCGCGTGGATGTCGGTTATCGCGTAAAAAAGTTAAGCTATGTCCTCCTCCATATCCCAGGCTATATATCTGCCAAATTTCATGACGATCTGTTCAGTCGTTTTAGCGTGAAAGCGTAACAGACAGACAGACAGACAGGCTATTAGTAGGGATATGTACTCGTATGTAAAATATAACAGTTTTGTTAGAATCAATACCCTATTCTTTGTAAACTTAAATATTACCTTCTAATTAATTATTCGTCAGGCACTTAGGTAATGAAATATGATCAGTGGCGGACTAAGCCCGTCAGAGGCCCGGGGCGGCAAAGCTGCTCATTCATAGAACAGTTAGTTGTTCATAGTTTAATACATCAGTTACGAAGTTAAATCGCAAACGGTATTTTACTTATTAGAATTAGTAAGTGGTTCTGGCGCGAGGTCTGTTAACGCCACAGTACCTACTAAGCATATTCTCAAAGCCTTGTTTAGGATTTCATAAAGGGATCATGGAGGCGTTTGGAGGCCCCCAGGACCAGAGCCCCGGGGTGGGCCGCGTCTTCCGACCCGCCGTTAGGCCCGGTTTACTAAAACAGAGAGGAGCGGAGACGAGAGGAGATGTGTTTGAAGATTGGTTTCAATCTGATTTCGTTATTTTTACATCTCTTCTCCGCAAACGAAATCGGATTGGTTTATTCAAACACATCTCCTCTCGTCTCTGCTCCTCTCGTCTCCGCTCCTCTCTGCTTTGGTGGAAACCGGACTTTAGTCTGCCACTGAATATGATAGTCTAATTGGCTATAAACTCTTAATGAATTTGTAGAGCGTACGAGGGAGAACCTATGGAGTACCTACCTACCTAGCTCATTTGGCCAGTGATCACCGTATTCAAATGCATTCGACCTCGCAATTTATTGCTAATCCTCAGTCCGTATGCAATACGAATTGATCTGTTTACCTAACCATGGAAACTACCAACCTACTAAATAGAAGGTTGCTACTTATTTCTATGGCCAGGGTGTCAATTTCAGAACATTTCCAGGTCAGGTTGTCCTTGGAAAAAGGCGTGACTTTGCACTCGATGGTCAAGTAAGGCTGGCTCAAAGTTTGCCCCACTGCAGCGGAGCCCAAAAGTAGAATAAAGGTTTAGATATTTTGAGCATTCGAATCTATTTCTAACACCACACCAATGTTGCTGATATTTCACTCCAAACTTACCTACCATTTGTAGTTATAACCAATAACGGTTAGTTAGTTACAGGGACCGTTGCAATGTAGCCCTCCAGCCATGATTGAGACGAGGAAGATGTACTCGAAATTCAATCGCTTTCAAAAGCTATTGTTTCAACAACAATCCAATATTCATTTGTTGCGACCAACATGAAGCCCTATTGTTTCGGTTCCATTAATATGATTATATTTGATCATAATATTTTGTATGGAACTGCGGAAATGCGGGAACCGAGTCGATTATTTACATTACACGATATCATTTCTTTTTGTTTCGTAATGAATTCCATTGACGAGCTTTTATTCAATGCATTGTATTGGAAATGTTGTTTTCATGAAATTCGGTGTTTATTTTTTTTTTGCTTGTGACCCGCTCTGGTTTCGCATGTTTGGCGTCACCTATTGTGCATTTGTGAACGCACGTTGGATGTAATATTACATGCTTTCATATTTAAGGGAAGAACCCACCCTTGTTAAGTGGCAACACAAGAGACTATTCGGGGCGCTACCCTTAGCGTCCCTCTTTCACTTCAACCGCTGTGAGACACGGACTACGTTAGTCCATACTGTGCCCAATAGTAATTAATTATCTATACATATAATAAAACAGTAACGAAAGAAAAACTGTACATTGAGAATTTTCGAGAAAAAATAAGTGGCTTTTGTTAGAAAAACGTAACTGATGACAAAAAGTGACTTTTTAGATTTTTTGTCTGTTTGTCTGTTTGTCTGTTTGTCTGTTTGTCTGTTTGTATGTGTGTATGGTAGGGTTTCACGCCAAAACTACTGGATATATTGAATTGAAATTCAGCAAAAATGTTCTTTGTAAACCAAGGAATACTTTAGGCTACATATTATCAAGCCATATGTTATGGGAGGTAAGCAATATTGATTTTAAAAGGTTTTTGTTCGTAATTGAATGCACAAAATAATTGAATGCACAAAATGACATGTTAGTTAGTTGCAAAACCATTTAGATAATTTTTACACATAGGCCTGATAGGAATTGTAGCAATCTAGAAGAAATCTACTTATTATCTGCATAATTCAGATACCCGTAATGCCATCTGTTGACCGAAAAAAGTACTAACTATTATAAAGCATGAGAATTACACCAAAATACATTTTTTAGTTACTAATGGTACTTTTAAAACGTCATAAACAGTGATTCTTTTGATACAAAACTTACCGTTATGCATTTGATGTATAACATAAAAAAAAGATTGGTCTGATTGCTCCACTGACGTTATTTTAATAATTTTTTGAACGGTTAATTCTCTCCACTCAACCTGTAAAGCACCCTGGTTGCTTCTGTACACTTGGACGAAGCTAGGCCGGCAAACTTAGCCAGGACACCTACGCACAACGGAGTCCATACTCTACTCTATTCGTTGCGGGTTTTTTTATGGATGGGAAATCATCAAAATGACTTCTTCCGCTCTGGGTAGACTGGAAGGGATTGTCAGACTCTTACTGACTAAAACCCATCTGTGTTTCTCCGTATGATCTTTGCGTTCCAGGGTCACGGTGACTTTTTCGAACAAATTCTGCAACCCTAGCAGGCTCTGGCCCTAACGGGCCCCGTCTACTTAGCTGACATCTCTTGGAGGTGCGCATGGAACACAACGCTTCGTCGACCCGGACCAGTGGCGCTATATAGGGTGTATAGCTCCATCCCTCCTTCTCGCTCGAACGACTCACGCTTTAACACGTCATGATAGGGCCGCTGGTTGTTATTGGGCCGCGAGCCACCCAACGCTCGCCGTCCGCGTCCCGTGCCTACGGTGGCCGAGAATCGCCCTGCGACTCCTAAAGGCGTGACGTTTGCCTCTCCTTCACGCGGCCCGCCCCTTCCTTTACTAGCATTACTGTTTCGCAAAAGGAGGTGACGGCTTCCCACGCCTCCGCGCTCTGGACCATGGAGTGAATCAGAGCCGGTAGCGAGAGGTCACCGTCGCTGATCGCCTCGATGAGGACACGGCAGTGCTCCGCCCAAGCAGGGCAGACCTTCACTGTATGCTCCGCCGTGTCCTCTGCGGGGGTTGACTTCTCTTCTGGTTGGTTTTCCCATGGACAACTTTATGTAGCTCTATCGCGTGTTAACAAACTTAGCAAATCATTATTCACAGTCCAACTTCGCTCACTGCTGAGCATAGGCCTCTCTTTTCGTGTGCCAATCCCCACGTTCCTGTGCCAGCCTCATCCAGGTTCTACCCACGATGGCAACAATATCGTCCGCCCATCTCACCGCCGGTCGACCAATACTTTTTCTTCCAGTCCTCGGACGCCACTCAGTCACTGCCTTACTGAACCTATCATCACTTGGGTTCTAATCCAACACGCGATCTGTTTGCGGATGAATGGACGAAGATTTTATTGGCATGTCAGAAGTACTGTGAGAGGGATGCATGAAAGAGTTGTTAACCTTTTTATTTTTATTCTTCTCTGTATTGATTTTATCTGAGTTTGTTTGTATATGTATATTTGTGTTTTTCTTAGTTTTTGTCCTTTTTCTTATTAATAATATTTTTGTAGTTACTGTATTTGATTTTTAACCGTTGTAATTAAATAAATAAATAAATCACCGCGCCTTGCCAAGTGTCCTGCCCAGCTCCACTTTAGTTCTACAATTCGTTTTCCGATGTTGAAAACCTTCGTACGTCTTCGGATCTCGACGACGTACCTCTACCAAGCATGGAACGCTTCATGACTCTCTGTGCAACTATCAGTCTGTAAACAGCCTCCTGCGTGAGCCTCCATGTAAGTAAGTAAGTCATGGTGGGAAAAGCACACTGGTTATAAAGGCGGGAATTCAGACATTGCGGAATTTTGGCAGGCTTCAGAATGTCGTCCATTTTGATAAAAGCGGCCCATCCAAGGTGTGTTCCTCTCGATACCTCCGTTTGTTGATTTCCTTTGCCAATTGAAAGGATATGGCCAAGATAAACATATCGGTTAATCATCTCCAACAATTCATTTCCAGATTTGAATCGCTGAAGGTGTTTGCCATAACCTTCGTCTTGGTTATATTCATCCCAAGACCACAAAGTCAAACCACAAAGTCATCTGCAAATCATAAGTGAGACAGTTGGGCAGAAAATTGACGAACCGGCAACACACCGGTGTGCGCCGAATTAATCGCGAATTTAATGTTTATTACCAATTACATTAATGTTAAATTTTTTTTATGGGAATTTTCACATGTTGGGGCTGGAGCGGTTAATACCGCTATAGTCCCAATCTATACCCACATTTTTAACGACATCTACTAGGACTGCTGTGAATGGTTTCGATGAAATGAAAGAAGCATTATCATTACAACGTTTCTCACGAAAAATTATTTTAACAGAAAAGGTGATACTCGACGGCGCGTTGTGTTCCACGCGCGTCACAAAAAGATGTCAGCATAAAGACGAGGCCCGCTAGGGCCAGTGCCTGCCAGGGTTGCGGAATTTGTTCGAAAGAGTCACCGCGGCCCTGGAACGCAAAGGGCATTAGGAGGAACACAGATGGGTTTTAGTCAGTAAGAGTATGACACTCCCTTCCATTCCACCCAGAGCGAAAGGAGTCATTTGATGTTTTCCCATACATAAAAAAAGAGGCAAGCAATGATAGACATTGACTGTTCGTATTAGATATACGAACACATTGATCTTACCTAGCCACATCATTTTACAATACATACCTACACGCGAACGAAGTCGCGGGCAACAGCTAGTAAACAATAAATATTGTTCTTAACTGTTACTGTATGTCAATATGCATTATTTACTGCAAGTTCTATTTTCACTCCGTCTCTGAATCATCAAACTCAAAATTCTTCCATCTGCGTCCCGAAACGTGGATACCTACAATTTAATTTCCGGTGTGTTTTCCTATAAAATCTTTCATATTAAACTTGTCCTGACAATGAACACACCAAAAAAAAAAGTAAAAAATAATAATAAATTTTATTTATTGTTTACAAGGACCAGATTATAGAATGGATACATTGGCACATGAGAGTAATACAAAATCTAGTAAGCGGGTGAAGCGCTGTACTCCTATATAGGCTACTGAGTAGCCTGTGCTTAGGAGAGACAGGACCGATCCCGATTATACAATATACATATAGGGGTCTTAAATGGCACATGACGTAGTACATTTTATAATTAGGCATATTATCCTAGTAACAATAACATGCATGCGGAAAAATAAAGAGAAATGAAAGACATTACAAATAGGTGTAAAAATGTGCCAACATGTTCTCCAGTGATGCTGCGTCATACACGTGGCTACCGATTTTGATTTAAATAGATAGTTATGACAATGTAGTTTTAATTTCAGGATGTGTAACATACCTGTTAAATGTTTTCCTGCACATGGTGTACGCGCAGGTACAGTTGGGATCGTAATTAGTACCTTATTAATAATATCTAAGCATATTAGCACTTTTTTTATTGATAGGCACGCGCTTGACCGCTATCTCACCTGATGGTAAGTGAGGATGTGGTCGAAGATGGAGCGCGCTTGCCTAGAAGAAAATGTATTCCAATGAAAAAAATACTTTTAGGTAGCATACCTACTATGAAACACGCGATTCTCGGGTTACGGTTCAGCCTTCAACATAGAACAGGTTCTATTATTTGAAACTGATTCTAAATTCGCATGATTTTTCAAAACCAGCCAGAACTTCTGCCTGCAGCCTGATGCTGGCCCTTCAACAAGGAACCTCAACAACACCTTGATTAAAGATAATTAAATTTGTAAGCGAGACTGTCTTCTCAGGGTCCACCGGTGCACGTGCTAAGTCTCATCACTCGTTGGTGCTCTTTAAATACACTCCCACCCTTGAAACGTGGCCTACATACGTTAAATGAACTCTTATTTTAATTTCGAAAAAATATTTTCCAAGTTTAACGAAGTGTTCATCTGCAGGCTCGTATGAAAAAAATCCTTTTCACCAAAAACCATAACGATATTCCAGAACGAATCCCGTATGTAAACTACCCTTTTGACTTGCAGACTTCAGTTGTATTTTAAAAGATCTCGATAGCCAGAGATTGGATCGTTCGTTTATTTTTCCCAGTCGACCAGTCAATAGTCTATAAAAAGCGTAAAAACCTCTGACTATAAAAGGGCTTTAAGATAGGTTCACATGGTTTGTTTTATAACTCAGTCGAGGCGTAACGCAGTGGACAAACACAGTTTACGAGCTGTTAACGTTATCACAGACTGAGCTGCGATGTACCGACACGCCCCGACTCACTCACTATGATTTTATATGAGGAAAAAGAATTAGGTCACGCGGTTGACACGTTTTTAGAACGCAAGGGATCTTTGAAACCAATCCTCATTCGATTATTGGTATTAAATGAGCCGGAAGGGATGTGGAAGGATCGGATCTAATTATATCTCCCTTTATATTATTTACGACGACGCCGACGTCGGTGTAATGTTCGCACGTTTTTCTCACAATATTATTTCTGTTTTCAACTTTTCTGGAAGATTGTATCCAATTAGCAGCAATACTTTCTGAAACAAAAAATGTTCAAAACTTCTGAAAGGAAAATTAAGGCTCATTAGATCGAAATTAAGTTCGACGTTGGGAAAGTTGGAAGTTTGCGAAATTCACAACATTAAAGAGAACTAAAGAAACGAACTGTGTTTCTTTTTTATTTTAATGAAAATGCGATCCATTTAAGCGGAATAATAAATTGGACCGCGCACAATGGTCGGTATTATTGAACTCGGGCGATGGGGAATCGGTATATAAGTACCATTATGAGCAATGTGTGAGGGTGAAATATATTATTTTTTCTCCCCTCTATGTAATTATTGGTATTTTCGGATGAATCTTGAGTCACCTCGTGACAACGGTGCGCCCCCCGCACCGTTAGAAGTCGATTTAGTTTGTTTGCTGGAAGGGACTTTTGAATCAATTGCATTCTTGGTGCTTCCTTTACAATCAAATCACATCTGTTTTACTGTACCTACCGTAGAGAGTATTGAGAAATTAAATAATATTATAATCAGGAACAGTCCTATAGCCACTAACATCAGAAAGTTGATTTCAGCATACATTACTTTTAATGACAAATAATTTATATTTTTTGTAAATTGTTAAAAACTAAATCCTCATAAGCTAATCGGAGTTACACTGTGCTACGCATCGCTACGCAGCGCTACGCCATGCTACGCGGTGCTCTACCGTCCTACGTGTCGCTACGCAGCAGACACCTAGGTCGTCTAAAAAACTTTCAAGACCATGCCCTCTGACCTTGTTTCAACCTTTATTCCCTAACCTAGATAGGATCTCGATATCATTTATTTACACAATAGATCTTTCATTTCATTATTATTCATGAATTCTTTTTCAAAAACCAATTCTGTCTGAAGTTCTACTGAGTTTCGCACTATTGGACTTAGATACCATCTTTTGCTATAGGTACTGAGTTACCTTTCTATTGGACTTACCTGTATTCCTCTCTTCATAAAATAAACAGACTCTCTATTGTTGCTAGTCACAGTACCCAAGGACGTTATTCTGAAGCCCAATATTTGTATTAAGTAGTCCCCTAAAAACGATGTTGTAGCGTTTCCAAGTACCGTCTCAATATAGGGCAGCTTGGTTTGGATACTGGCACCTTCGTGAGGGCTTATATTACCCAATACATTAGGTTTATTGATCGTTCGATGGACGCGTTTATTTTCGAGGGATCTCTGCAATAATGGCGGTGGTGGACAGGCTATGAGAATACATCATCTGGGTTGTGTTGTTTTTTTTTGGTAGGAAGTTGTTGTTATAAAGTTTATGATGGCCTTCTGAAATCATATCAGTAACTTTAAGTACCCAGGTTTTTCTAATTGATTTAACTTACGTTTTGTTATACCTAGTATTTTTAAATAATAGGGTATTCTACTGAAACAAATCTAATTAGTCCGTCAGATAGATTTACAAAAAATATTGGACACGTTTTTTTCTTATTTCACGTAAATAAAAAATGACGAGCGAGTGACTCGCGTGACGTCACTACGATAGTACAATTTATTTTGACTAGCGACGACGTCATAGTTGTATTTTTATTTATAATTTTTTAGCGATTTGAAATGAAAAAAAAAATACGTAAATTTTTTTTAATCTAATGGACGGTCTAAATAGAATTATATATCTTTTCTTCCTAGTAGAATACCCTATTGCCTGACAGCTTACAACTGGGAATCGTAAAAAGTGAATAGGTTACTTAGACGTGCCTATTACCTAGAGGTAAGCGTGGTCCATCCTTGACCACATCATCGTTTTCCATCAGGTGAGATTGTGGTCGAACGCAAGCTTATACTGATAAGCTATTATTACTGAATAATAATATTTTATTTTTATTTTTTAAGAAATATTTAAAAATATGTATGAAATTTGTTTAAACATTAAATTTAATAAACAGAATAATAATAATAATCCTACCCTCCGGCTTTGCCCTAGTCCGGTAAAAAGTTGTAGGTTTACTTATTCTTTGAAAAGTAAACCAGTTTTTCATTTACAATTATTTTCTGCTGCACTCTGTAATCCAAATACTTACTTCATGTTCATACTTACTTTACCAACTGAACTTCAAGCGTAAGTTTAATCAAACATCCACTCCCCACTTTAATAAGAGATGAAAAAAGCATTTTAATAAAACAGCATATGAAAATAGGAACTCATTTATTTACATTACAAATATTTACACTGCACCAAACGCTTGGCACACACATTCAGCATGGCATCTTGAGCGAATACACCTAAGTTAATATTATGCGATTATTATGACGTCAGCTTAAGAATAAAAAGGAATATAAAACACAAAACTTTCGAAATTAAAATTATTTTGAGTCTCTTTGAGCGAATCTCAAGTCTTAAAAACTAAGGTAGAAAAGAAAATAAAGAAAACTAAGTAAGATTTTGAGCAAATTAAATTACTTCAATTTACGAAATATCGCCATCTCGATGGGGGGTGAATTGTAACCCCTTTTAGAAATAATAAAAGCGCCCCCAAGCCCCCAATGTCCGAAGATAGAAAATAAGTTTAGGGATCATAAGATTTTATCATTATTTTTGGAATGGAATGTTTCGTACATAATACTCTATTTTACTTCATACTCTAAATTAATTAAGAAAAAAGTACTTATATTATAAAACACCAATAAAAATAGACACAACCGAAATTCATAAAGAACTGGGCCTAAACCACAAACTCTTAAAGCAGTATTACTTTAATATTACTTCCAGTGGGAAAGAGACGGAGCTATACGTCCTGTATAGCTCCGTCTCTTTCCCACTGGAAGTAATATTGAAGTAATACTGCTTTAAGAGTTGGTGGTTAGGCCCCTGAATGTAAAGAAACCCGAAAAGGGAAAGGAATAGACTTTATAGAAAACGTTCAAGAGTTGTAACAGCTCTTTGGAATAATTTCAAAATAACCTCATTTTTGTACGAATTAAAATATAATTGAACCGATACTAACACTAATATTGTGATAACCGAATTATAATATCACAACACGAGCCCTGCATCTGTTTTGGAATCTCCTAATCACTATCGGTCACATGTTCGATGAGTTCATAATACTTAGGTTGGAATGTTACCAATCGCTATAAATTCAAGTCATCATCTGACTCGCTCTCGCTAAAATCCTTTAACGCCTTATGTATCTCTTCCTCAACCTCCATCGCAGTCAGCAATTTATCATCGGCAGCCAATTTGTTATAGACTACATTTGGCTTGTAATACCCGCCGCAACAGTACCTCTTTGTGACACACGATAACATGAAGTACAAACAGGCAGAACTGAATACGAACAAGACAGCTACAAGAGCAACGTTCAGCCTATAATGCCAATTAGCGTCCTTTATTTGCGACACAAGCGACTTTTGGTAACAGTAGTATTTAGGCTCAGAGTCGGTTAGGTTGAAGAGTTGAGCGTCGTCTAAACAGGACAAACATTGATTGTTGTGAGGGCCCACGCACGTGGCGCATGTGTAATGACACGGCAGGCACGTGAGAGGGGGCTTAGCGTCGCTCTCGTTAGCTGCAGCCTCCATATCTAAAGCTTCTAACGCGCTCTGCTTAGGGGCGTCGCCGTTCTGTCTTTTCATTATAGCCCCCTCCGAATAATAAGTCAAATTACGTCTTCTTGAAGTTCGATCCATCGTAATCTCACTGGCATACGTACCGTCTGGACAACGTTTGTAGCATCGACCGGAGTACAAATGCAAGCCCTTCGCGCATTCTAGTGAAAGAAAGAGAACAAAGATATTTAATTACATGAAACAACAGAGCGACAGTCCTTCACCACCCAGCACCTTCCCAGCGTCCATGCAGCTTGCGATCTCTTGCCAAATGATGCTGATGCGCGTCCGAGCGAGCCTCGATATCAGTTCACAGAGAGGGAAGCAAGTTTAGGAAAACTTAGGAAAGGTAACATAGAATCTTGTCACTGATCTCAAATAATTTTGGTCATACATACTTTGTCGGATGATACAGTTGAAAACAAACAAATGTTAAAATAGAAGTAGACATGCAAAGAGACGTGCACAAAATTAAATGAAATCAGACAGAAAATAAAGTTTAATTTCATGTGACGAAATGAGAAGTGAGAAGAAATTTAAAAAAAATGTTTGACAAAAATGTGAGAGTGCACAACTAAATAGACATGTGACATTAATGAAGCGTGATTTGCAGTGGTAACAGATTAAAGCAAGCTTAGTCTAAGCAAAGCGATACATGCAATAAACAAAAACAAACAAAATAAATCTAATGAAACACAGTTTGTTTTCTTATAACAACACGTAATGCGACTAACTGCTTACATCTATATCAGAGACAAGACACTATTACATTGTTGACGTGAAAATGAAAACCTGAGTAAATTTTGTAATAAAAGATTGTTTTTATTATTTTCCGTTCACATTAGATTCAATATATACAAATTATGCTTCAACATTTACATTAATAGATACAGTTCATTGGGCTGCTACTTAACTTCGAAATCGGTGAACAATTTTACATTTTACACAACTATTATAAAAATGAGCCTTTTGATGATTTCTACTCCATCGAGCGATAGTTAACGTAGACCAACATTATTTTTGACTTGGAATCTGTAGAAAATGAAGTGTTAGAAATGATGATGGAGAAGTATTCTAGATACGTATCTATTACATTAAAATTACGATAATTTTACTACCAGTCGATGAGAAATCATGAACGTTCAGTCGTTTTCAATTTACAGGTTTGTGAGCAAATTTGTACAAGTCTCCAAATTTATTTATATCGATTCATACCTACTTATTATTTACAATTATCTTTATATTGTTCTATGCTATATGGATTGGCAATCTTTGCTATGATCACAACCACAATATGCAATTATGTTAAACCTACAAGTTACGTCCAAATACATGAAAACTACATTCATTTTATGTACCTAGTGTTTATCGTAGCATATTTTCCATCAAATGAAAACTGAGCTTGACTCAGGAAATCAAGTATAAAGTACCTTTTCCATTAAAACAAAAGCGAATGAAAATGCGATGTAAACCTGGATTAATTGCAATAATCGGCTTTAATATAATGCATTCAATATGCACAAAGGAACAATTATCCCATAAAGCCAAGTAGGTAAGTAAGCCGGTATTTTATTTCATATAAACCCCTCACAGGTACGCTGACAAATTCAGCTCTACTTGTAGCTAATAAAATTCAATGTAGGGCTCAAATCCCAACCATGTTTCCGATGTGTCTAAACGCATTGAAAATCATGATTTGTGCCATGACAACTCGCTTATTTTTTTCTTTCTAATATGCTACGACAAACACGCCACTGAGAATAAGGATAATTTAAACACGAAACTTATTATAACAGATATGTATTCCTGTTCAAACATACGTAAAGGCGATTTTTTCATCATAACAGATATAGAAATATATAGGTATTACTCATTAATTAAGAAACTATTTTATAACATGATTGTAGATGAATAAACAAAATAGAAGTGGCTGCAAATAACTCTCGAACATGATAAGCAACTCACTGAAAAATATCGCCAAAACGCTGCCTAAAATAAATCAAGACATGATTCACTTCTAAAATAAATTTATTCTATTACTTTATTATAATATCTAAATATATTCATTAATAAATAAATTATGAGATAACTCGTGAAGGGCTATACTAAATGCGCTAACATTTGGTACCATTTTCATAGTTCAACGTACATAGTTTGATACGTTTAAGTGAAAAGTCAAGCTGCACAGTAAACTAGCATTTTTTTTAAAGGAACAAATTAGCTACACATTTTCTGACCACAAAAAGTACTGTGAATAATTTAAAATTCTAAAAATAATATCAAAATGAGTAAAATTTTGGTCACAGTGCAAAATAACTACCTACGTAAAATGGGCTTAAGTTTATACACCACATGTATACTACAGCAAGTATTGATTTTAAGAAAACTGTACATTGTTCACTCATTCTCACTTACACTTTGCAATTACTCGTGAAAAATGGACGTTATCGACTTGATATCGTAATTATACATTATTATACGTAATTGCACTTGTTCACTAGCTCTTCATTAATATTTTTGCCAATAAAGTGATGGTTTATACAAATGAACATACTTAAATCGTAACACCTAGAGAATTACAATTATTTTTATATTTAGCTGTCCATTTGCGAGTTTGATGTTTGTTTTCCCTATAACGGATACTTTTTAGGGAGGAGTGTTAAAATGTGAAGTCCAAACGTCGATGAAATAATTTTATTTCTAATATTGAGTTAGTGGGTTACGTTTACGCTACTGCTATGTTTTTTTTGCAGCTTTGTAGCGTGACATCCACTAAGAAGATTTCTTCATCATTTCTTGTTCTCTGATAAAAACATCTGAATTTTCCAAATACCATATCGACTAAATTGATTGGCTCTTACGGTTTTAGTCAATAGATCACAGGAGCTAACAAGAGATTTGACATCACATTTACTGAACTGCTTTTGAGTCAGTAACTTTTAGAAATACCGATATGATAAAGTATCGTATCCGGCTCGAAGGACCAAACATGGTATGGAGGTCTGCTCGTCTGGTCCTTATCGACTGTCAGTAAATATATTTTTCATGTTTATGTCTTCATTATAGGAAGGCATGTAGGTATTTAAACGTTTGGATTTGACATAATAACAGCAGCAACTGTTAACTAGTACAATATCCTTAACGAACAGTACGTAAACCTTAAGGACGAATCTATATAGGTACGCGACGCGACATTATTCGCTAACTATTGGTTAACATTCTAACATATGTGTAGCCGTATGCACATTGATTTTTTCTGGTTTTCTGAACACGTTGGGATATAGTTCGAGACTTTAGTACAAGAAGACGGTAGCAGCGTTTTTTTTTTTTATTGAACCTGATGAGATTAACCCTAATAATCGGGTACGAAAATAATAAACAGTTAAGTAAAAGAATGAAGGACAACACCAAACAGTATCTAGAGGCTCAGTTAGAAAATACCATAAAACCAGGATCGATGAACTAAGCCAATAGCCAAATAGTATTACGGAATTTCCGATAAATCCAGCGTCCAATACTGTCAAAGCTATACAGAGGATAGCTGTCTGCATAGGCGCAAGGCTTAGATTACCGCCGAAAGCTGCATAGTAGTGCATAGCTTTTGAAACCTGGTCCTTTTAGAGGACCAAAGCAAAGTTGCAGATATTAATGTTTTAGCTTGGTCGATTGGTTTAGCTGTCATATTACTTTATCAATCTTCTATCTATAGTTCTGATTACTGTCATATTAATTCTTCTATTCCATGGCACGTGTCGCATTTTACTAGCTGCATTAATTTATAGAAACGAGCAAATGATGTCATTTAACGTTGTCATGTTTTTTTTAGCCTATGAACCAGTCAAAGGTAGATCCAGATAAAATCGGTGCACACACGACAGCGCTACTTCCCACATTGTGATCGGACAGCAGCTAACGTAACTTAAAACAAACATATCAGTAATAACAGCTTGTACTTAGATATAAAAACCCGGTAAATTTAACTAAAATCACAATGCCTTAGGCGCAGTACTAGGGACCCAGCTGAGTGTCGGAGGTCGGTGTTAGGCGTGGCAAGCACGGCGCGCGCGGCGGTCGCGCCGCCAGCCGGCCGCGACAAGACTCTAACCTTACGCTAGCAGTTAGTGCACAATCGCGATTACTTACTCTATGGGGCTGTCTGCGTTGGGACCTGACACTAGAAGACTGTAAGCCCAACGCGTCGGCCGCTGACATTAGCATGATGATGAATAGGCACAAACCTAGGCAGTGGAGCGACTGTGGCGCGTGTGTGACGCAACCCGACGCGTTGCCAGTGTACTGCCCAGCGTTGCCCGATTCCACCGACTCGGGAGGACTGTCTTCGCTTATCTAGACACAAGAAAAAAATATTAGTTCTAAAAGAAAATCAGTTTCATTTGGAGTTTTTACTCGAAGATGAACACTCAAAGAAATACGGTTTATTTTAAGATACTTTGGTCAATGAGATAAGTAAATACAAATGAGATTCTATTAGATACGCTACGAATTGAAATCTGGTATTAAAATAGCGACTAATTTAAAGATCTATATCACATTACGTACCTACCAAAAATATACATAGGTGTAATTGTAGGTTTATTTCAGAAATAACATTACGAAGTAAAACATAACATATTCTAATTACAATAATGTAAGGTTTACTTTAAATTAAAGTTTTAAATTAGGACTACATCAAGTTGCTTAAAGTAACAATCTTCGAACGATACGATTTTAATTACAAACTGCGAAACGATCTTTAAGATTTTACGTTTAGTAACATACACTTTTCATACCATTTAAACGTACAGAAATCTTCGCTCATTTCCACCAGGATCCAAATATCTATGGCGAATGGAAATATACTTTATTGAAGCTATTATTACCTGAACAATGGGCATTTAAAATTACTTATAAGTATTTATTATGATCACATACCGTATACTACAATTTAAGATAACATAGAAACTTATTATAATAATCTCGGTTTAATTTTGAGTAAAACACAACCATAAATTCATAATTCCAGACTATTTCCATCCAATTATGTTAGTTATGTATTTAAGGTTGGTTTTACAATGTGATTATAAGTGGGAATTTGCAGTTAGTCTTGTCTGACATATAGTTTGATCTAAAAAACAATGATCTCGAATTTTGAATTCAAATAGCTTTACAGTGGACCAGATTATTTGGTGGTACTTAATCTTTTATTTTACAATAGGTACCTTAAAAAACATTGTGCAAACAAATCCTTGAAGAATTACCAAAAGACTTAATTGTTAATTTTCTCTGAGACACTTCCACGAAAGACGAGCAGATTTTGCAAAATACAAGAACTAAATCCTTAATATTTTCACTCAGACTCATCTGGTCCTTGCTACCATTTGTTCAAGTAAATATCTTTCAATGTACACTAAAGAGAACAACAATCTCCATAAAGTTTCTCATTTCATCATCGTATCTCGTTTATCAAATAACGCAAGAACCGTCTATATAGTTTATGGAGTTATTTTAGTATCAACAGCAAGTTTGATGGTAAAAATTGCGGGTGTCTTGATGAGTTCAAATGAGGGTTGTAACTCCGTAAAAGCGGTATTCCGCAAGAAATCGTACTTCTGGAACCGCCACAGCAAGTTTTTAGTAGTTTTAAGTAAGGAAATCAGCTTCAATTAAGCTAAGAGATGTAAGTCTAACTTCCATAGTTTTGCTCCCGTGTCACTGTTGTTGCCAGGGTCAATACCAAACGAGCAACTTGTTTGCGGAGATTTATTTAACAAAAAATTACCAAAAAGGTGACAAAATCGCAACAATGTTTTTCGGAATAAAGGATTTCTTTTTTAATTTAATAACCTACTCGGCTGGGCGGCGTTCGGGAAGTTGCGCGGTATCTTCTCGTCTCACATACCACAGTGTCTCAAGACGAAAGTCTATGACCAGTGCGTGTTGCCAGTGATGACCTATGGACTCGAAACGTGGTCGCTCACAATGGGCCTCATCAGAAGGCTTAAAGTCACCCAAAGGGCAATGGAGAGGGCAATGCTCGGAGTTTCCTTGCGTGATCGAATCAGGAATGATGATATCCGCAAGAGAACCAAGGTTACCGACATAGCCCGAAGGATCGCCAAATTGAAGTGGCAGTGGGCAGGGCACATTGCTCGCAGAACAGATGGTCGATGGGGCCGAAAAGTTTTGGAGTGGCGACCGCGTACCGGAAGACGCAGCGTTGGAAGGCCTCCCACAAGGTGGACCGATGACCTGGTGAGGGTCGCGGGTAACCCACACACAAGACCGGTTGTTGTGGCGACACTTGGGGGAGGCCTATGTCCAGCAGTGGACGTCTTTCGGCTGATATGATGAACCTACTTACGAAAAAGTCGGTTTTTCTTTGAATATTTTTTTTTTTATGGTCCGCCAAGAAACAGCCATTTATGTCATAATGAGTTGTAACTGGTTTTTCTATAATAGTGAGGGGTCGTAAATTTCTGAATCGGGTGAGGATATTAGCCTAGATACAAACGCAGCAGTTTTCCTACCTAATAAATAATCTAGGGCTATTAATCTTCGAAGCAGAAATAAATCATAGCAGTCATAATTTTAGTGTCGTGGTGTGGCATTTATCGTTTAGAGTTAGACTCTAAGGACCATGTTATCTATTCTCAAAGGAATCTCAAAATATATTACTACATCCATACTAATATCATAAATACTCCGTCTGTTTATTACTTTTCTTGTCACAAAACTTATGACCCTAAACTTAAGGTACTTTTCATTTTTACGACACTCACGCGGGTGAAGCCGCTGGCAGAAAGCATAGTAGACATTTGACATTATTTCATAGCAATGAAAATTGAGTACCTACGTATCACATTATTTTAAGGCTTCAATATAGGTGTGCTGCATTTGAAATCAATCCTTATAGTTATTTTTATCGTCTCTCAGAAAAAATACGTAGGATGGAAAATATACCTAATATTTTAATGATCGAGGGCGTATTTTCTAACTTTTTTCAGCGTAAAATGTCAGGGTTTGTTTTCAGCTGGAAAACAGTGGCTGGAAATAACAAATTACTTTCGGATGCCTACGTACGATATCATTCCTCATGGGGGTTGTAACTTGTATGTAAGTCTGTAAGACACAAAGGGAGAGATATCAGGTGAATGAGCTGAAAATTGTTTTTGTGTCAACCTGAATAAATTTAGTTTATTTTGCACCTTCATTTTACTGTTGGCAAAATCTTACCATAATATTTTAACCTTCGCTATTTGTGTGCGTCCACTCATTTCCTGCAAGTTGATCTAATAAAGTTGATGTAATATTTAGCCTAGTAAAAAAGTTGATTTTGCGATTCATGGATATACAGAGTCATGGGTTTTGGGTTCGATTCCCGAGTCGGGTTAAATGTTCCTGGGATTTAACATTATGCGGTAATTTTTTTTATGGATGGGAAATCATCAAATGCCTCCTTCCGCTCTGGGCGGAGCGGAAGGGAGTGTCAGACTCATACTGACTAAAACCCATCCGTGTCCCTCATAATGCCCTTTGAATTCCATGGCCGCGGTGACCGAGTCTGCTCTTCTGCCCAGTTGATGACAAAAGACTCACCCCCTATTAGGTATATCGGGCAAAACTGGCGATATTGGCGTACTGTAAGCCTACCTCTGCCTATCACAAGGGTGACATAAACGTGTAGTTATGCCTGATTTCACACACAATTTTCTGCGTATCTATTCCTGTATTAATAATAGTGCGATAGACAAAACCACACCATAGACACAACGTAACCACATAGATGTTGCTTTTTGGTGAATAGGTGTCAAGGGAACAACAGCTGTTAGCGCTTCCCATTCTACCCGCTAACATGACACGGGAGCTGTCACTTCCACACTATATTATGTCAAGCCTGACTGGAGTGTATAAATCTATGACTATATTAATAAATTCTCGCTTTCTGCGTTCTATTCGAGGAATTTTATAGTGGAGAGTAGGTGGGGGATTGGTGGAAGTCTGATAACAGGGATATGAAATATAGAAACCCTGTACGATTGTAATATCTGATTCAAAATAAATGGTGATGCTGCATAGCACTGAACACTGAATGGTGACGTATGAGTTCAATCAATTAGTTTGTAGATGTTAACTTTTCCATCACTGCACACACACGCATACGCATAGTTTGTTTCTTTCTTTTCTTTTGTAATCATCATCATCATTGCAGCCCGGAATCACCCACTCCCGGAATCCCCGTCTTCTGCAATCATCTCTTATCCAGGTGTTTTCCACAACTTTGACGATATCATCAACCCAGCGCACATACGGACCGCCCTGGTGATCTTGGTTGTTGGGTAATTCTGATTTTGGTAGGTTGTACATGGGAACATTGGCCACCATTGAAATTCGTCGTTCCAATGTATAATCATTTTCCCATCAAAACCTTCAAATTTCAGACCCGTGTAAAGGTTTCGCAACGTTAATTCCGCATGTCGTCCAATCCACCTGCCGATGTTATAAATCATCGGCGTCAGTACAGGACCTCATAAATGCCGAAATGTTTTGTTTCGCAGACGACAAAAAAATACTTACTATAAAAGAAAAACAATGCTTACGTACTTTTTTATGTTTTCGCCCGAATAATTTTATAGTGATGATATATGTGTCCATTTTAGTTGCAAATCAAAACATTAGTCTTCAGTCTCTAATAAAATTTTAAAATAGTCTCCTGTGAAAAACGTTCTTGCATTTACAAGGTCCTGCACTGACGCCGTCGAAAAGTACAAGCAACGAACTAATTTGCGGATCAAATCGACCGTTAAATTAGGCTGATAACACAGATAACACACTGTGTTGCATTAGCAAATGTAACGCCTGCAGCAAGGATACATTAGCCAATTAGTCGAGCCGATGGACGACACGGTACAGCAGATTGACTTGGCCACAACAGGCCTGTTACGTTCTGTCCCGTGGATTCAACCAATCTGTTGGAAAAAGGTAAGCCATTTCTTTTGTTCGGCTTCCAGTTTCACCTGATACAGCTCAAGAAGCGACTGCTTTTATCATGACCTTCACAACTCTTAACGGCAAAACTTATGACGTTATGACTTCCCGTAACGTCAAACTGTCAAAGATCTACAAATGAGAGTCGAGATTTTTTGCAATCATAGTCGTAAGGGTCTTAAATGATTACGGATTCTGTTCGAAAGAGTTACCGCGACCCTGGAAAGCAAAGAGCGTTAATAAATCTCTTTTTTTTTTAAGGATGGGAAATCATCAAATGACTTCAGCCGCTCTGGGTGGAGCGGGAGGAAGTGTCATACTTTTGACTAAAACCCATCCGTGCTCCTTCCTCCACGCTTCATCCTGCCACGGTAACTCTTTCGAACAAAATCCGCAACCCTGGCAGACCCTGAAACCCCCACTAAGGCAGTTGATTTTCCAATCGCACGGCACCATTTAAGGCACACGGTAATTCTTGACTGTTGTTATTTTTCGCCATTTCTATAAACGGAGATTTGTACTGTGTTAGAACATGTGTAAATGCCTGTTTTTACCATCTTTAATTTTGTAAGAGAGACATTTTGTTTGCGAATAAAATTTTATTTTATGTAACTGTATTGTAAATGATCTGAGATAACTGTTTGAAGTGTTGTGAAGACATTGTCATTTATTTTTAGAATAAAATATACTCTTGGAAATGAGGACCTTTTATCTTTTATTTGTAGTAATTTACATTATGCTCTCTTAAGAAGCCCACGCTGAAAGACGTTTAGGATTAGTAAAGACGTATTTTTTGTATAATTCAGGATAGAATTTCTATTTTAATTTTTATGCCGAAGCCGTATTGGACGTTCTTTTTTAAATAATCAAAAAAGATCTTAAACAAATATGTTGGCCTTGGCTATTGCTAGCAGCAGAAACCTGAGTTTGTAATTAGCCCATCCAATTAAATCTAGTGTTTACACAGAAACAGCAGGTGTTTAAAACAATAACGCCACACATCGCCATTGTCTAGTTATTGACATAAGTCCTAATGTTTGATCGCGGTATAACAATAATGGGAGGACAATGCAATGTTCCAGCGTATTTTGTATACATAAGTAATAGTAAATAGGTATCCCTACCACGAACAAAGATATAGTTAGTTCGTTTTAGTATGGCAATAGCGGTCATTCACCTTTCCCTAGAGGTATTTAAAGGATCAATATTATTAATCAATGATTCAAGACGTCTTTCTTGAATTATTATTTTCGCTTTTTAATAATATAAAGAATGTCCTGGACCGCTATTTCCAAACTCAAATGCAACAACTGAAGAAAGATAGTCCAAACTATAAAACTAAATTAATCTTAATTTCCAAATATTGAGATTAATTTAGTTTTATAATTACTCTTTAAATAATGACCCCTTGATCGGAATTTGAATTATAACTAGGGACTATTTACTTCTCCATAAACGAAATCGTAATTTCTATAATAGCAAAATACGCTACTGTAGCTCCGAAACAAACTTTGACTCAATTGTGCATCCAAACAGAAGAAACGAGAAATATGAATCAAGGATTTGTTTGCACAGAGTAAACAACAAACAGAGACTTCAGACTCACCGTGTGCGGGTGCCAGACGAGAGTGAGATCATCGTCGAGCGCATTCTGTCTCACTTCCTCGACGGACTCAGGGTCGCTCCATGACGTCACGCCGCCGCCGCTAGATGGCACCTCGGGAGGTGTCAGCGATCCGCCCGCAACCCCCGCCGCACCACCATTCAGTGAATTCGTCTCAGGAGATGCATCATACTCTTGAGGAGGTGTTTCCGTACCGTAGAATATCAGCTCCCATTGGGTTAGTGGACCCGCTGCAGAAATTATATCAATTTATTTGTTACGAATTTTGAAACTGTTAGCAACTTTGGTCTACTATTAAAGCTCTAATTGTTGTTATTACGCAGTTATACACAAAGCGTGAATACGATACTAGCAAAAAAAAGAAAATCGGGCTTGATCGACAGTAACGACTGCAACAGTAAAACAAAATAAACTCAAAAATGCACTCAAACGAAATTAACAGTCAGTCTACTTCACGTACAATACAGATAATTACTTAATCGAAAACAAAAATTGAATTCAAACCGAAACTGTTTCATTAAATAATGTTCCGCTACAAAATAAAATGTAAACAATGCAAACACACGACATGCAAAGAGCGGCGAAGTCTGGAACAAAGGTAATTGACGTGCAGGCTCAAACTAGTGGCGAAATAAAACGGTCGGGGCAAAACACGGACACGACATGCAGGGCGGTACCGTGGGCTTGCAGCGGCGCGGGGTATATGCGCTGGATCTTGGGGTACTGCTCGAACAGACTGGACATCTTGCGTCCGCGAGCGTCCGCCAGCGGGTCTCCCAAATCCGCGCGCAAGTTAAGACTCAGATCCGCCGCTGTCGACGTCGTCACCCGCGCCGTCGTACTCTCTATTGGCGAACGTGTCGCCGGTCTACTCTGTTTCTTTTGCGAATTCCTGTTCGGGTTCTTGGAATTCTTATTCTTTTTCCGCTTCACCAGCCCCACGGTGTAGGTCGGCACGATCGGCACCGGCTTCCCTCTGTTGTTTTTACGGCCCGCTTGCACCACTATGGGTCGCGTTGCGTTGCCCTTGTTGCGTATAATTGGATTCCGGAACGGTATGGGATCGTTTTTAGCTGCAGGCGTACTAGTTCCATATAAAGTTAAAGACCAATCTTGCAACGTTGCTCGCCCTAGGACGTGGGATTGAACAAAACAGATATTGATTCACATTTTATTCTACAGCTACCGAGGATTAGTGAAACTGAAAATCTTTTCGCTCAATAGAATGATAAGTAGCTGAGCTGAATAAACAATCTCTTGAGCTGTCGTTTTAAGCCTTTCTTGGGCCTTTAAAATTTCCAGACCGCCGACTTTTGTGACAAGCCATTCGTTATAAATGCGGTCATAAAAACTTTGCGGATTAAAGTCAGAGTTTCTGTTATTCAAGATTCATTAAAGTATGTAGCTATGCTGGATGTATAGTTAAATATAAGGTATAAGTTAGTATGAGAATTCCCGTCACCAGATTTGTACCCGTTAAAAACATTCACCTGTATAATGTCAGTTAGCTTACCCATGTATCGGCCCTCGTTGGTGACTTCTAGCCGCCAGAAGCCCAGCGGAGACTCTCCCCACATGTGCACAGACATGAAAGGCCACGCGTTGAAGCCGGCGCGGGACGAGTCGTGCGGCCTGCCAGAAAATTAACCGTCTAATTACAACCAGTGCGAGCGCTAGTTAGCGTCTTGTGCTATAATAAACTGAACAACTAAAAACACACTGTACATTATTAATCGTGCACCCTGAACGTAAAGTACGTTGGGAGGAGAACGGAATATTTTTGGCTAATGTAAATTATTTAGTTGTCATTTCCAGTCTGTAAACATAAACATTTTATATTTACATGGATAACTATCCTTACCAATTTTTCACGAGACTCTCTATATTTCTGGGACGAAAATTATAGCAAAATGAATTTGAATAAAATAAACTGCTGTGTTTGGATGCTGAAGCATTGTTGTGATTCCATGCCTGGTTTCTGAGGTACTTTATCGGTCGTTTATCTGTCCGTTTACGCTATTTATCATAACGCCTTTGGTTGGCATGTGGTTAACGGACAGATAGACGACCGATGAAGAACCTCAAAAATCGGGCATCAATCAATCAAAACATTTATGTGGGCTTGTGGGCTTTTTGGCATAACCGATACCACAGAAAAACTCTTGAAAGGAAAAAAAAAAGCAAAAAAAAAAAAAAAATTTTTTTTCAAATTTTGACTTTTCAAGCAGTCTCATGCAGTTGGTGACATCAAAACTGTAATTGAAGTAAATTCTGAATGCCAACAAACCGTAACAAACTGCTTGAGAAGTCATGTCTTCGGAACTTTTTACTCGTTTTTTCTGGTCGCATTTTTTGTGATGCAAATAGTCTTTTTTTGTGTTGCTATATTTCCTTTATGTATATCAGTTGCCCAACATCACCCTTAAATATGACCAGGCACTTCTGGAACAGCCTGTATTTAGCCCAAAAATGTAGGGACGATGAATGACGTCCATTCCAAAAGAAGAGAATAATAAAAATATACAAAATAAAAATACAAATTACATTTCATCAGACTGCTTTAGGTTTAATAATTTTAACCACGAACACATATGAGGCTGTGTACTGGAAACTAAAGGTAAACAATGACGGACGTAGCAAAACATTATCACTTCTATTTTAAAGTGAATAGATGGCGCATTTTGTATTTTGCGGTCATGTTGTTCCATGTCACAGCACATCATACCGCCGTGCATTAGCATTGAGAGGGTAGTGAATAATTGAACAGTAGGTAAACTCTGAATGGTAACGGAAATAGTTTGACATTTGTATGTTTTCAGTAGATTGAAAAAATATTTCGAGACTCTAAAACCTGTGATTTAAGCATAATTAATGAAAGGAACGAGATTGGCCAGAGACTCAAGATAGAAAAGTATAAAAATATAAAGGGGAGGCCTTTGCCCAGGAGTAAGACACAAACTAGGCTAGCAAAAAAAAAGTTTGCACCATTGCAGCTCATATCAATCGTATAATATAAACAAGAAAAATTAGAAAAATAATGCCAATAATTGAATGAAAAAAAAACAACTTAATCCAAAAAATCTTATCGACCTTGCCTTGACTATTTCGTTCTAATAGAACAGCATCAATATCTGGTCACTTCAAGCTTTAGCAAACGATTCCTGGTAGCCGTTCGCTAAACGCTTGGCTTCAGTGCAGACACTGGCTTTGAAACGCATTATAGAAACAGAATGCAGGGTGAAATTCGAAACTCGGTAAAGAGGTATTGAGAAAACTAGGTTGTTTGGAAAACCACCTGGTTTAGCCTGGAAAAGGTCAGTTTAAACACGAAAAGGTCAATTTTTTGCTAGAAATACCAGTCAGTATTTTTCTAAGGTAATTTTTCCTGTTCAGGATTAAATTCTGCGTGTAGTTTCAGTTGGGATGATGAAGGAAATCGAAATTCCAAGAGTTCCCTATATGTACTCTTCGTAATTGGTTTCCTTTGACTACTTTTCTCTATTACCAATAATTCTTGTTGTCATTTAGGCGACCATTCTACTCTTGTGTATTGTTTATTTGTTCGTTAGGGGTTAATCCTTTGGATTAGATTCGATCCGATCACATTATTACACTTATTGGTTGCGGAATTTGTTCAAAAGAGTCACCGCGGCCCTGGAACACCTTTGTGTTCCAATTGCCCTTTGGCAATTGGAGGAACACGGATGGGTTTTAGTCAATAAGAGTCTGAAACTCCCTTCCATTCCACCTAGAGCGGAAGGAGTCATTTGATCATTTTCCATCGTTAAAAAAAGGAAAGTGAAGTGCCTTAAGGTAACACCGTTGACACAACTCTCAGTTCCTTTATACGGCCATTGTAGCGAACGCGTGGTAAAAAGTTAATTCATCAGTAAATTCTGTCAATCATAATTAAGAACAACAGAGGGCCATTTCTACTAATTTTCAAGCAACGATCGCTTTCGCATCTCAATCGCAAACTGTCAAAAAATTATGAAAATTAGGGCTAAGAAAATTCCATCGTTCTTACCTAACGATCTCTTTGACTACATCTCTCAATACAACACAAGTCCAATTTTCACTGTACATTTCAAGTCTACCAGTCACCTTGTATATCTACCTAGCCGTGACTATGTCTTGAACGTTCAATGGCCGCTGTAAAGCTGCCAATTTGAGAGCCATTGTGTACTGGAGCCATTATACCTCAATTACTGCCGAGCTCCAGCTACATAGCAACGATATTTATGTATAACGAACCGGACAGACATGAATGTTGCTACTGGTTTAAGACGAGGTAGTTTTGTTTGACAATGCACCTTTAGAACATGTTGTGGCAGTTTTTGCAGTGCCACAGTACCTGCTCGTTTAAAAAACATCATTCAAAGAGTTAGGGGGGGCATGATCGAGCGACAGCTGATCACGTTGTACTTCGATTGCCCGATTTTATTTTTTCTTAAAAAAATGAAATTTAACTAGCATGCGAGCTGGTTGTAGGTGGAAACATGACTAAAGAACAGATGGGAATCGTTTTAAACACGTTTCTTTTCTTCTGTAATCAAGAATATCATAAAAGAACAGGGTTTTTTTTAAATCCTTCAAAGCCCTATTCGCACATGATTAACCACAGTAATACCCAACGTTTCTTTCAACTGTGTGTCGATGTGTCACTAGCTAGATATCTATTGGAAATGGTCTTATAGTGTTATTCTAGTTTATTCTACTGTTTTAGGAAAACAGAAAACTTTGTTACTTTCGATGTAACTATCGTCTGTAACTTCGACATAATTTTAAAATGTTTACGTAAAACAGGCGATATTGTATTGCTACGTACTCCACCTTTCACCTTCCAATCGTATACATACCTGGGTGCAAGAAGAGTGACCTTTGTCCCAGCAGGTGAGGTCAATACGATGCGCAGGTCACCTCGTCTTGCAGCAGATAACGACACCCGCGCTTGTATATGCTCCAAATAGTTAACTCCTGGACACGAGCCCACATCCAGCTGGGGAAGAATATATGGTTAGATGGGTGAAGAATAGTAGAAGGAAATAGGTTATAGGGATGGTTCTTAAACTTGGCTTGTAGGTCATACCATCAAGAAGTTGACTCTATTGCGTGTGCATGTTCTTTGGCAATGTACTGTAGATTATTAAAAAGTCGAAAGTATCTTTGATATTTGATTTCACTAATATCTTCAGTAAAATAAAATATTAAAAGCTACTGACCTAACAGCATATAATTATGTAGCTAGAGGATCGAACATCGCATGTCTACTGAAGAAGAATGACGTTCATAGAACCATAAAGCCTATTTCTGACACCAAGCATCGATGCTGAGTTCTGGTTTGCGATTCCTTTGGTGGTGCAGCTGACTTTTAGTGGAGATGACGAATAATTGGACTGATATCTTATTTGGCACCCATTAACAAAAAAAAACAAGCCTTTTTATAAAAAAAATCAGCCTTAATTAACAACATACTAATATTTACAAAGATTGGCTTCATAATTCAAAAATCTCACTACAACAACGGATGTTAATGTGCACAAAACCTTTTATGAAAAATACAAGACTTTTTAATTTATGAAATCCTGAAATTTCAATATACGCTGCTTTGTATTTTTTACCAGCCAAAACAAACTCCATTCGCTGGCTCGGTTGTAGACATCACTTCATTCGGGAGATGTGCTAAAATGCAATAAGCTGAAAACACATTCCACTCCGTGCATACGTACGCGTATAAACGTACAATGTCGTGCAACTGCCGACAGACCAGAATTTCGCTCAAGATACATTTGGGACTAAATTGTCCCAACACTAGTCGGAATACTAGATATTTTAATGACGGCCATACATTCGTTGATTTACTGAATTTAATATGACAGTGGACTTGGTGTAATGAATGTACCGCACACAGCTGCGAATGGTTATGTATGGTAATGTGTGTGAACGCTTTTGCGACTCCATTAGCATAAATTGGCGAACTCCGATAGTGATACTAAAAGGCTCCGTATAGCGTATAATATCACTTATTTCGAGTTCCCAGTGCAATTGTCAATGACGGGTAATGGTCGGACGTTCAGTGTTTAAAAAGCAATTAAAAATCATTATTGCAAAAGTTTGGGAGTCTTTAGCGTTCTATTATGACCTTATCGGGTAGTTAAACTTCGAAAATGTAGTAAGTTTTGAGTTTATATAAAAAAATTCTGGAGGGTAATATCTTTATGGGGTGAACAAAATGGAGTAAAACAGTTCAGGAGTTTATTCGGCTTATCGAGTTGTGTCATCATTAATTAGCCTGTGTTTATATAACAGAGGCTTTTCTCTACATGACACACCGCGGCTGGTGTCAGCCACATGTGTGCGCCAATATGCCGGTCACGACTTCGCACCCGATCGGCACCATTGATTTTATTTATGTGGTACGACTGCTTTTTAAATGGATATTATGCGCACACTGCTTCAAGAATCTACATAATGTTTTTATTATGAGGCGTTGTACTCGTAGGTAGTTCGAACTGGCAAGTATCTACCATGCCGTCGCATCGTGTCAAGGTTTTTTGGAATCGGCCTTCGGGAACATATATGTAGCATCCAACTTACTTAATTAGCCGTTTCATTGAAAGCCTAGCCTATTCATTGAATTGTGTCGTATAATCAACGACATTAGTGACATGGGCAAGTCATCAAACGATCTTAAACAAAAGATGTCACTTAAGTCACGGCTTCTTTGGTGATTCTCTGATCTTAACCACCATTTATGTATAAGTAGGGTCGCAAAAAACTAAAGATTAATCTGCCAGTAAATCGACTTATTTTTATTCTAACCTCAAAAGTATTTTTAGCAATAATAAATTATCTTGACTATTTGGATATTATTTTCACATGGGATAGTGTTTACTTCATGAAAACAATCTAATCTTACAATAATTCGTTTCTGTACGTGGAAAATAAAAGTCAGGTACAATTTCTATAGAAATTTGACCAACGTTCTTTGTATTCAGCTGCATCTGGTTAGGCTGGACGCCCGCTGTCCCAAACATAAATGTGAAAAGGCATGGCAGATGTTGAAACCTAGATCAATCTTAAAGGATCTCATCTATAATGTAACAGAAGCATTGCTTACTGCGATCTCGACGCTGCAAGGTCACACCTCCGCTGAGGCGGTACGCCATGTTGGCAGCAGTCTTTCATGTCCAGTCGCACCATACTAGTAGCAACTAGTAACCCTTAAAGATACCAAAGCCTAACAAACTAACCAGTAAAATACCAGAGTCCCGTGGTGGCACTGGTCGTTTCGGTCTTGGTGCCGCTCCGCTGTGGCGGCACAGTCCGCCATGTTTTGGCCAGCCGCACCATACCGGAAGCACTTAACCCTTAGCTAAATGAAGCTAACCAAAGCCCAACAAACTAACCTGTAAAGTAACAGAAGCCCTTGGTGGTACTGGTCGTTGCGGTCTGGGCGCTGCTAGTTCGCACCTCCGCTGTGGCGGCACAGTCCGCCATGTCTTGGCCAGTCGCACCATGCCGGTGGCATCAAGCAGCCCGTAGCCGAAGGAATGGGAGACATTGCGACCAACTCCATTCACTCGCCAGTCACCGCCGATGCTGAGACGTTCAGGACGAGCTGTGCGAACCACTGTTGAAAAAGGATTTTTGGTTGAAAGGTCACAGTAGGTAATATAACTTATGATTCTGCTTGTGCATGTAAATGAGGAATAATTCGTTGACCTAGTTGGTTAACTATATTAAAAGTTTAGGGCGAAAAAATGAAAGGGGTGGAAACAAGTGTGTTCAGTCTCTCTTACGAACCTAAGACCTATTTACCCAGTCAATTCGAAGGACCTCCGCTCGACTCAGTGGTAAAGTGAAAAAAAAAACCTTCGATTTATTCCAATAATCATTTTCATAATCAAAGTGCAGTCGAGTACAAGACTATGATGTCCCAAGTCATGTCCTTCATATACATATATATATTAGACTTGATATACAGGGTTTTTTATTAATGGGAAATCATCAAATGACTTCTTGCGTTCTGGGTGGAGCGGAAGGGAGTGTCAGACACTTCCTGACTAAAACCCATCCGTATTCCTCCTTATGCCCTTTGCGTTTCAGGGCCGCGGTGACTCATTCGAACAAATTCCGCAATACGGTATATATACAGGGGTAAGGTTATTTTAAAACCGTTAAAACAATAATTGCTATAAAAACTAATTTCATCATCACTATCATCATGAGGAGCCTTGTTCCACACATTGCTGAGGATAGGCCTCCTCCCATTCACCTATCAATCCTCTGCCTTTGGCAGTAAATAATGGCAGCGAATTAATTTCAAAGCACCTAGCTAGAATCAAACAAAATCATATACCAAGATACTATTTGAACAATACGATATATCCCAACAATTTCGAAGTCTAATTGGATCTATTCTAGTAACTTGCAAGTCACAGATTCTATTCAAAGTCGCGGTTAAATTCTCCTATTCAATTGTTAGTTTATTACTGTTTAGACTAAGTCTAAGGGCTAGATAAGACTGATTATACGCATTCAATAGTCTAAGTTTACCAATCAGCTTAGCGGCCATTGCCAAATACGACATCAAGGGTGTACAACTGACTCTGTGCTGATAACATTATTGATTGGCACGAAGTCTGTTTCAGTACTTTCTTACTAACCTATAGGTACATGTGTATTTAAACTTAGTTTCAGAAAAACATTTAGCGAGAATTGTTTGTGTACCGGCTTTTCTAGACAGACTTCTGAGTATTTCTTAGTATTTCATTTTCGTTCTTTCATATTTATTTATGTATAGAAAAGCCGTACCTAGATAAGTTTTGAGGTCAACCAGTGACCAGAATCCTTACTAAAATATTACAGCATTTCAAACAAAAATAAAAGCAGTTTACAAACTACGTTTTGCAAAATACCCTCTTCAGTCTAACTTGTCGTATAACTCGTGGACATTCGAAAACTTTGGCATTCAATAGGCCTTACGAAACAAAAGTTCTTTTAACAGACTTATAAGAACTGTTTAGGCAGAATTTCCGAGACAATTTGTCTCTAAACGTGGATCATCCAGATGATCAGAGTATTAAATGGAGTGTTTCAAAAACATCAAAACAACGTGAAAAAAGGTAGAATCAGCTTATAAACAAAGCCTCGTACATAACCATTTGTGAAGCGTTCGACAAAGGTTTAATAAAGGGAGCTCACAAAACACACGTATTTTCATACAGTCTATGTTAGTTTTGTATTATCATTAATGTAAAATAATATGGTTCAGCGATTCTACTTACGAGTAATTAAATCTGTATCAACATTATTCAACTTTTGAATACGCGCAAATATTTATGAAGTGAAATGCAAAATTTTAATTAAACACCATTGTGTACTGAAATATTTCATTATTTTCGTAGCAGAATGTGAAAATCCTTTATGGTCGAACATGTGAATGGAACTCAGCAATCTCGTGATGTAACCTTTTCGTACCTTTCCTTCTACAAAGAATCTAATCCAATAGAATTAGGGATTTCCGAAACAGATTCCGTCCCTTTTATGAGCTGAAAACTTTATTATAAGATTGTATTATTTTGGAGTAACGTTACACCTGTATTTACTCCTCAAGGAACCTTTTAGACCTATGTATCCCACTTATTTGTAGAAAGTTTCATTAAAATCGGTTCATTCATTTCGAAAAACCACGTCTTGAAAGTGGTAGTGACTATTTCGGAGATATGCCTATACAATACAATTCAGATGTTTATATGTATATCTCGTAGATTGATGGCGCTACTGTGGGACTACGGACAGCGCTATCTAACAAATTGTTTCGAAACCTAATAATCACGTGATCGGAAACGCAAGCGCGCCCTACCGCTTGGACACGATCGTCGGTAGAGGGGACAGCGAGTACGGGCGGGGCTAGGGGTGGTCGCTCTAACGCTCAAGCACTCGCGGCTGAATGCCCAACCACGTACGTTGTCTGTTTCCTGTGTAAACTGTTGGACTGAATAAAGTTATTTTAATTTAAATTATCGTTCGTTCGAGTACCTGCAACAGTGTTCACATCCAAAACTATATTGGAATGTGAAGAAGACCCGGTGCTTCGCATCTCGGCCACCCATGACGCGACATGTATATAAACATCTGAATTGATAACCTCCTATTTTTGAATTTGTTTAAAAATGAGTGACGTGAGAACGGTATTTTTCTTTCTAAACTCGCTTTACGTGATTTGTGTAAGTATACAAGTTTCATTCAAATTGCCTGTTCCAAGAATAAGAATCTATAAAAAGCTTATAGGCATTGACCGAGCACAAACCTGGACTGCAGGCTTCTACTAAGAAACACTATGGAAAAACTCAGTAACATTTTTCCAGAAGCCAAAAACCAGTACTGAGACCACAAAATAGACCTCAGGACTCTGCAGTCGTCTTTGCGGTCTGCTAGCAAGAATAACTAGTCGGAAGTAGAAAGAGTTTTAGTAACCGACGCTAAAATAAAGGCCATTTATTATTAGGGATCCTGAAATATTTGATCGTTTCTTATTTAACGATGTCGTAGTAATAACAAGGATCGGCTATTTATCGTGCTTCAGTCCAAAGTCGAAGTCGAAGGTCGACAAAAATAGCGCGGAAAGCCGTAAAGAAAATTGCCAACTAAAGGATCGCGAGAATTATTGCTAGGGCGGGTTAGGAATCCGCACAGATCATTGGTTTTACGTCCAAATACTTTATATTTTATTATTTGTAGTCCACATTATTGGCTTTGCGTGGTTTAATAAAAATGTGTACAAAAAAAGTACGCTCATTGCCCTTTTCGCTTTATCAACTTTAGTGTTATTTGAAATCGATTGTTAGGTTTAAAGCTGAGAGTCAATAAGGCTTGAATTCGAGTATAAAATTTTATAACTCAATCTGTCACACTTATCGCAGATTTATTCGTCGTAACCTTCGACTTTTATGAACATCAAGTAAATCTACATTGAAAGTACCCATTTAACTTCTCTTATTGCTGTCCTATCGAGGAGCAATATCAAATGAATAAATGTATACCACCCACACTTGGTTATTCGACATCAAATTATTCTGAATGATCTGTCAGGTGTCATAGTTCGTTGCTAACAAGATGGCCGTCTAGGAAAATAAATCGACACTGTTCGTTAGATAATATGTTGGTCCATGTCTTTAGTCGATTCGAGCAACAATAGACCGTTGAGCTATTCATACATAATTGAAACTCGGGAACTATGCCTGGACAGGGCAAGTGAGGCTTTTGTGTGGTCTTGGGTGGGCTAGTGAATCTTGGATGGTTTGTGCATTTCAAAACAATCGTGCAATCATTTTGCCTTCCCTCAATGACTGAGAAAACAGTGCCCCCAGACATCATCAGGTGCTGAAGCTACATAAAACCATAAACTCGCTCTTTTAATTTTGAAAATGGGTTCAGTTTTTGGGATAAAAATAGAAAAAAAAAGGTCAGAATCATATCGTATAGAAGAATAAGAGTTTTTACGTGCGTCTAACTGTAAATATTTAAGTTTGTATAAAGAACAATGTTAAATAACTCGAGTGTATATGTAAACTTACCAATATGCTGCATATCCCTCCAGGTGAGGTCCCTATTGGCTTGCAAGGCTAGAGCACAGATGCCAGCAGCGAGCGGCGCGGACGCCGATGTACCGGTGTGTCCCGCGGTGCAAGAGTGGTGTAGATCTGTTGTTACCACCTGGACAAGAAAAATCGGAGATAACATGAAGATTCTATTACTTGGAAGTCTTATGGAGGCCTTAGACACCAGAAAACGTTGCGTATTCCTACAACTTTCAACATGATTGACTTGTTACCTAAGCTTTTTGATAGCCATTCGATATTTTACATTTTCCACTGTTCCAGAACATACCGATTAAATAAATTCCACCAGAATGTCACTTTGTCTCCAAAGAGCCTAATTCACTTTGAATAAGTAAATAAGGCTGAATTAAAAATGATATAGGTACCTTACTTAATCAAAACAATTCCTTTCCATTCTTATTAAATTACTGGGTTTGAAAACGAGGTATTTTACTGAGCCCAAATAATATAACAATAGATGCGCCGTCGACACGGCAACACGAAGATCGTCCAATGATGTAGAAGTAACAAATAAATACTTAAGTAATTTTCCCGAAGGCAACAAAGTTACCCATAAAATCTATTCTCATCGCTTCCGAGAAAAGTAAATTACAAAATGAAAAGGTCAATCACATCCAATCACTGCTATTCTTGGAAAATTTAAATTCTATCTCTGTTACTTACAACATCAGATTTCCATTTCAGGAGTCGCTAAGGAAATCTAAAACAACTGATGCCCTACAAGTTTTGTAACTGACTACAGTTTGATTTAAGATTTCTATTTTTATCAGACTCCTCGATAACTACAAACCAAATCCTTTCCCCAAAAAAATGTACAAAATAAAGAATACCCCTATAAATAATAGCATAACAATACAAGAAGAATTGAAGGAAAAAGGGAAAAAGCAATCTCGCTGTATGTGGAGTATGTACAGGCTGTTTTAAAAATAACACGGATCTTGAATGCGAATTCTCTTGCTACCACAAACAACTGCGCCGTGTTAACTTAGTCCAAAATATATATTTCCTTTATACATTTTGTTGGGTATATTGTTTCTAGCTGCAAACCCCGTATGCAAAAAACACGTCCTGTTTTTAAACTCCATGTTTCAAGATTGAACTGGCAATAAAAGGGGAATATTTAGCTAACCCGCATTCGGCAACTGAAAAAAGCTTTTCAGTTTTTTTAGTTTACTGAAACTTTACGATGTTTTTCATTGACAATATTTTATTAATGTTATTATTTTCCGTAATTTCGCTACCAAATAATACAAAAGAATTAGCATACTTGATATGACAACCTGAAAAGGTTGCAATTTAGATTTTATGTATACCTACTGTAATGTTAATCGCACCAAAAACATAAACGTGAGAGAACGCCAAGTTCTTTATAACGGCTTTGGTTATAAAAGAAGACATCTTACTGAATTCAAAGTTCTTTCGAAGTTACTTGAATCATAGCCACTGTCAGGCATATCCTTCTCCAGGTGCTTTAAATAGAAAATTTTGAGTTCTCTACAACTCAATAGTGCGACTTGGATTTTAAGTTACCTATTGTAGTCGAAAGATGGTCGACATGGTTCATGTAATATAAGCCACGGACGGTGTATCACCCTATTGCTTCGCCAACTTGGCTGACACACTGCCGTGTCAGCATGTTTAAAAATGTATATCTGATGTTAAAAAAATCACTTTCTGGGGCCTAACCACCAACTCTTAAAGCAGTATTACTTCATTATTACTTCCAGTGGGAAAGAGATGGAGCTATACGTCCAGTATACCTCTGTCTCTTTCCCACTGGAAGTAATATTGAAGTAATACTGCTTTAAGAGTTGGTGGTTTAGGCCCAGGAATAGTTTGTTTCGAGTTAGTCGGTAACCCATGGAGAGTGTATCTAGAACTATGTAGAAATTTCTTTATCTGGATATGTCTTAACATATCGGCTGAATAAGTATCCAACGGCTACCACTCGATCCCAATAGTTTATCTATTCGGAACAATTTCGTTTGACCCAAAAGTTTACACAACTTTGATTGAGTGGGCACGTCCTTTGTATTGTAACTAAAGGACGAACAGAACAGGTCACAGGCTTCCTACGTAGAATTAACGAGACCCACCTTATAATTTACATCGAAATGACATAATTTTATTTACCTCGCGTCCTGTGCTAAAAAGGGCGAAGGATGTTTTGTAGTATTCTGTGCAAAGCCGTGTAGGGACGGACGTTACCAACCCTAGGGTAAGTGGGATCGAGGGCCCCAATACGTAAAAAGGTAAAGCCCTCAGTAAAAAGATAATAATAGCGAGTTTCTTTCCGAAATCCGAGGGAGTGAATGAATACATTTCGTGTTGCTAGAAATATTCATACACCTACATTTCAGTGTGGTGTAAATTATACTTAAGCTGTAGGCTGACGAACACGAATCAAAGAAAACAAAATATATTCATCGTGATCTGTGTAGTCATAAGAGTATGATAATAAAAACATGCTGAAAATAGAAAACGTGTCATTGATCTTGGACATCCTAAGATAGATGTCAGTTTTAATAGAGATCAAAGGGAAAGCTCACCGTTACTTTAACTTTAGGACTTCTTATTTGGTCGAAATGAAATCTTGCGAACAAGAAATACTATTTCTGGGGCTAATTTAATTTTATACGACAGTGTGACATATATTTAAGTTATAGTCTCCAGTGTATTTCCAGACCGCGACCATTATCGAAAGTGACTAACTTTGCTAATACATTTACACGAAACCAAAAAGTTATACTAGCTCTATCTATTTCTGTTGCCGCCTAAACGACAAAACTGATTTTGACAAATGATGTTTCTCCATCAATTTGTCTTAATGAAACGCCTGTCTTTAGATATTAGTTAGTTCTAATAATAGAGAGACGAGACTAGATTATTAATCTTACTCACAAAGGATTATTGCCCGGGTCAAATATTTTGTGAAAACTCAAAATCTGGATAAACAAACAGCTATTGAAATTACTTTAGAGTCTGAAGAGGGGGAAGCAACTACAATCTACAAGACAAGACAAGGAAAAATATCTTTAAAACCATCCCTTTCTTATTTTTTTCATTAAGAAGCAGGAAAATCCATCCATAACGAGCGAGAGTTAGATAGCTTTAATACGTTTACGCTTGTTCTATGATACTGGGGGGGCAACTCGTTTTGGTATTACATTCTGACCTGTTAACCGTCACGCTATCACGGATTCCCTTTCCTTTAAAATTTATACACACGGCAGTGTGTCAGCCAAGTTCTTGAAGCAAAAACGCGACACACCGGCCGCAATAATACACGACCGATTTCGGCCTTATTCGCACGTCTTCGCACAATTGAGTATCCGAGAACAATTTTTTTTTTCAACTGAACTACGTTATACATTACAGGTGCATTGAAGAATATAATTAAAAAGAACTTGGAATACAGTTTATTTTCACTTTTTTTTATAACAAGGATAGCCGTTATGAGCGTTTACGCGGTACGGCATTTCATACAAACTTTCAAATCCTTATTTTTCAAAATTTAAGAACCGATTTTGATGAAACTTGGTATGCATACGCAAAATATTCAGGTAAGTAGAGAAAACTTTCGAAAATAATGACTTGAAGAATGACTTGTTTGTATGAAATGCCGTACCGCGTTAACTATCTTATGTAAAACTTGGCATTCTTTCACATTTATGTTTTTGGTGGGATCATTCCTGACAAAATCCATACCTTTTTTATTGGCCTCTCTCTCATTCCACAAACAAAAAAAAAAAAGTTTACCTGTTTCTCATTGATAGCCCCGCTGCTGTAAGTCGCAGCTAAAGTTGAACTGCACATTTCCGAGTACCAAGGCACCTCTCCCCTCTCAGTCGCCGAAGATATTGATAGCGTCCATATTGAGTTGGTATAGCCATCGCAGTTGCAGTTATCATGCTCCCGTCCGCCATTTCCTGAGGCCCATACGAAAATGGAACCTTTGCCGTTGCGACCCTGCGACGGAAATAGAGGCATTAGTCTAGTCAGATGGGATACTTTTTCTTTTATCGTGGCTGTGTACAGTTGGCAGTATGTTGTTGGACTGCTAAATAGCAGATTGACACGCTACGCTTCGGGCTACTTTCTGGAACGAAAAAAAAAACGAAAGTGTAATAAATTTGGGATGGTTGAATTCGCTTCTAGCAGTCCATCGTTGATCATTTCTTTATAGAAACCGGGCCTAAACCGTATTGCAACCGTACTGACAAATAATAATGCTTTTTTAATTTTGGTTTAAGAATAGTCAATTTGCTGAACAATTTATCTCCCCAACTTCAATTCTTTCCAACAACATTTATTTTAGTTTCAATAAAAAAATAGGGCACTTCGAGAAGTATCAATGTAGTAATATTTCCCAGTGTATTTCAAGCTCGTTTCTTCGAGGAAATAGGGCATTTGGGGAAACGTGACTCATGTCTGGCACTAGAGGTAGATTTATCATATTTGTGTTAGTTCAAGTCCAAGTTAATAGGTGGCGCTACGTGCTGGTTTTGGCAAAGCATTTCTCTTGGGTTCGTGAGACCTGAGACAGTTGTGATAGATTAAGACTAACAAACAGTCGATTTGTTGTATGTATCCGAAAGGTTTGCGTAATTTATGGTTTTGCTTTAAAGTTATAGACGCAGGTACTCGAAGGTTGCGGAATTTGTTTAAAAGAGTCACCGCGGGCCTGGAACGCAAAGTGCTTAAGGAGGAACACGGATGGGTATTAGTCACATTACTAATCAGTTCCTGACTAGTAATGTGATAATTTCTCATCCATAAAAAAACAGGCACACGTATAAACAAAATTTTACAATATTTAGACGTCCATCCATAGGCGTTGGCCCTCTGAATGGATTGAAATCAGAGTAACAAAAAAATAATTTCTATATAAAATTAGGTTTTGTTTTCTATGAATAAACATTCACAAATTACCGACGTGTTACTTAATACATCAGCGCATGAATTTATTACGAGTTAAACGAATTTATTACACTTTTTCGATGAATTTCACATCGACAAAAGCGTTATCATGTTAAAAATTCTATTCACGTTATTTTATTTAAAACAAAATGTTATTGTGTGGAACAAAAGGATATATCCAGAAAAATCTACGGGCAGTTTTAACCCCACGGGGCGTCCGCATCGGCTGCCAGCATAGACAATTTTTTCGATACAATATTCCGTCGAAATAAATCATAGAACAATTTTTGATTCCAATCACTAGGTTTGTATTTATCTGAACACGCTTGAATGATTGGTTTGACGTAGTGCGGCACGGCATAAATGAACATCCATTTTTTTTAAATCATAGCTTTATGAAGCGGAAACGTCACAGGCGTGGCAAACGACGAACGTATTGCGCCTCCACCTGATCATATTCAAATGTCATGTCATTTGCCATTGCCTTGCCACACGGCTGCACGATGGTTTTATTACACAGCCGTGACATAGATTCATTCAACCCATTGAGCGAAAATTCCACATCTACATACATTTACATAAGGTCGATTTGTGTAAACGCGCGATTCGACGATCAAAGGGTCAATTAAAAGTTTTCAGAATAAACCCGTGATGAAGCTGAAGTCTAGCTTCACAGTGTGTTAGAATAAAACCACCGAACGGAGTGAAAGACATTTGAAAATCTAAGCGTATTTTTATCCGGCTCACTGGGTCCACATTTTGTTACGAAGACTTGGAAATCTTTTGTAATTGAAGGGCAGACGGATCGAATCGAAATATGAGAGAATAAAATATACAGGGTGACTTTTAACTCTCGTACTCATAATTACGAAGAACTCTCACTATTAAACCACTGAGATATGAAAAAAAAACAGTCTGTCGAGTTATGCGAGCATAAAAATATGGAACAGCGTTTTTTTTTTCATCAGATTCGGTTTTAGTATCTCGTATTCAATGTAGTGGATTAATTCAAGTCAAGTAGTGATAAATTGTATTTTTACTGTATAAAATACATCGATTTCAGACAAGTCAGGACAGTAGTGAAGAGTGGATACTTTCACCTTACAGAAACAGCCAAGGAATCAAAACAACCCTAGATTTAGTAACACGAGACGTTGGATGCTGAGACGTATCTGCAGCCGTGCCGTGTGATTGGCAGCTAAGCAGTCATTGACAACGGTCGTCACGCGGACTGCACAATTGAACGTGTTACGTGATTCGTTGGATCAATACTGTTCAGGTATTAATGGTTACCATTTAGATTCGTCCAATGATTCGCTTTGGATTCATGATTGTTGTTTATTGGTATACATTGGTCTAATTCCACGGCGCGTTGTGTTCCACGCGCGCCTCAAAGAGATGTCAGCTAAGTAGACGGAGCCCGTTAGTGCCTGCCAGGGTTGCGGAATTTATTCTAAAGAGCCACCGCGGCCTTGGAACGCAAAGGGGAGACGCAAGAGGGAAAGGAGGATCATGGATGGGTTTTAGTCAGTAAGAGTCTGACACTCCCGTTCGCTCCACCCAAAGAGGAAGAAATACATCATCTGTGAAAATTTCAAATTCATCTCAAATTTCAACGGCAAAAAATCACTTTGTTACTTATAACAACAAATACTAAAAACAAAAAAAAAATTAAGTGGGGCTCCCATACCACAAACGTGTTTTTTTGCCGTTTTTTATTAATAATACAGAGATAGTACGGAACCCTCCGTGCGCGAGTCCGACCCGTACTTGGCCGGTTTTCAAAGTCACACAAAACTTGACTAGGTACTTGAGAAGATTAAGTAAACAAGCAAGTGATGCGAGTATTTTTATACGCAAAAGTCTCATTCTCCCTCATTCACTATTCTCGACCCATTTACAGCGATACTACGCACTCAAAAGTTTAAATAAAAGTCACATAAAAACTTGCGACGCAGGTGTATTAGGCGCAAAAGCAAAGTTTCTCCCCCGACTACATTACACGTTCTATTTAAATTCGAAACCCGAAAAAACCGCAGAAGGTAATAAAAAAACGGTAGCAAGGAAACTTTTTTAAGCGTATTTCGTTTTTTAAACAACCTTCAAGCTTTATAGGGTTGAAAAAGAAAAACAACTTTATGTAAATTGTATACTATGTGAACACTTGACCATATAGTGTGAGAAATAGAGTGAGTGAGAGCGAAAATAATTGCATCATTACAGAAATTGCTTTAGCAGTGTCGCTTGCCTGCTCGGGTACCTACCCTTCAGTAACTTAGTTACAAAATCGACGTGGATTACAAATGGATAGAAAAGAAACCTTAAAACTGTTAAAATAAGTGCCAATGTCACATGTCAGTGAAAATTGACGGATTAAACTTCAGAATTTAACAAAGCTGGTGTTGTGACTTTTCATTAAGACTGTACCTACAGCATTGTACGTAGGTGTGCGTAGGTACAGACGCGCGGAAAATGTTGTGTGAATCTGAAATCTTATTTATCCAGTAATTTCGTTTATCCCTGAGATTCAGTAGTACGTGATGACAGGTATATTCACGGGGGAGTTCATACATATTATGTAAATCAAGTGTTGCTGAAGACGTGTAGTTGTATTTGCGTTCACTTCATTTCAAGAAAACGAACATGATTTATGCTATGAAAATGGAACACTAGTGGAGATCTAGATACATGGTTCCAGCATTTTTATTTTTTATTAGTAATACCAATTTATTCGTAGCTGAAACTAAATCAGTATCTCTAATGAATCATTTAAAATAATTCAAGATTAAATATTGAAAATCATTTTTTTTATTGAAACCGAAAGACGCTTTATTGACACCCTTTCCTGTTATTATTCAAGCGTTTGTATATAGAACTAATTTTCCGTACTAAAATAATTAGTGAGCAAAATCAATGATAAGAAGGTAAATATTTGCCATCATTATAAATGATCTATTGTCTTTTGTTTATTTTAATTAACTTTGACAGCACAGTCTGGAGTCCTATCAAAGGAAATTTAAATCATTATTAAAAACATCAAAGCATTACTATGTTTAATATCTACCTACTTTGATCTTAACCGTAGAGCCTATTTAAAAATAATTGGAAACAGCCACAATTTAATATTAAATTTTATCAGTCTCCGCTGAAAATTGTGAAAATATAAGTATTACTTTTAAGTACACAATAGGTAAAAGAACACAACAGAAAACATGAAACATAACAGACAAATGTGTTACTGAGGAGTTTGTTGCGCCACTTCTTCCCAGCTAAAACACTCGGAAGTGGTGACGGGCGTGCGTTTTGGGGGACTGTATTTAATAAAATTTTAAGTTGAATTTGAATATGACTTTTAATTGATTTTTTTTAAGGTTACCAATGTTTTTTTCTTTATTTTATTAAACATTTAAGAAGGCTCAATTTCTTCTGCAATCTGCCTTCAAAATATCATGCTAAGAAAAAATTAGACATCAACAGCTTTTAGCTATAAATGCAGTTGTAGGAAGACTTATCAGGCGGCATGTCGTCTAAGCTATTTTTCTGACTAACATAGTTTCAAGATAATGTTACTAACAATTTATGGACATTTTATTCGTCTGAATTAAACGTATTTTATTATTTATTTATAATAATGCCAATTCCAACCCCACTTGAATTGGTATTAGGTATTCTAAATAGTATCTTATTACCCCCAGTAGATAGGAACTCAGGGTTCTAGGTTATAGAATTCGATGCTCAGTCACTACTCAAGCACGTCTGTCGCCTTTGAGTCCGACACGTTCCCGTGGCTTTGATATATGCACGTTTGCGGTTAACTTCAGTGGGGAAGCACCTACTACTAAGATGTGGTTTTAGCGCCTGCTGACACTTAATGGCAATAATACACCCTTCAGTCGGATTAGGTTCATTTTGGTTGAAGGCGCGGAAAAAATTGCAAGCACTATTTAATTTGGTTGTCCTCTATCCTTGCTTACTAGTATTATACATGTAATGTGGATGTTTTGCTAATCAATCACGCTCAAACCACTGAGCTGATTAAGATGTGGAGTGGAACACAGGTAGAGAGAATTGCCTGACTATACGGACTACGGACACACTTTCAATGCCGGCAGTAAGTTCCTGTTGAATACCTAATATTTTCAATGGTGATGCCGCTGGCAAATGCTAGCAGCATCAAAATTGAACGGCATAACTGGACCGTGTAAAATGCCTTAGGATAATACAACAAATCGGATACAGAACGACAGTACTGTAGGAAGTTATTCAATGTTCGAGACCATATAACATCGGCTAGCAACAATATGTATATTGCTTCCGAACTGTTTACTGTCTGGTATTAGCCTTAGGCTACGTTTGCGAAGCTGGCTATCGAAATGCCTTGCCAAAAGTATTTATTCTATTGGAAGACGCCTTTGCTAGGATAATACCGACCTTTGTGAACGAACTCGTACAGGGACCCACTATCAAACTTAAATCTGCAGCTAAGCTTCATTCTGTGACCCGCTTTGAAAGGTATGGAGGCTGGTTTGATTACAAGCACACGGGATAGCTTTGTCTCTGGAATGTACCTATGATATCGCTGGCTGTAAATGTCCTTGTGATTACGATGCCCACTTAGGGCTACATCACAAGCAAGATTAGATAGATCGTACTTTGTTTTGCTTAGCAAAGTTAGTGTTTTATACAAATTAGAATCTTGATTGATTAATCGTAAGGTACATGTTCGTATGGGACACTAACTTCATTTAGCAAAGTCAGTCTTCTTCTTCTAACTCCTGGACTGTTTGTCCCATTTAATTTTGATCGGCTTTACGTAACCTTTGCCACTAAACACGTTTCGTTGAGCTTCTTTAGAATTCAAAGCACGATTTATAAAAACCGGCCAAGTACATATCTATAAAAAACAGCAAAAAAATCACGTTTGTTGTATGGGAGCCCCCCTTAAATATTTATTTTATTCTGTTCCCAACAGAAATACATCATCTGTGATTTCAACTATGTACCTATCACAGTTCATAAGATATAGGTAGCCTAGTGACAGACGGACGGACGAACGTACGGACAGCGAAGTCTTAGTAATAGGGTCCTGTTTTACCCTTTGGGTACGGAACCTTAAAAAACGTGCCCTTACTTTATGGAAGGTCTTATTTACCTAAACTATACCTACATTTCAAGCTTACCTTAGTAACTCCTTCAATGAACGCCCTAGTGGCCAGTTCCCCTGGTCCATCAACAGTCTTCCCATCATCATCTGGGCCCCACGAAGCGCTGTAGATGTCCACGTGTTGAGGGTTCAGACTTAAAGAGCGGGCTTCCACTGCATCTGTGACGTCTCCGTCCAGCATTCGTACTCCTGAGAAGAGATGCTATGATGAGTAAGGAAAAGGACAAAGCATAGGTAGAATTTATTAGAGAATAATGGTGGAAAATCGGTAAGAGCTTTTCCTAAGGGAATAAATGTAGTTAATTTTATGCCATGGTGAAATAGACAGTAAGGGTAGTAGCGAGGTTACCCAAACGTGTGTAACTCTTACGTGTGTAACCCTCGAATGATGAAAATTTTTATTTAATTTAATAAAAGCATACCCGTCGGTTTCATACCAATATTCCTTTCAAATCATAGAAATAAAGCCTACGTATGAAAAAAAACTGAACTTTTATTTTTAATTTATATTTTTGCACGCCGCATTGGAAAACTACCGGCCAGACTCTAATGGTTTTTTCAAACTCGAAGCCTAAAAAGTTCAGCGTTAGTTAGGCAGGCTCTCGCATGTTTTTTTAATACAAAGCTCGTACGTGGGAGCGTATTCGGACAAAAGCGTAATTAGCATAAAATGTAAAAGTCCCTGACTAAAGATAAATGTTAATGCCCAACAAAAACATGTTTTGTCATCCCGTTTGTAACTGTAATTCGTGTTAATTTAGAGTTCCGGGAATGTCAGCTTGAGTAATTTATTTCAGCTCATCCCAAGGGCCACTGTTTTGAAACTTTCAGACGTAAAACTTCTGATGGCGTAAAACGATATCAGCGTGACACTCCCCGAATAATAAATTATATCAGAAACAGAATCAAATCATTCCATTTCGCCTCCGTTCGTGAGATGAACGTAAACTGTTTTATAACCATATAAACGCCGTGTGTCGGTATCAAAACATAGCACACGCATGTGGGTCTCTGAAATTCCCAGAATTTCGTCTAGCTGCCTTTGATCGCATGTTTGATATAAATTACAATTAGAGAGCCCTTTGCTGAGGATTTTACGATATATAAATATAAAGCGAGGTTCCCGCTGTGTAAATATAAAAGATGGTAGCAGACTATTTCGATAAATACTCAACTATGAATGAACAGGAGTGTTTGCGATGAAATCCCGAATTTATGCACCGAGACACGTTTGCACTGCAGATGGTATAGATAAACGTAATATTATCATAATGCTTGTTTCTAAGTAATGTTTACATTAGGGTGGCTATTGCGATAAACTTTCAAGTTTAACTGCGTAGGAAGCTGTCGAGTGTACAAGTTAAACTGTGTTCGCAAAGCGAGTTACACAGATGAATATACTTCGTAGCTACGCAGACTTGCTAATAACTTTATATCCCGAAGCGTTTTCATATCGCTACACAGAACAGTCTGACACGGAAAAGTTCATATTTTCTCATTTGTACAAGCATTTTGCTAAAATACATTTAGGGGAACTTTTCTACGTCCCTGTGGCAAAAGATATTACCAATTTATTTACCACGCTGACGATATAAATTCACCAGAATAATTCAGTTTAAGTATAAAATTAAATAATAAGATAAATAGTAACTTAGTAAGTAATTTTTCTGGAAAAATCTATTTTAATTGTTTAACCTGCGTAGACACAGTACCGGCCAGTGTTGTTTCTGTGAAACTTAAATAAATTATTCAGAAATAATTTAATTTTTACACCATCGAGAATGCTGTTCACAAAAAATTTATTCCTGAGAATTCGCCATACTACCCCAAATACCGAATGATCGGTTTTTGTTCCGATTATTACAAATATAATAGATTAAAATTATTTTTCAGTGTTATGCGTTGGGTGTCTCCAATAATACTGACTTAATATTCAGCACAAAACCGACGGTATCTAGCCATTTTATCGGCATTTTACAACCCACATTATATACCAGCTGTTTATATAAAAAAGCCAATAAAAAGTTACGAGGCAACATAAAAACATGCATACGGCGTAACAGTAAACTTGAAAATATACATATTATTCCTTTGTCTTTTCTTAACACAATGAGTTTTGGTGGGTAATCCAGTGAATTTCTTTCAGTGGACACTTTTTATCGGTCGTTTTACGTGACTTTAGTATGCTTAGATGAAAGTACCACCCACCCACATTTATATAAAATGAAAATGGAATATTGATGTACTAAATACACTAATATGTATTTTGCATACTGGAATTTCAACCTACACTGTGGAAAACAAATATTAGTTCACCAAAATCTGCGTTTTAAAAAGAGAAAGACTTTCAGTGCGTATGATTGATACACCCATTTTACTTATTTATTTAATGTTTATATGCTTTATTTTACATCTCATAATAAGCACAAAGCAATCTTGCAGACAACCTTTGGACGGACTGAACGAAAGGAGATAGATTTAGGACTGTCAGTGTACAAACATCCTAAGTAATATTAATTCGAATCAAGTAGATATTATTCTTGTACTCGTATATGCCTAAAAGAACAATAAATATATTTTAATATTTGAACACAAGGTCTAGAAGGCTGTGTGTCACATATTTATATCGCTAGCAACCACTCAAGTGATCTATGTTTACAAATATCACTGCCAGTTACTTAAATATAGTCACATAAACTTCGTAGTACAAATAAATGTTCAAGCAAGCAAAACAAAAAACCTTATTAGGTAGATTCTAGCCCATCTATCTTACTTTATCTTGCATATCAACTACACAGGGTGGCTTTTTGGGACGGGTATCTTAGCCGAATACGGTCTTAGCTGACTATCTTTACTCTTTAGAGTAAACTGCATTCATGAACATGGAATTAAAACAAACGTACCGTCAGAAAATGGGATGCCAATGGATCTTGGTTCTAAAAAGAATATTTTTTTCTTTGAAGTACTGCCAGTCTTAAAATAGTAGTTTATGCAACGACCATATAAAAAGGGTTATTAAAACACGAGTATGGGTTTATCTCACGAGGCGTAGCCGAGTGTGATAATAGCATCACACGAGTGTTTTAATACCTAATTATATGCCGTTGCATACACTATTTTATCTTCACTCATACAGTTGAAATAAAATAAGTGGAAAAATAATTTATTCCAATATGGCGGATATTCTCATTGCGTATTCGAATGACTGCGCAGCGCGCTCAAACATAGACAAAGATAAAAGCTGGCTCATTGACTTAAGTCAATGAGCCCGCGCCAAAAATTAAAAAGAAAAAGTGTGCTATAAAAATTAAAAAGTTATTTTATGATGCAGTTGTTTAAAAATCGAAGGAAAATGTTGAACTGTAATGGTTTTTTTTTTAAATGTTACCTATCCACGAAAAAAAAGTATGTGTTTATGCATTCGTTTTTGAACTCATATTTGGAACATTACGTTGTGAGTGTAGATAAAATACATTCTGTATCAAGTCAGACAGCACTATTCTTTATTACGCATTCATAAACTGTCGTATAAAACATCGAAGTTGATCTATCTTCTTTATTTCTTGTAGTCTGTAATCCGTTGGGATGTTATTGATGATGTCACGTTTTTTGAACGACACTAAGCTATGAGAATATCAATTGATGGTAACCTAGAGACCTTTTCTATAGGCAGAATATTTTGGCCACACTTATACTGATCACAATTTTATATCATATGCATTTGTGGAAAGGCGGTGAAGGAAAACATCGTGTGTGTTTAGCTGATAATTATAAAGCTTTTTTTAAAAAACAAAAAACGTTGCTCAACACTAGGAATTTCTCCTGTATCGTGGTTGCGTTTACAAACATACAAACTCACATACACAAACAGCAAGACCCGGAACAACTATCTGTAGGAAATATAAATATTTGTTCCGTGCGGGAATCGAACCCCCGACACGCAACGCAGCAGCCAATCGCTCAACCACTGCGGCTCAACCGTGTCGTTAAATATGCGCCAAAGTGTCATAATTATCATCACTATCAACAGTCCACTTATAGACTTATAGACATGGGCTGCTACGAGTATAATTACGCGTCGAGTCGGTCCCTCTCATTATCCTTTACTTGTCAATCTGCGAAGAGATAAACACAACCTGAGGGGTCCACACTGCGTTTACCGGTAGCGGCATCCATTCAATTCACAAGCTGCCTAATTATTTTACAGTCACTATTATTACAAAGCATATTATGGCAAAGAGACAAAATGGAAAAAATGGAGGAGACTTTCATTCGAAGAGGGGTCCACATCAGACAAAACTACGAATCTTCACGAAGGAATAGATTAGTAAATTAGTAAATGATTGTTAGAAGTAAACCTACTAACAACATTTGTAATGTAATTTAAGGGATATTGAAATAAAGGGCTTTATTATTGGCACAGCCATAAGTGTCGTAAGTTCACACTCTGCTTTAAAAGAACCTTCTAAGTACACAATTACAGTTTGCACTTAGACCTAAGACAAATCTTGACAAAACGCACTCCGAGAGCACATCAGTCGTGCAAAGTGTGAGTCTTAGACCACTTGTGCACTCTTGTGGACAATAGCGCATGTTTGTCACTCTCTAAGCATCCATTAGATGGTCCATGAAGGGACTAAGGACTGTTGTTATTTATTTTACTATTTGAAATGAGGATAGAGCATGTGCAATATGCTCGAGGCCTAAAAACTAGCAACTTTAGGAATATTTGAGAAAAAAAACATAAAACTCCTTTTTGGGCTGTCGTGTAAAAGCAGATGTGAAGATTTATCAAAACAACTTTATAAATGGTACTTAAACAAATAAAAATAATTGACAAAAAAATCAAAATCGAGCTTGTTGAAGGGACTACTTAAGCCACGCTTTTTGCCAACCACAAGTCTGCCTTTCCATCCTATTGTAGATAAAGTCTATCATGTCGTACCGCGACTGAGGATCCAGTTCATGCGTTTGCAGTGTTTTGTTGGCAGTGGCAGCGACCTCTCCCGCGCATCTCGTGCCGTGGCGGTTCGAGTCGATCATATCGTACCACGGCAATAGTAACACGACCTCATAAGCTACAACAATGTTTCTTACCTCCAACACTGGCCCCATACGCGACCCCCACAGCACACAGCGAGTTGTTGGCAGTGGCAGCGACCTCTCCCGCGCATCTCGTACCGTGGCGATTCGAGTCGATCATGTCGTACCGCGGCTGGGGGTCTGAGTCATGGGAGTTCACGTCGTATGACGCCATGGGATCCTGGTGGTGAGAAAATTAGTATTAGAGATATATCTCTCTCTCTAGTCGGTCCTTCATTCCTGTAAATCGTGATCACGGTGGAATGTAAGTCTAGAACGGACAAATTGTCTCCATCGGCTTCAAACAAAGGCAATATGTACGAATGTATAAAATGTTGGTGTGCTGCATTTTGAGCTGGGCAGACCCATCTAGTAAGAAGAAGTATAGATAGCAAGAAAGACTGCATTTGATAGGCTCGCGCTTGGCCACTATCTCACCTAATGTAAGCGATGGTGTGGTCGACGATGAATCACGCTTGCTTAGAAGTAGCCTATTCACTCTTGACTTAAAACCAAAAGACACCACTGACCTATAGCTTTCAAAAAACACAGACTTTTTGGGCACCCCGTTACTATTTCGAGTTCGCGGTATCAAATTTACTATTAGTGAGTTAACTCAAGATAACTAACGATAAAGCGCCCAATTACGGGCCAATGTGCTTGACTTCAAAGAAAAAAGCCTTGTTAAGTCTTATTTATCTTATTGTGTATAGCAAGGCTTTTCCTGAACGAAGCCATGTTAAATATTTTTCAACACATTTGCTCAAAAAATGCATTTACGAAGCCTGTATGCATTGTTCGAAAGTTAAAAATTATGCACCACACAATGGAGCGTGCGGCAAAGTAGGTACTCTCACCTAAGTACATATTTTACCGCAAACTCCGTTGTATAGCGCCGTGCGTATTCTTTACGGTTTTTTTTTAATTTCCATAAAAATTAATAAGAATTCCACCAAGGAGTTTCATATGACGAGAATAAATAAGCTGAATGATCGAACCTCCTTGGAAGCGCTTTTGCTGTATACGTTTGTCTCATTTTAATATTATAGAGAAAATGAGAGAAGATAAATAAAAAAAATTAAGTATGTGGTTCTAATTTTCACCACGCGCATGTGGCGCCCTTTGCAAATTCGCGCCATTTTCATATTAGAAACGTCAAAGATTGTTGCGACTTTCCGACTGATTTCTAGAGACAAAAAGTTTGTTTCATTACTTATTGTAATGTTTTCTCGCAAATGTGTCGAAAAACGTTGTATGACACACGTGCGGATTTGGTTTTTACAAACTCGTGACTATGGTAAGCCCTCGACTTCGTCTCGTGCTTACATTCCTCTACTCGTTTGTAAAAACCAACTTACCGCACTAATATCATAAATAACTATTGAAGAAAATGTATCTACGAGTTGTGGAGTTTAAATACATCCCTTGAAATTAATTGCCGCAACACATAAGTCCAAGTCCCAGATTACGCCATATAATAAATTCCAACATTTAGGTAATCTCCGAACTTTTCATACAACACATTTGTACGCCGTTATTAAGTCTCAGAGCCGCTTACGTCTTTAATATTCTCAGATTTGCATTCGTAGTCGTTCAAACTGCCTCCGTGGTCGAGTGGTTTAGGCGTTTGCCTTGTGACCCGGTGGTCGTGGGTTCGATTCCCACGGGAAACATACTTTGTAAAGTTGTTTCCAGTTAGGCTAGGACATTGCAGGCTTGAATCACCTGATTGTCTGATGAAAAGATAATTCCGTGCTCCGGAAGGCACGCATAAGCCGGTGGTCCCAGCCGCGAAATGGCGGTCGTCAAACCATGTCAGAGACTACAAAGAATTCGTAGTTATGTAGGAAAACAATGCACGATGTTTCGGTACTAATTCCGATGTAAGGGTGTGTCAGTCATGCCAGTCCGCGAGTTAGCGTTGACCGTTGTCTCAGTAGGTATAGGTTCATATCTCACCCCAATGCTACAATAAAATCGTACAGGCAAAAACTCTGAATTCACTGTGTAGGTATGTCTCTCTTTATCTTAAAATATCTTCGAACTCAATGCAACTTGGTTGTCCCACATCTAAATGTGAAACGTGGTGGATGGTTTGGTGATATTATTTTGATTTTCAGATTTCCACGCGGACGACGTCGTAGGCAGAAGCTAAATTACCATAAGACTCAAAATATGTCAAAGACTCTTCGATTCATCGCGGTCTGGTTACTTCCCTAAGGCGAGACCCTTACGTTCGTCGCACATAAATCGCCTCGCTATACCCGCGACCCAATTACCCATTTTTTTTTCCGAACGCTAACAGTGGAATTAAAGCCGCACGGGCGAGATGAATCGTGTAATTTGAAACTCCAGAGCTTTTGTTCCGAACACAGATGTCACTCTACGCCCTTTTATCGCGAAAGCTTGGATCCCCCGCGTATTACTCGTCCCCATTTTGATATCATCAGTGTTTTTCAAACATTTCCTCCTAACATACGTGGAAACTGCGCTTCTTATTTCCGCTCAAAGTAAGATTTCAGCTCAAAGTACAAAGGGATCAACAAAAGTACCGACGTCATAAAACATACAATGAGACAAATTCGAAGAAATTCATTCGAAATGTCGTGAGACGTAATCTGGAACATGTTTTACGACGCAAACCAATCGATTTCCTACAATTTTGTGTTTAGATTGAACAAAGAACAATGAAATGAATAGCGAGCACTTACGTAATTAGCTACTAAGTCGGGATGGTCGGTTTCCAGGCCATCGTCGAGAATGGTGACCACTACACCACGGCCAGTGATGCCTTCCCGCCATGCTGGTATCACGTTCATATCTAAACCACCTCCTCGGTTCTAAATAACACAAAAAAAAACAAGATTAATATACATGTTCAGAACATATTAATGTATTTTGTTAGCAATGTAAATATCTAGTAACAACTTAGGTACTCCTATTATCATTTAGAGCATGATTTATAGAATGGCTTGGCAAAACATCTACAAACAAGAAGTAATAAAATAAAACCAATGACCCACTTAATCTTCGGCGGTCGTAAAATCATGAAACGAACCACAAAAATGAAATGTACGAGTAAAACCAATTACTCAACCTCCATCAGCGAAGATTTTTTAATTTACAAAATTGTTACTAAAACAAATTTGTAGAAATACATTTGCAACAGTAGCAGAGCCGAATGAATTTGAAATATCAGCGCCAACACCGGGGCGACCACTGGAAATTTGTATTGACGGATCGTTTCACTGATATCTATACGAAATTGGTTTTTATATCAACTATTTCGAATCGCTCGAATAATAAAAGTGAACAAAGGCTAACAACGAATTCTAAATTGGAATTACTTTTGTGGATTGATTGACAAGCACAGGTATAACTATCTATCTTTGTGTGTGGCACGTGTATGCTGACAACTTTATACAAATTGGAGTTGGAAAATAGACCGCTGTCATATCGAATAAACTTAATACCTACACAATCTGTTCTGTTCTAATTAAGGCAACGTTTAGATAAAACATGTTGTACAAATTAATTCACTTGAGCCTCCCTAATAGGCACGAGTTGTCTAAAGATATGAAATCAAAAACATCTGAACCCTCGTTACTGGTTAAAGCGATATTATGTAAGAATTAGGCAAATTTCCTGCGATAGCTTAATAAAACTCGAATTTTTGGCTTCCACTTCGTCAATATTTAAGAAGAGCGTTATAAACTTCACCCAAAGAAAATTAAACTTCTCTTTCAGTTCGGTTGAATCGCTAAAGAAAAACAAAAACGACGCGAATCGAGTGCTTACTCAGTGTAACTTCGCAACTTTTCGGTAAACTCGAACGATATTCAGATTCGTAATTGAACGACACCTTTGCAATCATTTTATAGTCAATACCAATTATAAATTAATCGTTACCTCGTTAGTTAATCTTGATTTAATTAAACAGTAATTCACCATTTTTTTAAAGAAACAAGGTACCTACAAAAGGGGTGAATAGGAATGCAGGGGTGATTGGGTACAAAACTTTGAAGGGGATTTTTACGTTATTTAAATCTTGTTTGCAGCATTGCGGTCTCCAATTTTACTGAATTATTATAAATTAAATAAAGTTGCTTTCTAAGACTACCAATATTATGATAAGTGAAAAACCTTATCAAAGTTTTGTCTCTATTCACCCCTCTGTTCCCATTCACCCCGTTTGACGGTACCTTTTTTTTGTTCAAATTGTTGTTTGACTGTCTTTATTTTATATACCTACTTATAGACTGATTTGTCCCCCTTTCAGGGTAAAGGCCTTCCTCTCTTCTCTCCAGTCCTGACTATAAGTGTTAAGTTCGTGCCGTCCTTGTCACTTGTCTACCAATATCGTACATTTTCTGGGACCCACAATGTCGTAGAGTTAGCCCCAAGATTACTTGAATTTTTGATGAATTTTGCAGCAGAAAGTATAAGTAGTTAAACCCAAAGCCAGCTAAACACTCGTTAAATAAAAAGCTTCATATTTTAGATTAACTTCTCGCGCCATATATTTAGTTAAACACAAAGTAGTTGAAGGCTACTTTCATGAAACATTTTTGTTTACTTATTAACTTCAACCGTTGAATGCTAACCGTTGGACCTTCTAAACGTTTGAAAACGTTTTCAACTGTGAAAAGTGATCCTCAGAGCTTTTCAGTACCCACATTTTATTTTCAGAGAGCTGGTTTTGCCAAAGGGACAGAACTCAGTCCCCATACTAATCGCATTGGCACTCCTCAAAGTCACTCTTTAGTCCGGGCACTCAGAGTAAAGTGGCCGGCTTTTACAACTGAGAATATAATATTAATATTATAAAGGAAGTGTTGGATCTAAAGAGCCCTAATATCGATTGATCGACGTTGCACCGATGAAAGATTCAATCAGTGACCTTATTTTAAAATGATTACAAGACCCGCTTTGTGTATTGTAGAGTATGTTACGTGTTGGTTGAGATCTCCTCTTGTATACCACTATGCAATACGCATTAATACTTTAGGTCAATACTGTGGTCTATCTTCTTAGCTTTTGGCTACTGATCTACATTTACATACAATTGCTGTATCCATTCTTAAATTCAGAGCTTCAGTCTTAGGATTGACCTGTGCTAATGAAATGTCTCTTAACACCTTACATTTTGGACTATTCACAATAGTCGCTGATATAATGTCACTTTGTTTATCGTCCCTGGTTAGACAAGAAGCCCGTCTTAACATCAATTAACTTAGCCTATCGCAGTGCGTTAATTACTAAACATCTCCCAGGTTACACCACAAGACCTAGCTCTCTGCCTTACAAAACCAGTCTATCTCATCCACCTTTTAAATTTGGTGAAAGATACTGCGCAAGATTATCCACAAGACTCATGAAGCCCATGAACCTCTCAAGGTCAAAATCCTTAACAATACTCAAGGTTATAGTATTAATTTATAACAATACTTACTAAATACCACATGTGGGGCCATTTCGGGTCGTTAAGTTGAAACTTGGAGTCAGCAGCTCTTGGCCGTCCCTTCACCCGAGACGGTTGGAGCTCTCGCTTGGAATTAGTGTCGCGCTTCGACGTGGCTGACGGCGCCGGCGCATCCGATGATATCGTCTCAGCTAAGAAAAAAAATTAAAGTCACGATTTGTCGCATGCTTGGTTGGAGTGAGGTACCTTAAAATGGGATAGTATGTCGATGTCGCTGCGAACGTTTTGGTTGTGACAATTTTATTGCAAGTTATAACTGTGCTTGATTTTGGATTTGATAGTCAATTCAAAATACGTTAGTTTTTTTATCGTGCATTCTACTATCCACTTATTTTCTTTTGAAATGTTAATCGCTTCAGTACAAAAAAAACAATATTTATACAATAAGAGACGATTTCGTTAGAACCCCTCAGAAGTTTATGGCAACTATGTGTATTACGCTCACGTTTCAAGTATCACCTATTTTCCAGGTAGGCTGTGTATTTCTTTGTACAGAAAAACTATTCAACAAACCTGTCGCACCTGTAGAATGATATGAATCTGGTATGGTCTGGAAGTCCCTCTTCTTCCTCGAGAGTGCTTTCTGCTGCTTCGCCCATCGCACTCTGTTGTCTCCTTCTAGCTTGCCATGATGCTCGTGTGCAGGAGTGATAGACCGCTTCACGATGGCACGGTGGTGAAAGTGGTAGTGATTGTCGAATATCTGGGAAAGAAAGATAAGAATATGTTAGAACGTACGAAAGACTGTTTTGGTAAATGAAAAGAGTCAATTAAATAATAGAGACGCAGTCTCTGCTTGCATGGACATACAGGTTATTACAACAATAGTTAACTAGAATACAACGTAAGGTAGCATAGCATCACCTTTATAGTCATTGATATGTATTAGTTAGGGGATGTACCCGTAGAAGTTGTACACATACCTACATGTCACCAAGTACGGGTATAGTTAAAGTCAACGTAGAAGGTAGCAAGGATGAGCTTAATATTGCCAAAAATCTAGCTTATTTGAGTACTACCTATACATTAAAAATCAATCATCAATAAAAACATGTCATGTCACAGAAAAATGGCAAAAAAACGGAAAATGCGCTTCCGAAACCGCGGGCAAAAGCTAGTATTTAAATAAAATCTAACCAACAAAAAGATACGCAATTAAAAGCGGTCGGTAACAACACAAGGCCATTTATTTCGTTTGTAGTCCAGTCTAATGATGCAGCTGAAGATACCGTGTTTCTTCAGTGTAATAAACGTAAATGTTTCTACTAATTAAGTTAATTTGCAAGCTAAATTATAATAATAACCCAATTTCAATTCAAAGTGCAGAGCGTAATATTTATGAAAGCACCACTACGGGTCTACGTGACCGCTTTCAAATTAACTTTGTTTATCTAATTCTTTATAAGGACAACCTATTTTATTAACGCTACAACTTCAAACATAATTTGTTGGGTTGGTATTGTTGCATTTTGGCATTTATTCACGCTGAAAATTTAATAATTTAAATTTTCAGCGTGAATAAATGCCACCCTGATAAAATAAGGACACAAAATCTGGTCGAAGTTATTTCCTTCGATTTACTATTGGTTCCAACGCTGCGTCTTCCAGCGTGAAGGCCTCTCACAAGGTGGACCGATGACCTGCAGTGCGATTCTGTAACTTACGAAATAAACGACCAGTTAGCTGTCAAACCATACAAACAAGATGGAATGACAGCTCACTTGTCGTTCACTCCACCTAAGTGTACACAGTGAGATGTCGACAGAATAGAACGGCTGGTGAGGGTCGCGGGTAGCCGATGGATGCGAGGCGCACAGGACCGGTTGTTGTGGCGAAACTTGGGGGAGGCCTATGTCCAGCAGTGGATGTCTTTCGGCTGATATGATGATGATGATGATGATGATGATGATGATCTAGTCGCACACGCACTTTTCGGTTCCGGTTTTCCTTTTCTACAATTTCAATCAAATATGAAGCGACGCGCGACGGTGGATCGGTCTAATAACGAATTCTATAATAGAATGACTACAAATATCTACATTTATAACGCTATCGGTGGCAAAACAGCCATTCAAACACTTTTTTATCACTAAACACGCTCTTGCCCACGAATACATTTTCATTTCAATGTTTATTTTTTGTAACAAATTACTTTTAATAACAGATTTTAATTGCAAACACGATAATCAATCGACAACCATTATAAAATTCGTTGCCTTGAATTTTGCACAGAAAGCCAGAAATACGAGTATATTTTATTATTCTGAATTAGGAGTTTATTTTTCCTCAACATTGCTCGAAAGTCTTTCAGTTCAAACTAATGACGTTAATTTACAGTTCAATAGAACTGGGTTCAGTCAGCCAGCTTTGAAAATTGAAATGTGTTTTGAAATAAACCGAGTTTGAAATGACCAGCGACCCGGCGCTGTGTGTTCGTGCATGTTAATAGTTGTATGGAATGCCAGCTCGACACTTGTGCGGATCTAAAAATCCTAAACAAATAAATTTTCGTGGTAAACGAATTTAAATTTTTCAACTTTAAATGTTTGAATTTTTACACAACATTGCAGTCGCGTCTGAAAAAACTATTCACAAAGTCAAATTCCGTTTTAAAGTTATAAACTTGTAATAAATATGCTGAAACATTAATATAAAATTTCCCTCAGTTTCAATACAATTTATACCGTTTCTATATTTCAGTTTTTCGCCTTGGCATATAAAATTTATGAAAAGACGGCTACAGTCTCTAGAGTGTGAGTGGCCTGCTAAATGAAAAAAGAGCTCGACGACTGTTCTATTTGTCTAGTTTTAAGTTCTTTTAATCCCAGTTTTAGGGGAAAGTCATATTTATTCTTCTTTTCGACATGAGTAATGATTTTAAGCTACTTGAAAAATCGAGGTTTGTCGGAAAAATGTTGGCAAAGCCTTCGTTCTACACGAGACGATTGCTGAAATTTTCATATAACTGCCATCTCCGCATTGCGGTGTCGTACTGATATGTTATTTGAATTTTATTACATACCTACCTAATTCCGAATAATACGCGATCATATTTTATTTCGAATTACGATAAATGTTAGTACGTCGCGTATCCTGCGTGAAGATTTCATTACAATCATAACATGGATATTTATATGCGATATAAAATATTAATAGATGATATTAATTTAAAGCCAACACGAATTTACTTTACGGTTCCTATTTAAAATATAAAATCTGAATATATTAGGTATTTAGCGCGTTTAGCAGTTTCATTTCAAACGGAATAGGGGAAAAGCGTCCTTTCTGGAAACATTCAGTTTTATTTGATTATTCAATTAATTTGAAAGTTTATTTTGCTCGGGTGGTGTGTTGGTTTTTTTCCACCAGTACCCGCGGGACAGTTACGGGTCATCCTGAGAGGCCATAAATATTTTTCGCTTGCGAATGGGTTTTAGCGCAGTAACCCTTTTCGTGGAAAATAAAATATTAGAAAGCAGATAAAAAGTGAAATTTGAAACAAGAGCTGAAATCGTTTTTTTACTTCATTATTTAGTCAGGTTTCTATTTACTGTGAAGCATTTTAGCTTACAGCGAATACATTAACAGTAATCCTTCAAACAGTAATTTTACTAAAAAAAACATATCAGAAATCGTTCAATTTTTTCTTTTTCACATTATGCTGCATTCTAAATAATAATATTCTATATAGTAAAAATAATAGGTACCTTCTGATTTCTTTGTTGATTAAAAATCCGTGAAACGTAAGTACCTTCTATAGTAAAATCTTAAAAAGTAAAAATCTTGCAAACAATCAACTATTGAAAAAGTGATTTCTGAAAACACTCCCTTAAACTGCTTTAAACAAACTCACTCATTCCCTTTTCAAACTTTTACTTGTTTTCCAGTTTTCCTTTTATGTTACCAAACACGATGTATTTTAAAGCAGTCTTTACGGTCAACGAGACACGGGTGTGTAGCAAGGGATCCTGGGTGAGAGTGCCTTCGGGCGCCGCGCTTGTCGTATTTATGAACTCACCTGGAAAAAGGGATTTCATACAGCCGTGCTGCCAACCCGATACAATATGCAGGGAGCTCCACGGTATCTTAGGTACTTGAAAATTTGGCAGCTTACCGGCTTTTAACAAAGGATGTCATGCCTCAAACATGATGTTGGAGGCTGGTGTTGGCGTTATTAATTTTGTTATGCTCTAAGATTTTTGCCACGTATTGGAAACAAATTGCGCAACATGGTCTCAGCTAAAGTTTCCTACGTTTTTAAATAAAATCTCACAACGTTAAATGTTACTAGTTTACAATTAATGCAGAGCTTAATTTATTTATAAAATCCATTCAGTTTCTATTAGAGCTTTATTTAATGCAAACGTATTCTATTTCTGATGAACTAAAAACACTAACAATAATTGCTAAAAACGATTAAAAAAGAGAAAATCTATCGAACAGTTTTCTGACTAGAGCTTTGTACGCATGAATGATGAATGTAACGAATGCAAAGCTGGGCAGGTCGCTTGCGTAATAAAAATGTTAAACATTTACCAAAAATGTTCATACACCCTTGAAAATAGATTGAATATTAAAAAAAATCTATGAAAGAAAACAGTGAATCGTGGCCTATACCAACCTCAAATTAAATAAAACCAAAACTTACTTGTTGATGTAACAATTACTCCCTATCTTCTCCTATAAAATCCAAATATTTTCAACCACTTATGCCTGAGTATTTCTCTACTATAGCTTTTTCAACAGTAGGTCCATTCCTCGGTCTTTTATTTATTTCCATTTTCCTATGAATTAAGTACTTCCTATTTCAAATGGTCTTCATTACCTAAAACCAAACTATGTCCAATATTTATGCTCATCTTGCAATTAAATAGCAGGATGACGTTATTCTGTCTCCAGTTTTCGAGGCAGAAAAGGGGTAGTTTCGTGTCAGCGCACACGGTCCTTAGAAACCGTTTCACCCTTAGGGGGAATCGTGACCTGTGCCGACTTAACGGGGGAGAGTGGTGACAAATGACACGGACACCTTTGTGTGATATTCATCCTTCTTGCTCATCCTTGGAACGATAAATTGACGAAAATATGAATTTTCAATGTTCATTTTAGATAGCTTGCTTGACAATTTTTGGACGAGTCACGATATGGCTTTTATTTAGATAAAGCACGTTTCGTTTAGTGTCAAGTTTATAGGATTATAGGTCATCCCTTAAGAAAACATGTTAGAATTTAACGACATAGTTTACAAGTGAACAAGTATTTTCTAATCAGAGGGGCAATTTTTATATTTTGAGGAACGTGCGAATTTGCATTGCAGTCGAAAACTGTAAAAAACACTTATTTATTGATACTTGATGATTGATTGTTTGATTTTCGCAGAGATGTTATTGCGACTAGAATTTGGATTGTTTTTTGAGTGCGTAAATTGAACTTCTGATGCCGTAAAAAATTGCAGTCAAAACATACATAGCAAACAAATAGGTACGGTACCCCGATTCAAAAGATTAGGTTTTATTTTGTTCGTAATACAAATTCTATACCTTAGTTAGGGCTTAGAAGTAATCTTTATTCGCAGTTGCTGCTAGCAAGGTTTTTCTTTATTAAAACTGTTGACACTAAGCCGGCTTACGTAAAGAGTGTGGCGAAAGATTGCGAACATACATATTATATTTATTCGCGACGTAATCCATATTCTATAATGGGACCATTGAAGTAAGCCCCAGTAGTGACGCGAAAAGATTAAGATTTACACGGATATTTTAGTAAGTGACATTGTATCTGCGATAACGACTCCCGAAATGTCAAAATCTCATAAATTCTCATAGAATGTTACATGTGTAAGTTTTTATTGAATATTCAGTTAGATCGCAATTTCAATTTTTTGTACCAAACATACAGGAATTATAACAGTAGCTCGGTACAGTTAGAAACAAAAGCTTGTAAGCTTAGTAAAACCCAGTAAAACTACAATTGTTACGTGAAACTATTCACAAGCACTCCCTCTGCTCTCTTTGGATTCGCACACCAAAAAGCCTTTCAGAATTACATTCGTCATGTTCCATTCGTAATTTTTTTTTTTCAATCAGACCATTCTACACTCAATGTTTTCATCGTTTTTTTTTCTTTCCTTTTCAATTGCAATCGGGAACGTGCCAACCGCAGGCTGCCACTCAGTCGTGTTTCAGTTTTCGAACGCACCCAATAAATTCGGAATGTTTAGTTTTCCTTTCTGTATTTGAAAAAATGGCACTCCTAATGCCTTTGAGTAAGAACATTATCTGCCTTTTATCTAGTGGAAAACATTGTAGTGTAAGCATCCATATGGGAATGTTATGTTTCTTGTTTAAAAGTAGCGACTGGGTTGAAAGTATTTTGTATGTATGAAGAGAGTAGGGTTTCCCGCAATCACATTTACAACAATACTGCTTGTTTTAAAAGTGTTGAACTACTTTTGTACCGCATTCAAGAACTTAAAACAAGCTTTTGTTAAGCGTAAGAGTAAACAAGAGCAATTATTGGCAGCCGTTTCATGTGTCTTGTGGATCATTATGATGGCTGAAAGCAATTATGTAACGTATTTCTTTACCAGAAAAATCTTGTTAAGGTCACGTTTTCTCAAAGTATTCTTGTAGAGATTTAGCCTTACTGAAATAGTGACTAGAAAAAGTGACTTTCTATCAACTCATCATCAAATTCCATACAAACTTTGACCCATCGGAAATCGTCTTTTGGGGATGGTCGTGAAAAACGAATAATGACAACTTTTATTATTGACATCGACCAGTATTAGTCGGTACTAAGTTTCAAGTACATTGCCTCAAGAATTACGATTCTTCCATACAAACTTTAGCACCCTCTAAATCTTTTTTTGGGGGTAGTTGTGAAAAACGAGTAATGACGATCTCTATTATTTTCTTTGGCCAGTATTCGTACGAATTGAAACTTGATACGAATACTGGCCAAGGTTTATTGGTCACAGGAATAAGATTTTTCATACAAACTTTTATCGACTATTTCACCCAATAAGGGACGAACTTCCAAAAATCTTTTATTAAAGAATGACCACATCATATAAGGAAAACGTCCTCTAAATTTCAACTATCCTGTCCTTACGTTGATCCATAAATCAGGACAAAACAAAATATGTAACTCTAAATATTTATGATTCTTGACATTTTAATATAGAGATATTAGAGAACTCGCTCCAAAAATGTAGGCTAGCAAAACTCTAAGCTGATTTTCGACGACGAATGACATGTTAGTGATGTCAATTTCCGCACATACAAATTTCCTTGACATCGTTTTTGACGTCAGATTAAACTGGACCTGGACTGACGGAACCAGCTTTAACCAGATAGGATCTCATACATATTTCGTTTTAGAACGAAAGAATATCCGTTTCGAAATGAGGATTTGATTACTTTAAGGGTCCGATTCCCTGATCGGATTAGAGACCTACTAATAATTGGGTTTTATTAGAAAATCTTTCTTTTCAGTCGGTTCAAGGTATAAGGATTTATTCGACTAAATGGCACAAAATGTGGATTATCTATAAAAATCTTTCTCAATTCGACCTGGGAATTAAGACCTGGTTACTAGGTCTTAATTCCCAGGTCGAATTGAGAAAGATTTTTAGAAACTTAATAAATCGAGGTTGGGGATTGTTCCGTTCAAACTAAATACTTTTTTTTGTGTTGTCGTATGAATAATGTTACTTACACACTAAACAATATCTGTAAATGAAAACAAACCTTCAAATAAGCATTTCCAAGAAAATAAATTTCGATAAAATCAGCTTTTATTATAACTTATGAACCAAGTTGCAAATTATTACAAAACTATACAACATTGGTTTGTGTGCATAGAACTAAAAATTATGTGCATTGTTCTGCATCAAAAGATATGGTTATACTACTACAGCATTTGGCAGAAGCCATGTGCGAAGACTTCTATGTAATTTTATCTTGAACAAATAAAGGAAAAAAAAATACCTATACAATTTACCATGAATTAAACCTAACCGGGAGAATTTATCTGCAAGACGATTTTAGCTCATCAACAGTTAAAATCTACCTATACATATAGGTATGCGATTCGAGGATTCACCAAGCAAACGTTTTCCAGAATACGAAAAACGTACTTCAAAGTCAAAAATAAAAATCCAACCGTGTACATAATCTTGTTTAACGAATCCCTGTGCAGGTAGCGCGTGTCCCGTTTCTATGGTTACGGAAAACGGGGCGGCCTCAACCAAAAACGGATCTGTGAAGCTCCCCCGCCATAACATAAAATATCTAAGTCTTCCAACTTGTGTTGCGCAGGGTTGGGAAAGCTATTTTAAATTATTTGCTCTCTTTTTAAAATCACATTTCTTTTTTTTATAGTTGTGTAGGTTAACTAGGTATTTAGTTTGCTGTCTAAAAGTGATTATTTTTTGTATTAAAGTGACAAAATATTCTGCTTTTAGTAGGTAACACTAAAAAGTTGGGGCATTTTTCAATTCGAACTTCTTCAATTTTAACTTTCGAATACAATGACCAAAGTTAATACAATGATCAGTGTCTTAAAAACTGTCCAAATCAAAACGGCAGCTTTTATAACCCCTTGGCCAACATAGAAATGGTGACAAAGCAAAGTTGAATGAATTCGATTTGGCCACCTTATTTATTGCGAATAATGTTATTATTTGTCTACTTTGAATATTGTTGTTATACTTTCTTTTAAAATGTTGTGATAAGAGTACCTATAATGTTTATATAATTTGCGTGCAGGCAATACTAAATCAATTGGCGGTTTGAGTGATGGAGTGTTGATAAATTCGATTTTTGATCTTTGCGCGTAGAGAGTGTGCGGTGCGCTCGGGAAACTCGATGATAAGCCACGCCTTTCGAACTATCACACATTATTTACATACGCTCTTAACTTAATCCACAAGAACAAGGTAGGTACGAAGTTATTTTAATATTTTAAACAAAGCAACAAAGTTCAAATACAACTTTACTGAGCTCTATAAAGTTGCCAGTTGTACAAATTCTGATTTTAAAAAATAGTCACGTGCGAAACGAAGTTGAGTAAAATTGTTGAGTATCATAGTTTTAATGAAGTTAGTAGCTAGTTAATATATTTAAGCCCATTTGTATGTGTAGCAGTCTCTCTGTACAAGTTTTAAGCACTCTAAAAGAATAAGTTTTCAGAATTTTCAGTCCGGGTAACTTTCTGTTGGTGTTTAACCGCATTACAGATTAAAAGTATGATGAGTATTATAATATTTGACTTTAGAAGCTAGGTCCTTTTCTTTTACTATAATAATATATTAATAATTTATTTAATTAATTTGACAACAATGCCCCAATGGTTATATAACTACAGGTAGAATTATATAGTAGTACCTGTCAACAATGCTCGTATAAACGAAATAAAATACAAGTTTACTTAATCATTTTGGTACCCATTCGGTTAATTTAAAAACAAAAACTCACTAAAATATCATTAGGTAAGTTACAATCCACAAGAAAATTCAATATTTATATCATTTGCCTTTAGCGAGTGCTCCCAGGGAACCTCAAAGATATTGCGTCTCCCAAATGTTATCATGAGCGCTCACAAGTGCCTGTTTTCCAATAATGTAACAGAACACTGAAAAAGGAAATCGGCCGGAAATAGTCGCGACGCCGACGTCATGACAACGAGAAAAGTTATTAAGTACACAAATCATACAAAACAGTTTTAAATATTATGTACCTACTCACATTCATTCCTTTTTGTATAGTTTTCTGTCATTGTATGAAATATATCAATTTACCCAACTAAGCAAAAAGGGGGTTATGATTTTTTGTAGTATGAATCAATGTCAACACAATCCTTTCACTGAGATAGAAATTTGAAAATTAACATCTGGTTAAAATCAAATGTTACAACTTACAAATAAAATATTATCGAAACTTTTGATTTTGAAACTTTATCCATTCTACGCAGCCGACTGACCGAGACGATCATAAATTAAACAGAGTAAATCACTTTTGGGAAAGACTTAAAACCTGGGCAACTTGAATAAAGTTTTAAAATTCGGTATATTATTGCCAGTACTTAATAAATTCTAAGATTATTTTAAACTGAAAACTGTTCCTTTGGCGCGTTTTTCGTCGTGGTGGACTCTTTGGATTGCCCATTTATTTTTCTTTTGCATTATTAACTGGCACGGGAAACTGCGTTCAGGCTACTTTTATTTTGTGGTGGAACATATTTCCAACAATCTTTATTCATTACATTCAGTGCATTCGAAAAACATTGTGATATTTTATTTGTTTTATCATATTTTACCTACTGCATATTTTGATTTCATTAATAAGTACACGTGAAATATTATTGAAATTATAACCACGAAATTAACAACATATTCCGACATACGAATAGCTTAATATTCAAACAAGCACAGCCGCGGAATGTCTTATAAGTATTATGGGCCCTAATATTTTCCGCGCAATATGGCCGGAGCTAGTCAAAAGACTTACGTGAGAAACAAAGCGTTTTAGCTTTCGGGCGAGAGAATTATATTAGTTTTTGTGCAATGGAAATAAAAAGGTTTGGTTTGTCCGTTTTTTAATTGAATCTCTTGACTGATTTACCTGAAATTACATACCTAGTGATTATGAGTCTTCGAAAACCTAATGCAGACTGCAGAACTAGCTTGATTGCAACGCCATTTATAAAATTATAATGAACAGGATGATGCCTGTAATATCTTTCCGATGGGGCCAACTAAAGTCAAGTAAATACCTTATAGGTGCACATAAATATATGATCTTTGCCTTCACGACTATTAATCCTGGAGGTCAGGCGCCATAAACATAACGAATGGTGCAAGAAACGTGTTGTTGCAAGCATAGGGCACTATGCCCTAAACGTGTCTTAGTATAGCATGGAATTAACAAGTACACATTTACAACCTACTAACAAATTTCAAACTCCAACCTACCTCAATTAATCTTCAGCCTGAAATAAAGCTACAAATATTAGAAACTTCCTCCTTACAACTTGAAGTTAACGTTCATTTTTCTCAGATTTCTTTCATTATTTCAAAGAAGCACAATGGAAGTTTCGCAATAAAATAGTGCAGAGTTATTTACTCCCTCAGGAACATTTGCTACCGTCGATGCACAATATTGATGCAGGAGTGGTTTCATCTGAGATTTTCAATTGATACCTGAAGTTTGAATGGAGAAAAGATGGTTCCAGGAATGTTTTACACTTTGTGGCGGGCAATTTATGTTAGAATTGACTTCAATATTGTAGGGCTATTTGTAGCTATTACTTTTTGTGTGTCTGCACAGGCAAAAAGCGCTTGAAATATCAACCGAATGTCATAAGTTCGTAACTACTGTTTGCCATTACTGATTAGTACATTAGGCTTGTCACTCAGGGGTTTCTCCTAGTGTGGATACGGGGGTTAGTGGCTATCTTCGGGAGACAAAGTAAAATCACACACGTCTCAAATTGCCAACACTTTACCAACTAATCGATTCAGCGCGACAGTTGAATTTCATGCAGAAATAAATACCTTCATAGATATACCTAGTTAGGTATATCTATGAAGGTATTTATTTTTTTTTTTTTATTTTGGAATGTAGTTGATGATCGGGTAGTACCTAGCCGACCCGATCATCAACTACATTCCAAAAATCCATAAAAAGCCACTGGTTTTCTCAGAAAATAATGCCATCAGCCGAGGCGTGCATAAAGGATAAAGCCAGCATTTTCAATAACCGCAACATATTACAAGCACAAAGAGCAGTTAGCTGCAGATCCAATATCGACTTAATAAGCTTTTCTCTTCCGCCATCCATTATGAATTTTAAAACAGGATGAAAACGTCGAAAAACTGCTGTTTTTGTTGTAGCCTATCGTACCTATCCATCTTTGTTGAGTGTTGAGATAAATTATATCATTGAAATGTGGGAAAAGTTAGGACCGTGTTTGTGGAAACGATATTGAAATAGCTGAAATGTCTTATGGCATTAAGCCCACGTGTGTTTCTTTGCGTTGTTTACAATTTTAATAAATAAATGGATTGGAGTAAAAGGTACAGAATACCATCAACAATTTAACAGCCTACAGCAGTCTACTGCTGGAGCTGGACCAAGGTCTCTCCAATCGCAAGCCATTGCACACAGTTAGTCTTGTCACGAAAACTACATAGCACGCACCGGGCGTCGGGAGTCGCTGGGCGATTCCGGGCCACCGTAGGTGCGGGTCTACGGACGGCGAGCGTTGGGTGGCTCGCCGTCCGATCAAGGCCAGGCCCGGGCCGACGTCGCGTTGTGTTCCACGCGCGCCTCAAACAGATGTCAGCATAGGAGTAGCGGCCCGTTAAGGCCAGAGCCTGCCAGGGTTGCGGATTTTGTTCGAAAGAGTATCCGCGGCCCTGGAAAACAAAAGGCACTACGAGGAGCACGGATCGGTTCTAGTCAGTAAGAGTCTGACACTCCCTCCCGCTCTACCCAGAGCGGCAGGAGTCATTTTTGATGATTTCCCATCCATAAAAAAAAGATCCTTTACAAGTAAATTTTCAATGGACTTTATCTCTTGGAAAACTTACAATAGAAGTCTTCTCTGTAGGTACTGCCAAACAGTAACTATCAGTGAAAGCACAATAACCGAATCGACAATTGTGAATGCATAAAAGTAACAGTTCCGATACACAATAGTCGCTACATCGGCGAGCAGTGACGACACGGTGGCAGCCAGTCGTGCCGATGGAAGCACTGATTTCAACGGCGACTGAAATTCATTGGAAATAAGATTGGAGCAAACGCAATGTAGTGAAAACGTGCGCTATTGTGGGAGGCGAGGCTTTTACGGCAGCAGACCCCTCCTCCGCCCTCTCACGTCTCGACTTCCCCCTCTTGCCCCAGCACAGCTGATCCCCCTTCCTCTTTTAGCAGACGGCGTGGCGCTATGGCCATTGTAAGTACACTTTCCTTCGACTTGCATCGGTTTCCTTAATCATCTTTAATTAACGGCGCACTATTGTTCGTAAACCCTGCACATTTCTTTTAATTCATCTCCCAAACTTCGGTAATGGGAGAAGTATGATACTTATCGTAAATTAACAAAGGTACTTATGGAAACTATCGATTCATTTGTAGATAAAAATTATGGTATGTAGTAACATTAATATGAGTAAGTAAAAAGTGACGACACTTAAAATAATTTAGTGACCATAAAAGGGGACGTAAAGATGGAGGAAATAGATTCAGTTTATTACTTCTGAGATGTTGATAAAGTGGCTTCTAAAATATCATGCGAATAATTTACAGCGGTAAAGTAGCAGTTTATGGATGGGCCAAATGTCTTTCCTGTAGATGCCTTATACAAGTTGTAAGTATTTTGAAGCTTGCATATATTCTCGGTTTTTTTACAAATCATGAACGCAATACAGCAGTAGCTTCCAATGAGCAAGAAACTTGATAAATCATGGATGAGGAAACTAGTTTGCTAATCAACTGACTTTCCTTCCGCAAAGCCACCGACCGCGACCGTGAAGTACTGGGTTTAGTTTCTAGCTCAGGAAGTTCTCCTAGGTTTTGATATAGGGCAAATGGAAAGAGGATCCTCGTTAAGCACTATTTAAGCATGAATGAATTAAAAGATATCTCAATACACGGGTGACAATAGGGCCTCGACAAAGTGAGTATCTATACATATAATAAAACTGTAGAAGAGGTCAATTCTGTACATTGAATATAAACTAAAAAAATACTCCAGGGGTGCTCTATACAAACAGTAGAAGCCAAAAATATTTTTTTTTCTTTTCTTGTCTGTTTGTCTGTCTGTCTGTCTGTCTGTTGTTCGTCTTTCACGCAAAAACCACTGGACGGATTTTAATGAAACTTTTTTTGTTGTATAGCTATTAGTCCTCGCCAACATATAGGCTATAATTTATTTTGAAGATCTGAATACAAGACGTGGAACCTTAGCAGCCCGGCTAATCTATAAGAGATATTAATATACCGCTTAAGGAATAGTTGGTCAACATGATGAGTACTGTCTCTCGACATAAAAAAAATGAAAGTCTAGAGCACCTGATGTGGAACCCTTCCAGGGAGCTAAGCTATCGGCTATTTTAATCAATTGTCAACAGATCTCATAGTCCGTTGGTTTAAAGCCCGCCTCTCGAAAGACTAGGTGTGGGTTCAAATCCCACAAATTTTGTAATTATTTTTGAATTATTTTTATTTTATTTATTTCCTTATTTTTTTATTCCTACCAAACCTAATATTTTCAAATATTAATAATATGTTATTGCTGTATTTTGCATATCTTTTTAGAAAGACAAGCAGAACCTATTTTCTGTTTATATGTATTCTGTTTCGTTTGCATCGCGATAAAAAATACAAAACTTATGTAGAAAACATTCACATAAACCTGATAGGATTATGGCAATCTAGAAGAAATCAACTTATTATCTACATGCATAGTAAGTAGGGGTAAGTACCTTTAATGACATTTGCAATGCCATCTGTTGAGCAAAACTGTACTTACCATCAACAGCACGAGAATTACACCAAAAAGTATATTTTAGTTAAAGATTATTTTGATACTTACCAGGCGTTACGCATTTAATGCAAAAAAAAAATTGCTGCACTGACTTTGTTTTCATTTTTTTTTACTTTTGATAGGAACGCGTTTGACCACTATCTCACCTGATGGCAAACGATGATGTGATCGAAGATGGAGCACGCTTGCCTATAAGTAACCTACTCACTCTTGATAAGACTCCCAGGCTGTAACTATCAGGAAACACGGACTCAGTCAGGGAATTCCACGCCATGTGTTTCCAAAACGTTTTGTTCATGTGGGTGTGAGGTCCACCGTGTACCGGTGGCGTACCGCCGTACGTCTTGTGATCCGATGATGGAACGAGCTTGGCGGAATTAAACTATGCAATTCCGTCGCACACTCCCCAAAATGCAACCGATACAAAACCGACAGGCTAAAAACTCGGCTTCGATGCTCAAGACATTGGAGCTTCGAATCGGTGAGCCTTTCACCTCTTGAATTTCTTTCCCAGGATCTCCCTCATTCCTAATTATTTTCTGTTTATTTTGAAACAAAACTGTTCGATTCCCAGTCAGCTGGGGATTCGTCGTGACCAGCCTAGGGCCAGAAATTACCAGTAGCGGGTTTCACACTCCAGAGCTTCAAGGGGAACTGTGGATCCCTGGGCAATGACGCCACAGAAGAACTCGCGAAGATAGGTTTCGAGATGGTAGTGCTGAACCCGTACCCGCTCCTCCTTCTTTCTTTCTTTCACACAGTTTCGAGCATGAATTTGCCAGAGAACAACTGAACTTCATGACAACAAATGGTGAAAAAAGTGAAAAATGGCAATGACAAGTCTATAAACGTGACTAACTAAATGACTTCTCAACTTAAGTAAAAATTTCCTCCGTAATAATAGGGATTATTATTACGGATCATTGCCCTTAATTTTTTTTAACTTATGCACCACAGACAGGCCAATTTGCGGAGGTTGTTTCGATGCCGGCTACGTCATCCTGGCCATGACTTTCCGACGTGAAAAAATCCTCGGGACGGTGAGGTGCAAGTTTCAAATCAAATCGTTTATTGCAATCCATAATGTACACATACAGGTGGTAAATATAGGTTTGTGAGTGCTAAGTGATTGAGCTGACTTTAATCTCAGATTATCACTCCCTTGCGGATTGAGTATTATCGGTCGTCTCTCCGCTCAACCTGTGAAGCACACTGGTGGCTTTCGTTCATTTGGGCGGAGCTAGGCTTGCAAACTTAGCCAGGACAACGGAGTCTCTACTCTACTCTATCCGTTGTGGGTTTTTTTATGGATGGGAAAACATCAAATGACTTCTTCTGCTCTGCGTGGAGCGGAAGAGAGTGTCAAACTCTTACTGACTAAAACACGTCCGTATTCCTCCTTATGCCTTTAACGTTCTAGGGACGTGGTGACTTTTCGAACAAATTCCGCAACAGTGGTTAGTGTTCGGACAGTGAGCCAACCTACGCTCGCCATCTGCGGGCCCGCGCTTAGGGTAGCTGGGAATTGCCGTGCGACTCCCGACGCAACGCCCGGGTTGTCTTTTTCTGTTGCGGCGGCTGAGGGGGTCTACTCTCTTAAGCCCGAAGTCTGTAGTTTCGGCCTTAGTGTTTGGCGTTTTCTACTCCGTATCACCTACGGACTTACGATTGGTCCCGAACTAGGAATAACTATCAAATCGTGCTGTCATTCATTCTTATATTCTTCTCCGGACCATGGAGTAAACCAGGACGCCGCAGCCGATCGCCTCGACGAGGACACGGTGATGCTCCGCCCAAGCAGGGCAGACCTCCACCGTATACTCCATAATGTCCTCTGCGGAGACTTATCTTCTGATAGTTTCGGCATGACCATTAATCAAGCTCAGGGACAAACTATTAGTCGTGTTGGTGTGGATCTGCGGTAGTCCTGTATCTCGCACGGTCAGGCTGTATGTCGCTTTGTCGCAAGTAAGCAGCGCGCAAAGCCTGTTTATACGTACTGATGAATATCACATAACAAGTAATATTGTTTACGAAGAAATGTTTTAAGTGTTAATATTCGTTCGTTCTTCGTAATTTTGTAAGTCATGTCATAATCACGATGAGTACCTATATACATTTAGTGAGTTTGTGTACTTAATATCTTCCTAAATACGAAATGTACGCGCGAACGAAGTCGCGGGCACAGCTAGTAATAAATATGTGTGGGGTCTGTGACATTGCCAGTGCCGGTCACATCACCTGATGTAAAAGAAAAGTGGTGCATCCAATATAAGTGACCTCCATTAACCACTTCAAAGCTATCCAAGAAATACAAGCGTGTTATTTTAAATCCGGTTCTAAATAACACAGGTGGGCGTAGAGTCGGTAAATTCTATGGAAGAAGGTTTTTTCTTAAACGCAGGTAAGATAATGTAAAATGTATGAGAAAGATTCAAGTACCGCGCTTGAGGTTGCTAATTATAATGGATTTCAGCTTCCGGGTTGCGGTATCGGTTAACACAATGTAAACCAACTGCTTTTATCATATATTTTAATATTTAATTTTACAAAACAGGGAGAGCACACTGAGAGTGGCAAAAGCAATTGCTTTTGGCGTTTAACGTTACTTATATGAACTAATATTTTCAGTTTTTTATTAGCAGGAAAGTATTTATATATTCTGTCTCCGTGATCAGCTAAAGTTAAAATTATTATAAAGTAAAGTAACATAAACTATAGGTTTTTTTGTGTATGTTATAGCAGCTGCACGGGTCGAACTTCAAGGTTAAGCAACGCTTTTCGGGGTCGGTCTGCGGATGGGTGAGCATCTTAACATAACGAGATTCCCCCGTGCCTCGTAAAGCACGTTAAGCCGTTGGTCCCGGCTGTCATTTGTAGATCTTTGGCAGTCAGTTACGGATTGTCAGATGACAGATAATCTGACTCAAGACCTGCCAAGAAGTATACCTACCATGTTGTCCAGTTAGTGGGTTGTGAAGGTCTGGTAGGCAGCCGACCCCAATAAAATTGGGAAAAGGCTAGGCAGATAATGATAAATTGTATGTTTTTTTGTGGGAGGTTATCTATGGAAAAGCTAATCCGATTAGAAAATTTCTAGCACTGAAAGAAAGCAACACATTTTATTGCTGAACGTTTATTACTGATAGGCAACGGGAGCGAGCGAACTTGCGTTAGTAGAAACCATTCACATTGTGGAAAATATTTATGGTAATTCTTTAACATATAACGTGTTATGTCTCAACATATAAATTAAAAAAAAATACACACAAAAACAAAAAAAAATTGCTTATTTCGAGAAAATAGTGGCATAGCTTTAATTTAAAGTTTGTTTGATTTACAATTCGAAGTTAGTATCGTACGAATTGACTCAAACAAAACGGCCATTTCATAGCTAGGTAAAGACGCAATACTTGTGCATATGTCGTCTCATTAGGTTGATGACCCCATTACACTGTCTTTCCAAATAATTGCAACAGTGATAAATCATGCGAGGAATTTAATTTTATCGCTAATCACAACGGAACAAGATAAGACATTTTCTTACGAAAGGTAATGCCTTGTTGCGGGTAGAATCATTTTAATCCACAAGAGAATCTCGGGTTTTACTTGTGACGAGATTATGTTATACGTGACGGATATTACATGCTTTTATTAATGATACCCTTTATCTTACAGATAAATAGCAGACGGCTGCTGTTGGTGTTATTTTAAATTTAGGTTTAATTAAATTATTCTGTGTTCTTTGAGTAGGTACGTACCTTGTTTAACGCTATGATTTTTGGTTATTTTTATTTTCTAGCCGTAATAATGAACGTAAGCGTAGCAAAATTTGTGGAGTTTTTGGAATATTTTCATGTACTTAAAGTACCTATTTTTTTGGCAAAATTTCAATGGAGGTAATATACATATATATCTATAGCTACTCTTGCAAAAGGGTACCAAATATAACATAAAATATAATGATGTAATAAAATGTGTCTAATTTCACATTTTTCCCCCATTCCCGAAACCCCAAAACCACAAACTATTCTCCAATGTTTAATCTTAGCTAGTTTTCTTTCCTACTAGTTTTTCTTATTTGCACACTTTTCAACTAGTTTTTTCCTCAATAATTGACTGTGTTACTAGTTCATTAGTAAACCCAAGAGTGGAAAATCTGTTTGGCGTTCAAAGGCAGTCATTTTCCGCGTGGTTGCTCTCCTATAGCTACTTAATAAAGTTATTGTAAGACTGTGGCGACATTGATATTGAAGTTAAGTTTATATTCAAACTAGTTATCGTAATATAGTTGTATCGTGGACTTAATAAAACGACTGAATGTCAAATATGCATGAGAAAAAATATTGTTATGTACACGTTCATCTCAAAATATACATAAATATAATACCTACTAACAGTAAAAATAAAATCAAAATTGATCGAAAAACCATCGAGATACAACTATTTTAAACAAATATATCTGTCCCTCTCGCGAAAACGCTGTTTTGTATGGCAGCTGTATAGACGTCATGGACTTTGACATCAAAGTCCATATCGGACTTCTCTGCTTTATAACTTCATCGTTGATGAAGTTATTATTTATTTCATACGTGCTTTCTAAAACTATTTCATAAGTATTTCATTTTTAAATTAAAAAAATGCACGCGTTATTTCTGCTGAAAACTTAGGTAGCATAAAAATATAGATTTTTTAAAAGAAAAGAGTAAATACTTTATTTGCGACATTTTTAATATCCAGGTTTTTGTTAATTAAGTTCTAAAGCTTCATAAAGTAATAATAATAATTCAAAAGAGACAGACTAAACGAAAATGTTGGTTTAATAATTCAAATTGTGTACTCCATTTACCACAGAAACAACATTCATCAAAAAATTTGAATAATTAAACCATTAATTAAGAACGCTATAATGCAGCGCAGCTTTTAACGCGAGAAAATAAACTTGACTTAACTAAAATACGGGTATCTGACTTTTGGGAACTTTCGATTTAATTTGCTGAAGTTCTGGGCTTGGCTCAAATTTTATGGTAGGCGACCTTTCAACTATGTTACCAGGACGTTAGCAGGCTGCACAATGCAAAGAGACACAGAGCAGACACAATATGAAGTCTTCAAAAGGTCCATTCGACTAAACTAGCAATAAAGCCTGCAAGGTCTTGCAAAACGTGAGGTTATATATAGTAAACTGTTTGCTCAGGTACCGTTTGGCTACAGCTTATGTTTGTGGCCTACAGTGTAAAGTCAGTCTTTCGCTGAACGAACCATGTGAGGTCGATGTTGACGTTTGGAAAGTTTGACGTACACTGCCTGGACGATTTATAGGGAATATGAACACCATTTGCGGAAAGCAAGTAGAGTCACAAATACTATAATTATGGTCCCTTGATATGTATAGTCCTCAGAATTATTCCTATTTACGTGAAGATTTTTTCCATGTTGTTTTTCTGTGTGTATGTTGTGATGCACAGTAACTATATTAACACGGTGCATATCCCGGGAACAACATTTTCCTTCAACACAACACAGTCCATAGATTCAATGTTTGCTAGAAGTTCTATGCAAACACAGCTCTCGGCTCTCGCCTTTCGGCGTAATATTTTCCTCTGTGCTGTCTGTGCAAATTGAATGTTTACTCGGCAAACAATACAATTTGTTTTTCTATGTATCTATTAACGAGTATACCTGTACTTTTGATTATTATATATCCCTGAATCCATGAAACTGCTTCACAATAAAAATAAATGGCATATCAAATTCGTCAGTGCGCGGTAACATAATAGTTTTGGAAGTCGAATTCCAAATGAAATGAGCTCAAACCGTTTTCTAGCTGAAATAACCTTTCGTTTAGAGTTTCTTGATGAGTATTGTGAACATATTTGATATGCAAGGTTAGTTTTATTTAGGTCAACACTGGATGACCCAATAGCAGAGATTTCCAACATATATCGCATTCTAGTGGTTGAAAGTGTGCCTTTCGAACTAATCGAGGATGTTTTGGTGTTGGGTTTATGTTTGATCCTCAAATCTGGCAAAGTGATTAGAGTTTGTTTATTAGGAAGCTCTCAGAAACAGCCTGGAGTCTAGATTTGATCCTGGTTAGTGGCATTTGCCTTGTGACCCGGTGGTTGTGGGTTCGTTTCCCACGGGCTAGAACATTGCAGGCTTGAATTACCTGATTGTCTGATAAAAAGATAATTCCGTGCTTCGGAAGGCACGTATAAGCCGGTGGTCCCGGCCGCCAAATGGCGGTTTTCAAATAAGCCATGTCAGAGGCCCTTGAGGCGGTTTAGAAACTCTGACACTAAGGTGTGTGGGGTCGTTAGACCTAACTGCCCACACGATAAAAAAGGAACATAACTGGCAAAAAAGGGGTGTACCTACAATTTATAGCACACCCCGGTCCGCCACTTCTGCCCACTGCTTTAGGGAAAACAGGTGTGATGTGTCACAGCACTATGTCAGTAGGAATTTTAATTAGTCCGTCAGATAGATTTCTAAAAAATAAAGACGATACAGTGCGTTGAAAACATTCGTGACGTCACGACGCTGGTAAAAGTCTGTTGTGCCACCAGAGTGACGATTTTTTCAGTAAATATACACTATTATCTCAGCAAAAATTTGATTTCGGAGTACTATGAACCCCTTGACGGTACATTTTAGGTACTAATTATTTGTGTAACAGCCTTTTCTAGTTCCCGTTAGAGTGTCGGATTTATATTTTAGCACCTTGGTTACCGCTTGTTCACTTCGTTAGTAGTCAGCCTCGCCGGTTAGAGACATACTGGCAAAAATTTACTGAAAACTTGCACTTTATTGTACTCGATATACCACTAAATAAACGTGGCATATATACGAAATGTTAAACTGAAAGCAAAGAAAATCTACATAAAACGTCGCGCATTTTAAGAAATTTCGAGTTCTCAACATGTCCATTTAAGTTACGGGTAAGTTTATGAGAACTGCTTTCAACAAGATTCATGTCTGAACTGGACCTCATTTCGCAGAACTCATTTGAATGCAAAATGCGATCTCTATATTACGCGTATTACGTACATATGTCCGTAACTAGGCACTCCACATACATATTTCAGTTCACGTTGGATTTATTTCCCCGACTAGCTCAACAAAATTTGTTCAAGAATAAGCCAGTTTAGAACAAAAATAAACTTAAGCAATTACCGTTTTATTATAACCCGCGCACTTATCCAAGGGCATTAAAAATTACAACCCAAAACGAAACCTTCGTCATATTTATTATGAACTCAGAATAGAAATTAAGAGTCCATTAATTTAACGGTTCCAAAGTTAATAAAATTCGCGTACTTCGTTCGGTTAAATGTGCACATAAAACATCAGAAAAACAAGCCGGTGCAAAATAACGACCTCAAAATAAAACATGGTACATTTGTTACGTTAATAGGCATCCCGTCAGTATAAAGGATGTACTAAATACGGTGAATTTACACGAAAAATATTAGCGGACCGACGATAATTGGGTCTCTAGGGACGCTAATCAAGTTGTAGTCGAGGAGACGGGTGAATTGAAACGACAAATATCGATAAATATGGCGAACAAGTCGTGCGATGGTGATCTGTCAAGTTGACAGGTGAAGGACCGATCCGTTATGACAACACCTAACAATGGGTCATGTTATGATGACATCTCAACGCGTACAGATTGATAGATTGTTTCTCAAAATTTATAAAAAACCAGTGAGTTAAATTGTATAACAAGATGTAAATTTAAGCTTTAATTTTCTTTAACATAGGTATAAGTAGAATAGTTGGACAAGCTGTGTTAGCATGTATTCTTGCTATTATACTTCAAAACAATATGTTTCAATTCAGTTCGCGAAACTGCAACATTTCCATGAAATCTCGAAAGAAATAAATCATAACTTTAACATAAGAGACAATAATATGTCTCTTGAGCACATGAACACGAAATGTTTTCAAAAACAAATACATTATATTTTAATGACATGGTATTTCCCCAAAATCTGAATAAGTAAGGATTCATTAGCATACAAATAAGGGCTGGTCACCCTGCGGCCAAGTACGTGACAATTTTATATAAGTAATTACGCAGTCCTAGTCAACTTTGGCAAATAGGAATCTGTCTTACTGCCGATGAGGAAGTGACTATTTCATTCATTTATTAATTAATTTTATAAAAACAAAGAAAATCTTATACAGAGAACTTGTGGCACAACACAAGTTCATTTTATCAACTGGTCCTGTATCAGTAAAAATAAAAATAAAGGCAGAATTTTTCAAGTGTACGTGGATGGCCAAATCCGAAACTAAATATGATGAGCAGCCAAAAACACTCAAACGTGTCTCGGACGCGATTTTGATAAAAACTAAAACTGCATCAAACGATTTATTTTAATTTATCAATTAATTAAATGATGCAGTTTCAGGTTTCATAGTTTCGGATTTGGCCATCCAAACCCACTTGAAAAATTTACTTTTAAGAGCGTGTACGCCGTATGTCATTTCATACAAACTTTCAAGTCCTTATTTTTCAAAATGAATGAACCGATTTTAACGAAACTTGGTATGCATACGCTAGATATCTAGGTCTAAATAGTTATCAGGAAACATTTTTGAAAAAGAGTTCAGTGGGAAGGATATAGTGATTTTTCACTTTCTATAGAAAACTTAAAATCGCTCTCTCTCTCCCTCTGAAATATTTTTCAAAAATGTTTTATGATAACTATTTAGACCTGAATATCTAGCGTATGCCTACCAAGTTTCGTTAAAATCGGTTCATTCATTTTAAATAATAAGGATTTGAAAGTTTGTATGAAAAGCCGTACAGCGTAAACGCTCTTAGCAAGTTCACTCTGCCGCGTGGCGGCGGCGTGGCTCTCTTTCCACTATTTTCTTTCACTCTTTCCACTTTTTCCACTATTTTGGCGATCACCTCTATCAAAGAAAAAACTCGCTCAGTGTTCCCTTAGCGGACTCGCTGCTCGTTGCTCGCCAACTTGTTACTACTTGCTAGCTCTTCTCGCTTACCATCAGCCGTGGGGCAGGGGCTTTAGAGCGATGGAAACACTATTTAGCAAGGCTAATGAAAATCGAAAATTAGTGAATATGCCAAATATTCCTTTGTGCGACCTTTGTAATTGATACGCCCACTGCCACTTACTCGAAGAATGACTGAATTTTGAGTTAGCGATTTCAGTACGACTTTATGTTCTTGACCCGATTTGTTAACTTTTTTGGTACATAAGTCCGAAGCTGTATCTAAGGAACCGGTGTGGATTAATTGTCGTCAGATTTTTTACGAGTTTTAACGTAATTACTTCGTCTTGGAATTTTTTTTCTTTAAAAGTCAGTAATATTATTATACCTCATAACTTGCATTTCCATCATTAAGCCCACTTTCTTCTTCTACAGCTTTGGTACGTCATCTTTCTTACGGAAAGACAAGACTTACCTACTCTGATTCATTATAGTTTCTATGAACTGTTCTAGGATTATGATGATCATAGTCGAGCTGCGGTCTCTTCGAAAATTGCTGAGACACTACTGTCGGGTTCGAGAGACTAATCTATTGTAGTTGTTGTCGTCCAAAACGTGCTGATTTTGGACGCCAAATCCAAATATACTATTTTGATTACTTTAGACTAGAACCCAGTCAGGAAAAGACTCAAATAATGCTGCAACAGCACCCCTTTCATTTCCGTTTTGAACACAATTCCGCAAAACAAAGTTTTCCTTTATTTCTTTCCACTCTCACACCCAGATGGATAGCGATAGACATCTAAATCGATTGTGTGGCTCTCGGAATTAGTTTACACACGCGTGCGGGACTTTATTTATTTTGCCACTGATATACAGCGGCACATTGAAGGCTGACGTGACAGCCCGACTTATTGCGCGCTCGACAAGAGCCGTTTTACGACCGTGAAAAACGAGCATTATACATATCGGCTGAATTATAGCGTGCAGGTGCCAGATAGATAGTATTGAGGTGGTTTTTGGATCGTATTGTTAGGGATTCCAATTTTAAGGGGTCTTGTAATTCGTGACACGTCTTGTCTCGCGTCTGATTGATGGTATTAGGAAGCCAATAAGTGTGCTACAATAGCTCTTATACCTCGTTTTACAAGCCTGTTTTCAACTTACTTATAAAAGGAGATTCTCTATTCGATGAGTTCGATGTTTGTTGTGTCTTTTCAGCCTGAACGAACTTAAGTACACAACTATTAATCAAACTCAACACCAACAACAACAGGCTACAACTTGCCTAGTTATACCTGTACCAGAAACAAATTTCAAAATTGCTTGAATGAGCATATAATGAGATCATAATAATAACCTAGATAGATACCTACATCGGATCCAAAATTGAAATATCTCACTTTCTTAGATGAATATCTTAGCTAATACACGTGTACGTAATATCAAAGAACTGCTTTGACGTGTCGTACGTTCATATACGACATTACACAGGGCGTTCATAAATGGTATTATACAGGGTGCCATTATTAAATTGTAATCCAGGTCAAAGTTCGAGGTCACGTAACGCTAATGCAGAGTGTTATTAATACCACTATAAAATGGTCCACGGTGGTTTGGCACGCAATGTATTAATACTCGCTTTGATCTACTAGATTGATAAATCACGTACCTAATTACGTATTAGTTAATCAGTGTCTATTGTTTCACGTCGTACGTAAGTATTTTGAGGATTATTGGATTAAAGCTACTTAACATAATTGGGTAAGTACCTAAGTAAGTCTTGTGTAAAGGGAATGACTGAATTTCCATTTAGCTTAATTGTTTTAAAAAACCGTGGGCTAGTCACAGGGATGCACCCGGAGAGATGGGCGAAGGTCGTCACCTACTGGACGCCTGAGGGAGAACTTCGCCGTCGAGGTCGACTCCGGCGAAGGTGAGTATGGCAATCTGATCACGTTTGCGTCAATCTAACTTGTCCAGAGATCGCACAAGCTAGAGGAATTAGAAGGGGAAACGGGAGGCCTTTTCCCAGCAGTGAGATTCTAAGTTGAATATATTTTTATTACATATTACGTTATCTCATTAATCAAAATATTTCACTTTATAGCAATGTAAACTTTAAGAACGTGTCTACCTCTTATGTCTCTCAAAATTATAATGAACAACTTCTCATTAATTAAATACTTGAAACTTTATACAATAATCTTTTAGTAGGCACCTTCTTGGAAACTTGACAGAACCTAATTAATAACTTCATCTGTAATGTAACGTCTTAATTAAAAAAGTGATTTACTGCTGCTTAAACATGGAACAAAGACGTGTAACTGAAAGAAAGTAGAATGGCAACTATATTGAACATTTTAGCCGAAAGACCCCTCAAGCGTCAGTACATCCATTGGTCCTGTGCTTCTGCTGCCATCAGCGGATTAGCTTCGGTCACCTTTCCACCTGCAAGCCAATTGCATGCAAGTGAATTACATTGCGGAGTACGATCGAGCGATTGATCACAAAACAGCTACTTCGGTAGTCCTCAATATAATGGAACTTGCTTGCGATCTGGTTGCAGGTTGAAACGTGGGGTTAGGTTTCTTATAGATCCACCTCAGTGAATGAAAATAATGAAATTCTTAGGAATTTGATATAGAAAGCGCCCAAAGCGTGGCCAGGGCGCTGTGAAAATAAAATGTATCGACGCTCGGTCGCGCGCCCGCGACGCCAAGTATATTTCGTTCGTTAGGCGCCATATATTTTATCTTCATAGCGCCCTGGCCGCGCGCCTAGGGCGCTTACTATATCAAGTCCCTTATATAGATAAGTACAGAAGTATGACTTGAGTTGTGACCTTTTAAAACCAAATAAGTAACAAAACAAAACTACGAAACAAATGGGACATTTCTCTAATCTCAGGAGGGAAATGATGACATGTGAAAACTCACTACCTACATGTGTTTGAAAACTCAATTTCTTCATACTAAAACGTTTGCAATACGTGGTTCCCAGCACAGCGATATCCAAAGAATTTTATTAAGAAGCCTTGGGACACTAACTGAAAACATGCATCGAGTTAATGGAATATCTGAACCGATAAGTTTACCTCGCCTTTTCATAAAATAAAATGGTTCAGTCACAAAGAACTTTACACTGCATGAGTATTTTAAGTCGCTTTTAAATGTGATTTGTTAAGTTACAAGTTAGGTTAAGTTTTTTTAAAGTTCCATTTTAAGAAGTCACATTTTAGATTAACGAAAATACAGATCCAGACTATGTTTTTTAATGATTATAACCTATTATTTTATTTGTACCTGTTAAAATGTCGCCAGATAAATGTTTTTTTTTCTTTCTTTCCTTCACTACCGCCCTCCACACAACCATTCTAGCCCTGCGATAATTCCCAAATAAAAAATAAATCTTACGTAATAGTAAATAAACATTAAATTCGCGATAAATTCGCGGCACACCGGTGTGCCGACAGTGCTCGAGCGGTTCAAATAAATAAACCGAATTTATTTTCATAAGTTGATTCCGTAACCGTGGTAGAGACACCGCATCCGCTTTTACCATATTTGAATCAGAGTACAAAGGATCAAAATACACCCATTCGTACAAATCCTTAGAAATAGAATCGCTCCACCACAACACTCAACAAGACCAACACAATAAGAAAGCACCATAGGTCTGAGCATAGCACCATAAAGGGCACTACATTATCCCTTAATACGGCAACTAACAAAACTTTGCACTATAATAAACACAAATTCCTTTATTTAACTTTCAACTTAACTTAACCGACCCTATACGGCATGGTGTAATGAAACTTTGCATGGCTAATGCCTCCACATATAAAAGGACTTAACATTTTGTAGTTTCTCAGTATTCAAATCGCCATGCGGTTCAACGAGCACATTATGAATGCAAAAGTATTTCTTTCTGTCTGTTTGTGTGTTAGCCAGCTGCCCGCCAGCCATTAGACTGAACGGATTCCATTAGTCCTGCCTATGTTATGGGACCATGACCTAGATTAGAACATAGGATATTTTTTGTTCCGGGCAGTCGATTTTCCTTGGGAGAGTAAAACAATTATCACGCGGGCGAAACCGCATGCAGAAGCTAGGGAGCCATAATATCGTCAGAAGAACCTCAGATAATAGGTTTTCGACGCCATTATGAAACTAAGTAATTGCAGTTACTCGGTTTTAGCAAGTTCAGTAGTTCGCGGTGTCAACGAAAGTACAAGTGAACCAACTTTCGAACTAATATGCGTCGCATTTAACTTTATTAAACGCTAAAGTGTTAAGTTTACCAGTTACTTGTAAGACATTAACTTAAATGTGAGGGGATTGTGCTATTTTATAGTTTCGAAATTAAACAACACATTGTTTTTGGGTCTATTCCCAAATTAAACCTACGAGTACATGCCTACGTTGGGCTTTAAAAATCTGTTTTTCATTTTCATATTATATTACGTGACGATTCGAACGTGACGTAAAGCCACATTGGCAATGTATTCAAAATCTAAAAGGCATTTTAATTGTTGGGATTCCTCTCTTTAGGACAAAATTGTTACATCGGCTTATTTGATGTTTATTTTCGCATCTGACGTTCAGAATAAATAAAGCATTTCCCCAGCTGACGTAAACCTCTTAAATCTACCAATTGTAATTACTGGGCCGCAATCCCCTTTTATCTAGGTCATCGAATCTTCGTCGTCGTCTTTCGAATATATCCGACCCTCTTCATTCGCGTCAGACATTCCAGGATAATTTTTGCAAGGAAACACACTTTCCCACTTATGTGAATTTTCGGTTGAGAAAGTTTCACGATCTTACTCTAAGTGATTGTACAGAACTGAACTACACATCGATATTGGATGAGGAAATAAAATTGTATTGGACACTTGAGGTTGGCGGAGTAAGTTTAAAGTCTGAAAGTAGTTTTGTTATGAAGGAAGTTTTGTATGGCTGTGATTTTTTTGCCTGCCAGAGATACAAGTTGGAAGCTTGCAACAGTGTCCGATACGTTATGCGCGCACCGAAGCGCGGTACGTCATTAAATATGCACGCCACTTGCACCTAGGCACTAGATGATAAATATTGCTCGTATGTTGCCACTTCACCGGCTGGTACTAAGTATCACGCAAACATTTTGAATATTTGCTGCTGGAAAAATTTCAGCTCTATTTTTAACAAAATAAAATCAAAGTACATAAAAAGGTGGGATTATATGAGTGTTTTTAACACTTACCTAGGTACCTTAAATCATTTGACATAACAAACCACTATGAAAGCAGAATGGAAACGGTCTGTAACAAAAATATCTTCGGGACTTTTTGACATTTGCATGACAGCGGTTTTCACTTAACCGGTCACTTTCGTCCTAAACCCTGACTAGGTAGACCGCATTTATCGCATCAAAATATGATTAACCTTTGATATGAAGCCGGCAAATGGATGGGACGGTGGTTGTCAAAGGTTTTAGAGTTAGGGACTCAAAAAATCACGCATCACTCGAGGAAAAAGGGTTCCCATCAAAAAGCTTTTAGGCTCCTAGATATTTTCGGCATTATGTTACCATAACCGGACAAATCCGGTCATACTTTGGTGACCGTAGGATCATTAATAATAACCGTCTAGTGGTTACATTTTAATGAAATAACATGAGGCTCCGACAAGGTAAATAGCGAGTTAATTTACTTGTAAAGCTCGGTTTGAAGATAAGTTAAAGTGGAAAAACCTTTCCGACACACACTCGAAGAAACAAAGTCTTCAGTCTCAGGTTCTTTAAAACAAAAAGAGGATACTCAGTGATCCGTATCGTTAAACCACTCAGCCATTAATTCTTCACAAAATTTTGCGATAACAGTTTTTAAGTTATAAAACAATTTACAACTTAGAACCATTAAGCCGATGTCACATTTTTTTGTTTGTTTAAACAGCAGATATAAAAACTCATCATGATTCCTGAATCAAGAAAACTCGAGATGGAAATTCAATTTTTTTACTCAAATCAAAGTTTCATTGCGCTCGAATTTGAATTTGAAATATCGTTGTCTTACGTTTAAGATTAATTCATAAAGTCGGCCTTACCCAAACGGGCACAATTGCAAAACTTTTTGACAAGTAAAGCGCTTGAAATTAACGTTGTGCTAAGTTTTGGCAAAGTTCGTGCGAATTGTTTGTGAATTTGAGATCCGTCCGAGACATAGCCTTGACGACAAAAAAAAAGAGCCCGACACATTTGAATTTGGAATTCAGTGTTACCATTACACCCGTACTTGTTGTCTCGTTGCGTTCTGTAACCGATTTTTTGTTCTCGTATTCCAATGAGAAATGACCTTGTCAGCGGGTACAAAGCCGGTCATCCGTAACGATTTATCGAAACAGCCGTGTTTTATAAAGCCATGAATCCCAAACTCTCAGAATAAAATGTTGGAACAATATTATGTATTATAAACTTTGATAATTTAAACGGCAGTCGTGTGGTTATAATGACTATCGATTTTATTTTTGTTTTTTTTTTATGACTTCGTAGTTTTGTTGCCAGTAGGTACAGTTAAGGTGGATAGTTTCATTTATTTATTTTTTTTGGAAGCTGAATAATAAATAAGCTCAAGGTGAACCGTGTTAAATACTTGACATTAAGAATACCAAAAATAAAGGATGAGATCTAGTGCTTGAGTTAAATAGGTTTGAATCATTAGACGTAAAACAACCAGCAAATACTAAGTAAGTAGATTAATGGAAACATTGTAAACTTGCGAATCATTAACTAAACTGTCAACGAAAGCAATTTATTCTGGTAATGATAACATCTATTTATCATCAGATAAGTATAAGATTTGAATGCCAAGAACTTGATTACGGCCAATGCAACTAGTAAGAGAAATATAAAAATCAAAGAAGCAATAAAAATATACCTACCATGATCAGTAAAGTTTGTCTTGCCAAGAAGTACCGTGTTACCCAATTAATAGGTTGTGGAGGTCTGGTAGGCAGCCGTTCCACGTAAATTGTAAAATACTGGTATTCAGCTGAATCCGGTTTGACTGGAAGCCGACCCCAATAAAGTTGAGAAAAAGGCTAGGCAGATGATGAGTAAAGTTTGTAAGACCCTCGCCAGGTATCTTATCTACTGTGGCATATTTACATATTTTTGATACTCATCCTTTAAGGGGAACAACATTCTGCCAGTGTTGTGAAAATGTTCGAAAGAGTTACCTACCGCTGCCCTAGAACTCAAAAGACATTTAAAAGAACACGGGTGGGTTTTAGTTAGTAAGAGTCTGACACTCCCTTTCACTCCACCCAGAACGGGAGAATTGATGATTTCCCATGCAAAAAAGGGGGACCACATCCCGGACAAAATCCGGTGACATTGCCGCAGACCTAGGCAAAATGGTCACGTCATTTTTGCCTAGGTCTCCCGGGTTGATACGTCCAGCCAGCATTGGTCCAATTCAGAGCAAAATAAAGACGATTGAAAGGCCTTTGCCCTGCAGTGAGACAGAACAGCTTTTACAAACATAATTTTACGATCGTTTGCAGACAAACTTTCAATCCCACTGACTAAAATAAAGTTGTGGTAGACACTCTTAAAGAGAACGGAAAGGGATCAATTAACAACAGTTTCCAAAGTAATTTAACGAAGGGCCTTCACTCATTTATCAACTTGCCACCAGAAACTTTGACCCGATTTTGGTTCCTACATTATCACGATAATTAGCAATAGTAACAACACGTAATGAATTTAGAAATTATTGACAAAAGAGAGGAAATGATGTTGAACACTAGAATGAAAATGGTGAAATGACCTGGGCCTAAACCACCAACTCTTAAAGCAGTATTATTTTAATATTACTTCCAGTGGGAAAGAGACGGAGCTATACGTCCTGTATAGCTCCGTCTCTTTCCCACTGGAAGTAATATTAATAATAATAATATCTTGGGACAATCAACATATCGCCATCTGATCCCAAACTAGGCAGAGCCTGTACTATGGCAACCAGACAACTGATAAACATACTTATATATTTCTAAATACATACATATTATAGATAAATTACACACCCAGATACAGAACAAATAATCGTACTCATCGCACAAAGATTTGTCCTGTGTGGGAATCGAAACCACGACCTCCGTCCTAGACGTCAGGGTCACTAACCACTAGACCAACAGGCCAATATTGAAGTAATACTGTTTTAAGAGTTGGTGGTTAGGCCCCTGGACTGCAAACAGCCTTGAGAATTGAATAAGGAATTTCCCCTGCAATGGGTACCTAAGCGGAGGCTCATAAAATAGTAGGTAATAACAACTTTAAGATATTTATGTCTTTACAAAGATAATAATAAAATGATGTCGTAAAGGCATGTTATTGCATAAAATTGTAGGTACGCACGACAGAAAGTCAACTTTAAATGTTTTGTTTGTACAAAAACAAAATGTCAGCCTGAGCCGTCTCAAAAATAAATTACAGGCTAAAGATAATAAGGAAAACATCGTCCAAAAACGGATATTGCTCGATTAAATTATTAAGAAAATAAAAGGGACGCTTTAACGTGTTTCTCTGCGTTGACATCTGACATTTAGAAATATCTCTGTCTTTGATAACAGGGAGAATTATTATAAACAAAGTGTCTTGGAAATCGGGACGTCAACAATGTCTCAAGTTTATATCTTGGCAGCATCAACACCTCATTAAATTGTTGTAAAATGTTCTAATTGGAATCTCACAAAGAAAGGTCTGAATGATCTAAATCTTCCTTCAAATTATATTTTCTTTTTAATGACCAAACTTTTTCGATATTTCCTATATAATTTTGAATTCACATCAAAAGGAGGAATACAATGAATTGGTAATTTAAAGGTCATTACGATTATTTACAAAGTTCCAAACGGTTAAAATCAAACCTAAAATTTTATCGTTATCGATAACGAGCCTCATCCAGATCCTTATTTGTCCTTATCTGCGGTCCCCTTTTAAATGACCCTCTGGGTATGACCTATAAAAGCCGTAAGCTAATGACCAGAGGAGGCGTCCATAAAATATGATCCGCATACGAGAAAATGTTCAGTTAAAGGGACCGACTACATAATGCAAGCTGTTATCGGAACCGTGTCCGCATGTAGGATAATGAATGGGCAGTTTTATACGGCCATTGTGCATTTCAATTTAATTCTCTCAATAGAATTAATTCAGAACGTTACTGCCAAGAAAACTGTTCGGGTAACAAAATCGATTGCTATCTCTCTCATGGCAGAATTTGTAGAGTGCACTGCAGAGGTTTTTGTTACGTTTAAGTGAAAAAATAACTTTAAAATACTGGCTAGAAATATACGAGTAATAAACGGGTAAATAAATTAAAGTGTAGACGACGTGCGCGTCCGCTTGCATACGTTTTTAAAATATAAAGAACCTAATCCCTGTCGCCACATAAGATATGATAAACATATAGCAGCAATGCAATTTCTCGCACGCTACCCGTTTAATAATTTTTGTAGAACGACCTTAGGACCCTGGCCTTTTTCCAGCACAGGCGACCGACTGGCACAGAAACTCCTACTTCATAAACGTTTACTAACGTATGAGATGAAAAAAGCGTATTTTTACAGGGGAAAAATATAGAAACGAAGTTGTTAAAAGTACGGTGGAAAATGTAGCCGGGATATGGGAGGAGGTAGAAAGATACATAATATATATAGAGTAGTTTTTCGGTACCGCCAGGGCACCAGGTCCGTATTACCTGCTAATCGAGACATAGAATAATTTTGTTTGTAAAGTGGGATACCTACTAACGTAATGATCAGCAGAAACAAAAAGTGCGTGCAAAAAATAAGATAGAATATTATCTATGCTTTTAAGACGAGTCAAATTCTTATAAACGTAATATTCTATCTATCAACCGATTAATTGACGTCCCTTCATACTTTGTACAGAATTGGGTCAAACCAGACAACAACTTGGCGTATAAAACCTCCAAAAAGGACGAAATTTCTTGAAGATCGTCAGGCCGATGACCGGAATAAAAATGATAAAGAAAAGTATAGTAATGTGCTACACAAACCCAATCAATAGACTTTTGAGGACAACGACTATACCTATACTAGGAATAAGAAATACGACAATTAAGCTATCAAAATTGGTAAACATGAAGACCTTTTGAATGTTTCTTTAACACTTGACTTAACAAGATAAAAGTTTATGTCAACAACAGACGAACTAATCGATAGTGAGTTTCATTTTTATTGTGTCGCCAACGAGATATGCACATAATTAGATAACATTTATATTTATTCAGGTGACACCAAAACTCTAGAAGCGTGTAATCGCATATATGGAAATAAACATGAATATGAAACAAGAAAGATAAAGAATCATACGCCATAGGGGCTGTATGGAAAATAATGTCGAAACGAAAGAGAAAATGTTTTCAGGGAAATCCGAGTTGTATTTATATACATGGTAGGTGCAGATGCCCGTAGTGACAGATAGCGTTGTCCTGTTGAATAATTAGCTAGCGCCAGGCCGAGTAATTTAGACTGATCTAGTGATTGAACTGAACTCTGATTAACCTTCTAACTTGTGGGAAAATATAAAAGGATATGATTGTGATCGTGGATTCAGAGCATGGAATCATTGTTTACCGTTCCAGTGTGATATTTTGTGTGTCATAGTTGTCATGATAACGATCCCCGGACCGCTTAATTACAATTAGCAACAATGCAGTTGGCGAAGCTACGGTTGCATTGATATTGTGAAATTGCAATTTGTTATTCTATTGTATGATAGACCGTATGATATACAGGAATCCCTGTTAGAACCTCCATCACGTGTCGTTCCAAAAGCAAAATTTTAAAGATCTTGTAATAAATAAGGAGTCAGATCTTATAATAAGTAAGGAGAGACATGCTGAATTATCTCGAAGTTCCAATTCAATGAGGAAGCAATTTAGCCCAAAATTGTTAAAAGTAATTTAGGCATATTATAACTTTGTCACGTAAGCGAGAAACTGGCTTGTCTCTTAAGTTTGGCAGAAATGGCGTCGGAATCCTCTGGCGTTAGGCCAAGCACATATCGACCGCGTCTACTATAATTCCAACGCGCCGATTTTGACTGAATGCAATCGAAACGACATGTAGCAAGTATTTGCTTTGATATACTGACGTCAGACAACAAACAAACCAAAAATATACAATAGCATTGTGAGTAGTTTCAATTTTACTAATCCATTTAGGTGGTAATGTGGCAATGGGGGAAAAATTCGCGGTTGTAGTAATTAACTAATTAGGAATTTTGGGTCATAGACTCGGCCCATGGTTTGTTATACAAGAAAATGAAATATTAAATCATCCATTAGTGGACTGGGTGTTGTTAACTAAGGTCTGACGGCCTCGTTTATCGACTGCTGTGGCTTAAGCTATTAGCCCCTGTACTTAGCGCTTGTTTCTTTTTGTCAAAGTTCATGATTTCAGATTCTTCTTCAGAATCAATACTTAAATCACGCCTATTTCAAGTATTCTTAGCCAACATTGCTCACGATTGAAACTTCAAAAGTTGTTGCTTCATTATCAATACTTTCAACGATGTTATAACTACGAAGTCTTGTTCAAATAGTTTAGTTCGTGTTTTCTGTGTAAATGCTGCCAAGTTTACTAACTAAACAATACAAGTTGATGTTCAATTACAATACAACAGTTGGAATTTCGGGAATCCTTATTTAAATTTCAAGTTTACTAGATATATCTAGTGTCTGCTTCTATTATACTTAGTATATTCAAATTATCATATTTTGAAATTTTAGAGAATCGCCAATAACTAAGTCACTGGTTGGTATCGTAAAGACGACTAATGGATCAAGAGTATCGTCAGAAGTGTTATCAAATCTGATAATAATGTGTTGACTAACTGTCGCGCTATTGCCACCCTCTGTAGAGATAGTATTGTGAACTACATACTATACGGCTGTCGTCGTGTTTTGAACATTCTTCTTCTTAGCGTGTCGATGGCATTAAGAGTTGGGTCAACCCAAAATTTTGTTACGATTATTGCTTTGTCTCCAGGGTCCATGAATTCCTTCAACATGCACTGACATACAGGTATTTATTAAGGCCACGCAAAACATCGTTTTTGAACAGAGTGTGTCGTAATTTTGGCATATATTCCGTATAACCGTGCATCAAGATCTTTGGAGGCCCACGTTCAAAAGGTACTGAACATTTATGAGCGGATTCGATGAAACGCCAAATAGCCCCTGACAATGTTGGGAATGCTGCTACTATCGATTTCATTCCACTAGGCAAAACAGCAAACATTGTCGATGCTAAATCTAAGTACGCAAGTCCTAATTTTGCGTGCTTTCTACGAAAAGTATAGAATAAACTGTGTATTTCACCATTCCAATATTAAAATTAAATGGACCGTGGAGAAAACAAATGAAAATAGTGTAGCTCTATTTTGTTTTGTTCACGGTAGATAAAATCGAAACATGATCGGCTCAGACTTCGTTTATTATTACAACGAAGTGTGACTCTTTTGGGAAAGTTATATATTGATGAGTTTAGTTTTTCGTTTTTTCTTTCGTTTGATACCAGTTTAATGTTAAACTTAAGGAATGTAAGTTTATATTTGTATGCATGTCAGTTTTGTGACAGTAAATATTTACTTTTTCTTCAGTTCCTTTAATAAACTTAGGAGCTGATATTATACACTTTAAAGTGCTAATTAAATGTTTTTTAATCAATCACGCCTCAACAGCTAAATGGATTTGGATAAAACCATGACCTGGATTAGGAATAAGAATCTTTGTCGTCCCATTTAGCAGCTAGCAAAAGCTAATTTACCTCTCTATGGATTTAACAGAAAGAAAGAATAAAATGTATGTAGCACATAGATACATCACAGCTTCCTGTAGTAATTGCCAACCACACAAAAGTAAACTGCACGTTAATCCGAGTACACGAGTGATTAGCCAGACGCCACATCGATGCAGGGAGCGTTCAGAATCGGCACCATCATAGACAATCGATTAATTATCTGGCCTTTGTCTATTTCACTTCGTCGCGTCGCTATTACGATATTAGCAAGATGAAACAACGTCACGCTTCAGTTCCTGAAGAGATAGGCAGATGTATCACCTATAGCAGGAACATAGTTTTTATTTTAATCTCCCACAACGCAGCAAAGCAACAATGCGAAGTTGATAGAAATTGTTACATCGGAAGAAAAGTTTTGAAATAATTTAAATGAAAACGTGCCGTCTGCGTCCTCATCACCATCATCAGTCGAAAGACGTCTACTGCTGGACATAGGCCAAGTGTCGCCACAACAACCGGTCCTGTGCGTCTCTCATCCATCGGTTACCCGCGACGCTCACCAGGTCATCGGTCCACCTTATGGGATGCCTTCCAACGCTGCGTCTTCCGGTACGCGGTCGCCACTCCAGAACTTGTCGGCTCCATCGACAATCTGTTCTGCGAGCAATGTGCCCTGCCCACTGCCACTTCAGTTTGGCGATCCGTCGGGCTATGTCGGTAACCTTGGTTCTCTTGCGGATATCATAAGAAAAGGAGTCCTTAGTTGAAGAAAGACCAATAATCTACCTAGTGTTCTTTATGATTCCACTCTTGATTAACTAAAATAAGAAGAAAAATGGGTTCCTAGGATCTTCGTTTACGATTAAATCTTATGACCTGTTGACCACATTTTTTGGTATTCCCCGCATATATTGACTATTTACACTGGCGAATGGGGAAATCCTGTTTTTATAAAATTTTGTGATTACCAACTTGCATTATCTCTGACACTGGTCATGATAACAATCAACTTTTAAATAATAGGTGTTTATATCTCGAATTCTTGTCACAAGCGATGTACCAATTTAAAATACTCTCAAGGCATCTTTACAAGTTCGTATTTTTTGCTGCATTGTGGCCATAACTCAGATAGACAAAAATATAGTTAAAGATACATTTGGAAAACCTAACGAACAAGTGAGGATATTGAGGAAATAGCTGCGTACACAAAGTAGAAACCTATAAGGTGATCTTCATCTGCTTAGCCTTTTTTCAACTAAATTTGGTTCCAGTTTATAGGAAAACTATAGAATGGCACGACTAAGAAAATTTCTTATTAGAACACAAACCACAGCATTGGGAGTAGAACCAACTTAGGAGAAGTCTAGACAATAATTTTTCTTTGTTAGTACCCGTTAGTAAATGACATTTTAAACTTGGCTGAACTTGTAGAGACTTGTTCCCCACTCGCCCATTCAATTGCGGCTCGGTAGCATTGTATAACGTTTATATCTTATCAAACGTTTTACTCACAAGCTTGAGTTCAGACTTATGTCTCTTATCACGAGTTTTCGAACGAATATCGCTCATCTTGGTCCTAATAACATAAATTTAGAATGCCCATAAACTTTTATACGTGCTTTTAGTCTAGTTTAAGGCGAAATGAGCCACTTGTACGAGTAAGTGTGCCATTGGCATGCGTAGCTACAGACTGTAAAATTGACAGTTTAGTTCATACATCTCGTACAGTACGTTGTTAAGGAACGTTTTGATACTGATCTCGAGGATAATGGAGTTTAAATTACAGTCTTTGTATTTTATGTTTTCAGACATATCCATTGCGTCGTCGTATGATATAATATTCACGATAGCGCCGTGGATGTTTCTAACGATGGAAACAATAGTCATTATAATCAGCCTATAACGTTACTATTACTAGGGCACTAGCCTCCTCTTTGTGCAGGAGTTGGTCAATAGTCCACCACTTGGCCACCACGAGTAGATACCCAGTGACATCTAGCAATCCGATTGAATGTCACTTGTCTGTTTTTTCTAAGACATGTACAGTATCCTCATTATGTGTTCCATCACATTTTGAGAGCAGCTGTGACGAAATAAATTACACAAAGTGCCTATCGAGGTTCAGACCTACGACGCGTAAGTCGATGTTTTTACTAAAGAGCAGGCTCTCAATCGTCATTATACCTGAATAAATCAATTTAAGGCGCTATTGAGTACCAAGCGCTTCAACAAAAGATTTCAAGCAAAAAGTAAGTGATATTGGCCATTGGTAATATTTCCGAGTAATTATTAACTGATAGCGTTATCACCGGGTCAACGCCGCAGCTACGTCACAGGCGCAACACTAAATGAGACACAGCACAATATTTACTTGCCCTATACACCTTTGAACATTTAAATGTGCACACAACTGCGCTGTTTGGTTTATCATTTTAGCCAGAAGATTTGTGAGTCACGATCTCACGAATTCTCTCTGGTCTGTCTTGTCAGTTTTCTAGATTAACCTTAACATGTGAAAACAGATAATTGCATGCAGTCACGTATTTAATTATAGTCATAACATAATAGTCAGTCAGTGATGGTAGAACAAGCTTGACCATAATGTTATGGCAGGCAATTGCTCTCTAGCTGCGTTAATCGCAAATCTACTCATTCGTGACAATCGCAGCAAAAGACTAGGTAAGTATTTAAAAGAGTGTCCGTGGAGTTTCTTCCAAGTTATTTCTTCAAGATAGATCTACGCTTTGAGACGTACACCTAACTCTATTTTTCTGACCGACGTACTTCTTGACCATTTAAAAAGTGGTTGTACAAAGTTTAATTGAAATAAATGCTTTAAGTTTGATTGAGACAAGTGCGAAGAAAAATCATTCCCATATATAAATAAGTTAGTACCCATAAAGTGGTCATGACAATCTAGACAAAAGACGGGTGCGCAACTCTAAAGGTAGATTACAATAAGAACAAACAAAACAAGTTAGAGCCACTCGAATGACACCCTAAAACACGACAATACAGTACGTACGTGGAAACGGGTCGGGTTGCCCAAGTCATTATCATGAACACGGCAAACCCCTGGTCCCTTCGCTGACCCTAACAACTGGCGCGGAATAAACGAGGTATACACATTCTGTTGCTTCTTATTTATTAATCACTGGATAAAGGTACAGGTAGACACTTCCGTATATTTTATAGATGAGCAGTTTGAACATTCGGTTTGTGCATCGAAAACTAAGCTGCTTTTGATTCAGAGGTGAGTCTTGTATTTTTAAGTTCAATTTCGTTCTTCAAAAACACCTCACATTTACCTAACTACTTACATATTTGACAAGTTTTTAACATTGACTGTCGGAAGTAGTCTTCAGGTTTACAGTTAGTAAGTCTCCCAAAGTGCAGGAATATAGGCACTTGGTTGACTCATGTTCTGAACAGAAGAACCTATTCTGGCTATCAGCTGAAATGATGATAATATCAATAATACCGAGTGTATCAGTAAGACTTCGAAAGTTATTTTCAAGGCTGCCATTCCATTAGACTTCTTAACTTAAACCTTGAACCTATATCGTACTTTCACACAAAGGTAATTTAACTTTCTTACTACGTTCACGTCATTTCTTTAGTAAATGGCAGCCATAAAACCAACACCTCGAAACTTTTAAGTCTCCTGTTCCATTTCAGACATGAAAATGAAGCAGAGTTCTTACTGCAAAAGTTCTCTTGCAAATGTGCCTTACATTTTATTTATTTTGAAGTATGTCGACACTTATGTACCTGCCAGCCAGCGCTCACGTTAAGTGCACTGTGTTCAGCGTAAATTAGTAAATAACATTATTTTTATGGGATTATCTTGCAGGGGTGTGTTGTTGTGGTGTTATGAAGGTTGCCTTTTCTACATCGGTCAGCTGCAGGAGTAGGTACTTTAACAGAGGTAATTCCTGAGAAATACCTGTCTTGTCGTTTTTCTAGTGATTAAGACGCTTGCTTGACTTGTAAAGAATGCTTACAGCACTGGCCCCTAGTGCTGTAAGCATTCTGTATACTTTTCCTTGAAGTTTTAATAAGTAAACAAATTATAGTTATTATGGTTTGTTTGTTTCTCCTTGTAGATTAGATACCTGAGACCTACGTAGACGTTTTAAATCTTGTTATTTCTGTAGATCGTAGTAGGAACAGTAATCTTAACTTCCTAAAAATATTCCTCCTTTGACCGTTCCGACTGTTATTTTAAAACTGTGGATTTAAGATAACATAAGTAATAAACTTAATTATTATCGATGTAAGTACAATTATTATGTTATTATACCTAAGTATAATCCCGATAAGATGCGTAATTTGTTAACAGTAGCGCAGATATAAACGTTTAGAGATAACACCTAATAATATTTTCACATACGGGTACAAAGTTGCCAGCAATATGAAGATGTGTTTCCCCATAAAAATGTAAAAAAAATATAGTGAGAATATGTGTGTGTACTAACTTGAGGTTAGTTTAAATATATTTGTCAGAGATAAAAATACTATTTTCTGTAACCACAAGAAAATTTTCAAGACCCCTGTAACGCCATAATGTGATTTGAATGAAAAATACCTACAAAAAAGTAAACCTATATTCTTAAATTTTAAAATTACTTAATTTTTTTTTTGTTATACTTGCTGAATGTTACCAAGTTATCTTCCTAAACATATTTGACAAGACGAATGGGGTTCAAAATCATGTTTTATCGCAAGGGTATAAAGTGCATATTGGAGCAATCAAGTGTAGGATGACAAAGTATGCTGGAGTTAATGACCCGAAAGCTTTTAAATTACGCCCGTTGAATATTTTATTTGGCACAGACCGATGCTTCGATATTTTCCAAGCGTGTGATATTTTTTCTTTAGACCCTAAGGGCCCTTTTCCTGCCATGCGTATTTTCGCCCGCACGCGGATCCGGTCCGCGTGCAGGCTGCCCGCATCCTATCATTTCATAGTATGATATTATATGTTTTTCTTATCATGCGGGCAGCACGCGTGCGGAACGCGGATTGGCTCCAGGCGCGCAAACCGCGTGCATGCGTGAGACGCAGGTCGCACGCATGGTCATTAGTATGCACGAGTTTAGTCACTGTCGACACGCTCGACACTGCAGCGGCATCTCAGGACAATCTTGTCCTGCGTGTGGCCAAGAGCGTGCTATCACCCGCATGCGGATCAGCCGGTCGATTCTGTCAACATCTCATGGTGTACACCTAGGCAGAGTGAACGACAATAGAGCTGTCATTCATCTTATTTGTATAGTTGGACAACTCACCCGTCGTGCACCCCGTCCAAGTGTTCACTTCGACATATTTACAGACTCGCACTGCTGTTATTCCATCTTGATAACATGGATTAACAGCTCACTTCGTGGTCACCTCACCCAAGCTTTCACTTCGACATGTTTACAGAATCGCAGTGCAGATTCGCGCGCGGGCGATAATACGCATGACAGGAAAAGGGCCCTGATAGAAACTAAGTTTTCCTGACGTTCAAAATAATTGTAAGTGGGTACGTGTAAAAAGAGGTCATAAGATTTTTCCTACCTACTTATTTTAAATGAAACACGTTTCAGTTTTAGCACGCTGCAAAAATAAAACAAGATTATGTTAGTTGGTTATTTTAAAAACAACCAAGTAAGTGAGGTTACGTTATGTAAATATTTTGAACTAAAAACTGTTTGCTCGTAAGAAATTGTTTACTTTACCACAAACGCTACCTTCGTAGAACTTTGAAAAACAGCTTCCTCAGCATATTACCTGAAAGGAATGAAATTGAAATTAATTAAAGAAACAGTCACCTACCTAATTAAAATTCATAGTAATTTTCCTTGTACTTTTGTTTGTACTTTCAGAATAAAGCTTTATGTTGGAAAATAATAATTAATTAGAGTTCCTTATGGAACATGAAATGTTTATTTAGGATCTTGAAGATACCAATACCTATAGTATAGTATATGTTTACCTACAATAGCTAAGTACATTAAAAATAGATGGATTATCCCTAAAGCGGAATCCACTTTTATCTATTTATTTACTTTTTATTTATTTACTTATGCAATTTTTTTTAATGCAAAAAACAGTATACGTTTAGTTAACACGCTTATTCGAACATTTTAAAAGTAAGTATCTGTCGCAGCCAATTAACTTAATCAGCTGTTTAATTGGTTGCCTAGCCTTTTCATTTAAATGTGCCGATTTTTCAGCGACCTAAGTGACATCTTTAGTTCAATATCGTTTAATGACTTGCCCATGTCACTTATGTCGCTGATTAAACGGGACAATTCAATGAAAAGGCAAGACTTTTAGTGAAACGGCGGATTCAGCTAGCTGGCTGCGACATATTCATTATAAAATTAAAATACTGCGCAAGTCCGTACCAACACAATC